>CAXIVR010000008.1:10159975-10187158 GCA_964035755.1 Teleogryllus oceanicus | reverse complement strand
CCCCTCCTCCCGTTCCACTTGATACTGTTCTCCCCCCCCCTTTTTTTCCACCTTTTCCTACTTCAAGGGATTCGGCGGAGCAGGCTCTCTAACCTGAACCTGTCCTGAAATAATATCTTTACTTCACCGAATTGGCACCACCTACATACACAGTACTTTGACTAGTTGCGTATCAACAACATGCCCCGATCCCTTAAACTACTAATATCAAATGGAAGGGACTTCACGTCAATAAATTGCATTCCTCAATGCCTTTCAAATATGGTCCTTTAGCCACTATTGTTTTACATCACAAGTGCCTGGTCTTATATTATATTTCTACATCATGATTTAACATAACCAAATTTAGGTATCACGTCCGTGTCCCATTGTTTTTTTTCATACTAATAATATGAAGTAATACGTAATGTTGAACTGATTGGTTGATGTTGATTCAGACTCTGAAGAGGCCTTACATTTAGGCCGAAACGTCTGAGAATATATTTAAATTGACTGGAATCATCGTTTTTCTTTAAATAATATCTTTATAATTATCTATATATTATGCTATATAAATAGAGGAATGCGTATGTGTGTCGAGATAGATGCAAAGAATACTCGACCGTTTTCCCTTACATTTCCTCGCCCTGCCGGCCGCCTTTCCCTCCCCCACCCCCCCAGCGCCTGCTAATTGGACAGCTGGTAATCGCGGCCGCGCGCGGGGGGGAGGATGGGGAGGATGGGGAGGGGAGGGGAACGGAGGGCGTTGCAGCGGGCGCGAGGCGAAGCTAAGCAGGCGCCACAAGAATTTAGCACCCGGCGCGACGGCTGCGAAACGGGGGTGGGCCGGGCGGGCGGGCGGGCGGGCGGGAGGGCAGGCGGGCGGGGCGGGGCGGGTGGGTCAGGGCGGGGCGGGGGCGGGGCGGGGGCGGGCGGGGCTGGCGGTGTGGGGAGGGACGGGGCTTGGAGGAGGAGGGGAGGGGGGTGGGCAGGGCGGGCGGGGCGTGGCAGGGCTGGGTTGGCCCGCCGCGTATGGAAATGAGCGCGCATTACGCGGCGCGATTGTGCGTTTTGTGCGGAGGGGGGCGGGGCAGGGGCGGGTGATTTGGCGGCGGGGGTGCGCCCAGTGGAGCAGAGGCGGATGTGAAGGTTGTCGCTGACATTTGGAAGAAGGAAGAGTTAGGGAGAAAATGAAAAAAAGAAAGAGAAAGAGTATAGACTTGAGTAGGGGAAAAGGGACCCGAGAGAAAAGTTTAACGGGATGTGAAATGGAAATGGAAGATGAGAAAAATAGAAAGGTGACACGTCTTGGTTATGACTGGATGAAGGGAAAGGCAAAAGTGAGATAGAGATACAATGATAAGGGCTGACGGAAGGAATAGAGGGAAAAGAGAGTTCTAGAAAAATGTATTACGGAATAGGAAAGAAGAGAGGAGAAAGGGTAGAGGAAAACAGGAGGAAAGGCGAAAAAGAGTGAAAGGAAAGGAGAAAGCTTTAGAAGACAGCCGGAAGGGACGATGACAATGTCGAAGAATAACGAAAAAAGCAAGGGAGAGGGTTAGACAGAGAAAAGAAGGGTAATAAAAAAAACGAAAGCTTATGAAGGGAGAACGTAGAAGGAAAACTACAAAATATGAAGGGGCGATGAAGAGATGAACTTCGTGGTCAAGGAACGAAACAGTAAATAAGAAGATTAGTTCGTTGCTTGGTTGTTGATTCCGGCGCGTCAACTAATGGGTATTTAGCCCCGTAAATGTGGTGAAATGTTTTCATCTGGAATTGTCGGAGTTATCCCCGCTGGTTGCGAGATCCGGCGCCGACCTACCGTCGACATGGGGTTTCCCAAACCAGAACTCCACCAGCGGGCACCCCGCGGCAACCTCTAAGCTCCGACCGGTCTCCGGAATATGTGGTAGTGAGTGCATGTTGGGGCATTAAGGGGGAGGATAGGACAAGGAAGAGGAACGAAATTTGGGCCCGGGCCCCGACCCATTTCGAGTGCTGCTCGGCATTCGTCAGTTGATTGGAAGCACGGAAAATTACCGATGAGGGGGCCCGGGGGATCAGATTTTCTCCCAGACGCGACTCAATCCTAGACAACGAAAATCCTGTCAGTGGACCTCCCGGTCAAGGCACTGCAGTGCCATCAGTTGATGCCCTGAGCCACCCCTCCCGGGAGAGACGAGAGGAAACGTGCAGTGAGTGCCGATCTGGGGCGCCAGGGTGGGGGTGGGGCGGAGGGGTATGACGGGGCGGAGGGCAGGGTGGGGCGGAGGGCAGGGTGGACAGGCAGGCCGTGGCGAAGGGAAAAGGGTGGGGGTGGAGGGGCAGAAAGGGGGCGGAGATGCAGGAGGTGCGCAGGGGCAGGGTGGGGAGGGGGAGGGTGGGAGCGGGTGGGAGGAGGTGCGGAGGGGCAGGGGGGGGCGGAATGGCAGAAGGCGGGGTGGGGGAGGGGCAGGGTGGGGCGGAGTGGCAGGGGGGGGTGCGGAGGGCAGGGTGGGGCGGAATGGCAGGGGGGCAGGGTGGGGGAGGGGCAGGGGGGAGCGGAGTGGCAGGAAGGTGCGGAGGGGCAGGGGGGGGGGCGGAATGGCAGGGGGGGCAGGATGGGGAGGGGCAGGGGTGGGTTCGGAAGAGCAGGGGGAGGACAGGGGGCGATGGGGGGCAGAGGGAGGGGGCGGAGGGCAGGGTGGGGCGGAGGGGCGGAAGGGGGCGGAGGGGCAGGGTGGGGTGGGTGGCAGGGTGGGGCGGAGTGGCAGGGTGGGGCGGGTGGCAGGGGTGGGGCAGGGGCAGGGTGGGGCGGGGGGGCGGGGTGGGGCGGAGTGGCGGGGTGGGGGCGGGGCAGGGTGGGGCGGGGCAGGGTGGGGGCGGGGGCAGGGGGGGGGCGGGATGGGGTGAGTGGCGGAGGGTGCAGAGTGGCAGGGGGGTTAGGGTGGGGGCGGAGGTTGCGCGGTGCCGTCGCGTGGGCGGCCGCGTGACCTCGGCAGCGGGGCGGGGCAGGGTCGGGGGCGGGCGGGGCAGGGCGCTCCGACGGATGCGGGGCGGTGGCGTGAGCGACGGACAGGGGGCGCGCGGGGTGGCGACGTGGCTCGGCCGCCTTGGGGCCACCGTTGGAACAAATACTTCAAAAAACAAGTCGGGGTCAAGGAGCTGGAAGAAACAGGACAAATGGACGACAAAATTAATCAACGACGGGTTATATTTCAAGGTGATAACATGTTTTTTTAATATATCTTATTATAATTGCTGCGACGAATTCTTCAATACATCAAACTATTCTTAAAGTAATCAGGCAAAATTCCATGTTTAAAAACGTTTAAAACATGGCTTTGAGATATTTCTATAAAAAATCAATCAAAAATTCAAAAAGGGAAACGTGTATATGTATATTTCTTAAAATATATATATATATATATATATATATATATATATATATATATATATATTTTAAATAAACTAAAATTTTTTAAAAAACAAACACCTGGTGAGGAACCAAAAAGAAAAATCATCGCTGTTCTTTTGCTAGAATTTCTCAATAAAAATATATATTGATTTAAAAAAACAAAATTTATTAAAAAAATTTTAAAAACAATTTTTTTTTTTATAACACCTATAAAAAATTAAAATTTTTTTTGGGGCCAACCAACCTATTTTGCCTTTTGGACCATCTTTATCCATCTCCGACCCCCGTCCCAGGTCCTACACCATCTTCTCTCTTCTTTTATAACCCCGATCATTCGTCTGATAAAAAAAACTATTTGCCTAACTTTTCAGTAATACGACAATTTTTAACCCCTAAATTCCCCCAACTCGTTCATATAAATTTTTTAAACTCCACTGTCATTATTTAAATTTTGTTTCTCTCATCCATTTAGTAGATGCTTAAAACCCCCCAAAAAAAATCAACTTTAAATTAAAGATCCGTTCTGACCCCATCGCCCCAAATAATTCTCGTGTTTTTATTTAAACCGGTCGTTTTTTGATTGTTTTGCAAAAAACTTCCTAAACCCCTAAATTTCTACACTTATGCTTACTTTTTGCTATTTTATATTACATAATTTACCCCCTTTAAATTTCCCCCAATTTATAATAAATTTATACATATTTATGACATTTTGGTATTACAATATATATATATATATATATATATATTATATATATATATATATATCACACTTTAGTTGATTTCATAAAAAAAACGAAGTTTAATAAAAAATTGATTTTACATACAACTGCTTCTGATGGTTCAGGTGATCGTTTTTTTACAGTGATCTCCTCCTGGAAAATTTAAACCCTCCTCAGTGACTTCAAACTAAAAACTTAAAAGAGGGCCCCTTTTTAGTTTTTTTTTACTGAATGGCGTGATGAAGAGTCCCTTCCTTTTGTTGTGTAAATGTAAAGGGCAAAAAAGCACCCGAAACACGTTTATACAAACGATTTCAATTTCAATTTCACAAAATATCTTTAAAAAGTTGAGTGTGAAACAAATGTTGTTTCATTAATTACCAAATTGGCTGAAAATTTTCCTTTCAAGAGGGGAAACAAAAACTGCAAGTTTAAATTTTTGTTGATGGAAAAACGGAAACAATCAAACCAAAAATTTAAGTATTTCATGGACTTTCTGTGATAAATTTCCTCATTTTTTCTATCTTTCAAACGTAAATTTTCATTATCGGGCCGATATAAAAATCAAAAAAAAAAAACTATTCCGTGGTGAAATGGGAGGGTCAAAAATAGGTTTGGTCCGATGCCCAAAAGACAGAGGGACAACCGTTTTGCTTAAATTTTAAAGTAAGGAATCGGGGTCCAAGATGTGGATTCTGACTACGAAACGTAAGGGGAAATTGTACTCCCATGGGACGAGTTATTCACATTTCGATATCAGGGGATTATCAATTTTTTCGGGAAAAAATTATCATTTTCAGACATTACAATCATTTTTTTGACTACAAAGAAATGTTGGAAAAGTACAAATGATAAAAAGGAAATTTCCCTAAAAATGAAATTTTTATCAAATAATTATCTTTTCTTTTAGGGTTTCAAATTTGGGGTTGATTTTTTTTTAAAAAAGAAAAATTTTATTTAAAATTTTTTTTAAAATGCCACAAAATGGGAAATTTCCCGACCTCTTTTCTGTATTTTACATTAGTTTAATTATTGAAAATTATTTTTTTCAGTGGGGGCATTAGATTGGTGTTAAAAAGTTTTAAAATAAAAATTTTAATATTTAATTTGTTTAATTTATTCTTGGTATCGTGATTTAAAAAGAAAACCAAAGTATTTTTGAAAAAATTTTAATTAAAATAATTCAATTCAAACTAGACATCTGCAAAATATTTTAAAAATACGCCAGTTTTTTATTATATCTTTTTTCAATAATAAAATGTTTTGTTGAAGATAATCCTTCTTTCAAAGCAAAATTTTTATATCTGAAACAAAATTTTTGACAGTTCCTTTTTTTGACAACCCAATTTTAGAATTTGGTTTATAAAAACAATTGGTAACAACCCGGATCTAATCAATATCTCGAAAAAAACGTCATCCAGCATGTTTCAAGCGCACACCTTCCCAATAATCCACCCCCTCCCTTTGCCGGGCCCCCGGGGCTGCCCCCACGTATGGAAAGCCGCGCCGGCAAGCGTTGCACAGCACACGGGCGTGCGTGGCTCCGCCCCAACAGTGCGTAAAGTGGCACCCCAAACCAATTACTCTGAATAAACTCTTTCGTAAAATTTTCCCCCTTTTTTCGTCTCAAAAAGAAAGATATAAAACCCCCTTGCGCTCGAAATAACGGAAACCGAAAAAATTCTTTTTGAAGCGGGAAAAAGGAATTCATTAACACCTTTTTGCTACTAATGTTTTTTTGTATTTTTCCCCACCTGTTGGACGCTACGCAGCGGGGGTAAACCAGGGGGCCCCGGTTCAATAAAGACGGGGAAATTCTAACTTTTAAAATTATCTTAACAAAAAAAAATCACACGATTGGGCCCTGGCCCGTGTTCTAAAAAAATTTTTGGGGCATAATTCAGAAAAAACTACCCAAACGTTTGGTTTTCCATTTCCGCTCTTCATTCATTTGTGATCAGCCAAACCCTTTAACAGACGTAAATTTTTTAGTGTTTTTTTTCCCGTTCGTAGAAATTTTTACGTTTTGGTTTTTATATAGTTTTTATAAATGTATCAATTCAAATTATTTTTATGATAAATTTTTTAAAGGGGCAAAAAAACGCTATTGAAAGCATGTTTTTTCATTCAATACATTAAGGATGATTATTACATTTTCCCAGATTACATTTTTTTTCCCCTATTTCAGTCTTTGATCAATAATTTATTTTTTTCTTTTTTTCTCACATTCAAAAAAACCCTTTTTTTCTGCATTTTTCCCAAAAAAAAAAAAATTTTGCATCCTTTCTTCGTCATTAATTTTTTAATTTTTTTTCCATCCTTTGAATTCATAAAAAATTTTTCCCCTATTGTGTTTGCTAACAGATTACCGTATACTGATAAATCGTTTAAAAATATTTTTCAAAAACATTTCTTTAAAAAAATTAATTTCAGTTTGTCTTCTTTTATAGATATTAAAACTCAAAAGCTTGTATTTATAAATAAAGTAGAAAAGCTAAACCGTCAAAATCAATACAGAGGAAAAAATTTTGGAAACTATTTTTAAAATTTCCCAGTACTACACAAAATAAGCATCTTTAAGCTTTTCACAGTTTTACTTTGTCTTACAGGTTTGCATCTTCAGTGATGATTGGCATTTATATGAAGTTGATACCCCTAAAGGGAACAATTGTAAAGGAGTGTGATTATTTTTTATAGTTGTTTAGGGTGTTTCCGGGGGGTCAGATATTTAACATTCAAGATGTATATTTCTATCCCAAGGAAAGGATGAATGGACGTCTTCGTAAAATTAATAAATAACTAATCGAGATCTAATAGTTTTTAAATGAAGATACATAAATAAGTTAAAAAATTTAAATCTCTGAAAACATTAAAAAATTTTTTAAAAAATTTTTTATAATTACAATTTTTCCCAAAAATTAAAAATGGGCACTATTTAAACTTACCCCGAATAATTTTGGGAATATATAATAAATATACAAAAAAGGGGAATTTTTTCCAAAAAAGGACAGGGGAAAGGAAAAGGGGAAAGGTCAAATTCTCCCCCAGACCCCTAATTCCCCAGCTGACAAGCTAATTCAAAATTCTCCGCCGTCGGGACTCAACCTGGTCCCCCTGTCAAAAGGGCTGCTGTGACTCATTTCCCGGTGCCGTGCCGGTGCGCGCGTCGGGGGGCAGTGGTCGCAAAGGGCCCAGGGGCGTCGTGGGGCGACAAAGAAAATGGAAAAACGACGGAGGGGGGGGGGGCGGCAGGAGGGCCAAAAAGGGCTACGGAGGGAAACGATGGGTGCGGGGCGCGGAGGCGGCGGAGGACGTTGCATGGCGACGGGGGAAACAGGGGGAAAAAGTGAGCAACGGAGGACGACGGGGCCAGGTGACGAAGGCGTGGAGGCACGGCGCAACGAACGGCGGCGGGGGGCCGGGGGGAACGAAGGACCACGGGAGACCCGGGGGCGGCGGGGGGGCAACGGGTGCGACGGGGCGAGGAACGGGGCCGGGGCCCGAGCGCCCCCCAACCCAGTGCTCGGGCTAATAGCGCAGCCCTTGGGCGTCACGAGGAAGGGCGGGGCAGCGGGGGCGGCGTTCGCGGGGAAAAACAGTGAGGGCGACGGCTGAGGAGGGAGCCCGTCTTGTTGGATAAAGATGAGATCAAAATATGGAAAAAAAAGGGGAAAATAAAATTACGGTGGAAATAGAACGGGTTAAGGAGAATAGATAGAATGTGAAATTAGTGGGGAGGAAACAAAAAACTCGGAGAAAAAACAAGGTCTGATGATTACATCGGGTTAACGGTGGGCCTTGGGGTGTTGACGATTCTAAAGCGAAAAAAGCAACGTAAAATTTGCGTTAAAATACGAAAAAGGATGCGGAGAACATCCACAATTTTGAAACCCCAGGCGAAAAAAAGGGAGAAAAAAAGACCGAAAAAAATTGAAATAAAAGCTGGTAAAACGCAAACGGGATTTTTGGGGGAAACCAACGTAAGGCACAATGATTTTTTGGGCAGTTTGGCCCGAACTATAAAAAGGCAAAATCCCCGAAGTCGGAATTTTAGTGCGGGAAAGGATCGAAAGAACAAAAAAGATGGTAAGGAAACAGAGAGGGAAAAAAAGTAAGAAAATTAATGGGCAGCTCATTCGTTTAAAAGGGAAAATAAAAGTCAAAATTATGTTGGGGGATGAAGTTTGCGCTAAAGGTGAAGTGTTTTGTGGACTTTTTTTGTAAATCTCTAAAAGAAGGACACTTCGGGAACGGCAAGATGGCGCAAGGGCAAATACGGCAAACCCCAAAGAATGGTGGGCCCTTTTTCGGGGAAGCAAACCCAGCGGGGGAAGGCAGGGTCGGCTGTTCCATGATCCGAAAGGCCCGGTTTGTGTGGTTTAAAAATGTTAAAAGAAATGGAATGGGCGCCAATAGATCGGATGGAGCTTCAAATTATGCGGGGGACGCTTACGGTGAAAAGATTTACCGTTTCGTTGGTCTAAATTTTACGTTATTGGTGGATTGATCATCAGTGGGGGGTGATTTTCCCCCTGGATGGGGATCCGCCCCTCAAACGGCAGTGTGGTTTCCCCTAACGAACCCCCACCAAAACCCCCCCCAGCCGGGACACTCGCCCGGATCTCCCGGAATATGGTTTTAGTGCATGTTGTGAGGGTGTAAAGGGGGAGGGGTGGACAGGAAGATAAAGGGAAAAAGTCGCCCTGGGGCCATTGGGTGGATCTGCTCGGCATTCGCCTGGGTTTTGATCGGCGAACCAAAAAAACTACCGATCGTGCAGCCCCCTCAAAATTCCCCCCCAAAAAAAGGGGTTTGGGCCTGGCCGCAATCGGTTAAAAACCCTTCCCGGGACTGGAACGGGGCCCCGGCAGAGGCGTTGCTAAAACCCCCCGAGGAGGGGGGGGCGGGGGGGGCCCTAAAAGGGCGTTTCGCGGGGGGCACGGATGAGGGGAAAGCAGGCGCCGGGGGGGGCGGGGGGGCCGGGGCGGCGGCGTGCCTCGGCGGGGGGCGCGCCGTGGTTCGCGGATTCGTTATGGCGCCAGTTTTTTTCAATTTTCATTTCCCCTTGGGATCCGCTGCCGCCGCGTCGCGCCGATGCCCCCAATTAAGCCCCGCGGGGGAAAATCCCCCTCCCCCCTGGGGGGGGCAAAAACCAAACGGGCGGGGGGGCTGGGCGGCGGGAGGCGCGGTGGGGGGAAAAAGCCGGCGGTCCCGGGGGGGTGGGCGGCGGGTAGGGGCGTGGTCGAGCGACGGCCGGGGGCGGCAAACGGTTGGCGGGGGGTGGGTGGAGGCGGAGGGGCGGGGGGGGTTGGGTTTGGGCCCGGTGGGTGGGGGGTGGGAGCGACGGGCGGACGGGCGGACGGGCGACGGCGGACGGGGGACGGGCGGAACAGACGGCGGAGGCAGGGGGGCGGAGGGCGGACGGGCGGACGGGCGGACAGGCGAGGCGACAGGCGGACGGGGGCGGGCGAGGGCGGGACGACCGGAGGCGGGGCGGCGGCGGACGGGCGGACGGCGACCGGCAGGATAAAGGGCGCGGAGGGGCAAAGGGCCGGGAAAAAGCAGCGAGGCGTCGTGGGGCGTCCCTACACCTACGGCGGAAGGCGGGTGGCTTGTTCAAAAATACCTGAGGCCCCATTTTTTTCGGCATCTAAAATTAGTAATACGATTCATATGCCATGGAAATCAGGAAAATGTGTCCTTTGTTTCTCCCCACCCCCAAATTTAATATAGATTAGACTCTTTTTGAAACGTAAAATTTTGATTACCTAAAAAAACCCCTTGGGAAAATTATTTAATTTAAAAAAAGTTGTTTGTTTTAGTTTGAAAACTTGGGTGGGCTTTGTATTTTTTTATCAATCATTTACTGATTCATTAAAATTTTAATTGGTGGAATTAAAAAATTGTGGTGTGAAATTTTAATATCGTTTGGGCCCTTGAAGTAATGTATTGACGGCTGATGCGGTGGTTGAATTTGATTTCCCGCGCCCCCTGTCGAGGCGGGCCCCTCAAACGGGACGTTTTGGGGCAGTCGTGAGCGACGTTGCCAAAAGGTTTTGGGGCGCAGTTCACGCAGCGTGGGCAGTTCCCAGACGTTTTTGGGGTTTTTGGGAAGGTTTTTTGATTTGTTTTGATGCATCCCCTTTCCCGGGTAAAGGGCCCCCACCCATGGGGTTTTTGCGGTTTTCCTATCCCGAAAATCCTAGATGGTCCTTTTTTCTTTTGGACGTAAATGTAGCTTCCCTTAGGGTTTTTTAAATTTTGTTTTGATGGTAGTGGGTTTTGGGTCAGTTTCTTTTTTGGCAATAAAAAATCGTCGGCTATGGGGTTTCCCCTAACCAGGACTCCCCAGAAAAGGGCACCCCCCCCAGGAGAAATTCAAGCCCCCCGGACCCCCGGAATATTTGGTGTGTGCTTTTAGTGTGCCCGGCGGTCGTGGCCCGTTTGGAAAGGTCTCTCGGCTTCCCTGGTGATCGGAAAAACCACGGAAAACTACCTATCAGGCGCTGGGGGAATTCTCCTCAACAGTTACTGTTTGACATCCCAAAAAATAGTGTCAAAATCCTCCCTGGGGACTCAACCTGGACCCCCGGTCAGGCGCTGCAGTGAACAAAGCGCTCTTTGGGGTACTATAAAAAAAATGAATATAAATTCTTTAAAATTTTATTTGAAATTTATTCAGTGCAGTATTTTTCGTTTTTTAACCATAGTTTTAATTTTTCCAAAAAATTCACAAACTCCCCAAAGAGAAATATTTCATCTTGTACTCAAAAAATGATTTTATTTTTCTAGTAACCCAGATCAACACTCCTAAAAAGATAACAAACAAGTTTTAAAATACTCTTTTAAATAGAATAAAAAATTATTTTACACTTTTGGAAAAAATTTAATATAAAAAATTAATTGAAAAAAGTACAATTTTTAGAAACATAAAACCGTGGTTAAAAAAAATTTTAAAATGTTTATAATATATTTAATCATTATTGGCCTTTTATTAATAGTCCCTTTTTTTAAGTGAAAAAAAATAGAGACAAAAGACCAAAAAAAAAGGAAAGAATTCCAAAAAGAAAATAGTTCGTTCCAGGCAACACATAATAAAACACAATATGTTGGAATTTATCTATTTTTTTTATTTTATAAAATTTGAAAAATTTATCTCTTAGAAATTAAACTATTTACTTAAAATAAAAATAATCTAGGTTCGGCAGTCTAAGTACTCTGATTCTTTTTTTGGGCTTTTTCCCCAGCCATTCTTTCGTCGATGGGGCGCATATTGACAAAACCTGGCCCACCGCGGCTGCTCTAATCTGGGGGCAGCAGGCGGGGCCTCAAAATTTTAAAATCAGGACAAACAACCTCCCAGGCGGGTGGGCCCCCGATTGGACCAAACGCTGATCATACTCCTCTTACCACCTCGCCTCCTCGGTCGTTTTTTTTTGGTCAAAATAAAATTTATTGATTATTGGGTTTTGGGGCGTCAACTGCAAATTTTTCCGATATGGCATCGCGGGCCGTCATCTTCCCCCTGGGGGGGGGGATCCGCCGACCGTCGACGGGGAAAATGATGAGCCCCAAAATTCCCCCCTATAAAAATCTGGTTTGACCTGCTGACAAGCCAGGGTAATAATCCCCTCGGGGGCTCGATCCCCGGTCCGAGGGGACCTGCAGTGACATAATGTATTCACCAACCTTGCGTCAATCCAGGGTAATAAGTTTTAAGCGCTGATTGTGAAAATTTACATAACCAACAGCCAAACACTCCCTTCTTTAAGTTCGGGGAAAAATTTTTAAAAATAAATACATTTTTTATCCCTATCGTCAAGAATTTAAATATCTTCAGAAAAAAAGAGTTTTCAAATCTAATCAAACCTTAAAACTAAAAAAACTGGAACTGAATATAAAAGGATAAAAGCTTTTTGAATATATTTTTTCCTTTTTAAAAGCTTCAGTTAAAATATGATAAATCCCACATGAAAATCAAAAAGGGAAAGTTTTTCCAACCCCAAAACTTAAAAATATTATTTTTTTTTTTTCAATTACAAATAAATCATTAAGTTTTTCTTATTATATTAATATTTTTTTTTTTTTCTTACTTCCTCTTAATTTAATTTTTTTAATTCGTGTTTAATGGAAAAATACCCAAAATTATTACATCATTTTTTTTAAGCGACAAAACAGGGACTTGGCCGTCAATCAAAAACCCCTTTGATTCCGGCCTGCAGTTCGTTCTCCCCGAATTGTCGAAGATTTCAAAAAAACCAATTCAAAAATCTCTATTATATTTTCAATTTTTAAATTAAAATTTTAAAATACTCTTAAAAAACAAAAAAGTTTGCCATGATGTTTTCCTTAAAAACATAAAGTATTTTCATTCAAAAATGATGCTTTGTATTTTATGATTTTTAAAAAATATAAATAAAATTTTGCATACTAAATATAATATAAAATTATAATTATAAAAAATTTAAAAAGTTTTTAATTTCATTTTTCTTTTATTATTTTTAACTCAGGGTTCAACCCAAATAATTTTTAAATTAACAAAAAAAAATTTACTGCAATTTACGTACAATGCTCCTCATTTGCATATCAACAATCACCAAAAACCACCAGATTTATGTATTTTAAAAATTTTTAAATCGTTTTCCCCCAAAATTTTTCGACTTAATCCTTTGGTTGGTAATTATGTTTGTGCTTTTAATTTTAAATGTAACAACAATTTAAAATTTTTACAATTTAATTTTATGGAAGTCCGGTTTAATAGCGTTTGAATTTTCCCAAACCCACTATGTTCTGTGATTTTCGGAAAATAGTTCTATGGTCTATCATCAACTCTGCGATTATGAAGATTTGAATAGTAAAAACAACAGAAAGAAAACATTTAGATCATCCATTTAATAATTTATAATGATTAAATAATACATATTGATTCATATTTAATTTATAATAAAAGAAATTTTGAAGTAAATTACTTTTATTTTATGTTATTTGAAATTTTATTTAGTTGATAAAAAATAATTCCTTATATATTTTAATCGAAAAATTTTGTTTCAAAAAATTCGACCCCAAAAACCCTGCGCTAAATCGTCCAAAAAATCACAACACAAACACTGGGGGCGGGATTACTGAAAGCCTTTTATTGAAAATTAAAAATTTTTTTCCGATGTGTAAAAATAAGTTCGAAAAATTAACAAATTTGATGATAATGAAATATAATCAGGGGGTATACGTGATTGTTATGAAATTCATTTAACCAATTTTAAAACCCTTGTGAATTAATTGTTCCTGTGACCTTTTTTCATAAAGTAATAAACCCTTGGTGGTCCCTGGTTGATTCCCCTTCCCTTTTTTTTCTCAGTCCCCCCCCCCCTGAACCACCTCGAGGAGTATCTGTCCCTGTGTCTGAACGAAACCCCGTCCATCAGAGCTCCTCGTTGATTCTTACCTTGAACCATTAAATTTTTGGCTGGTTGACAACTGTCCCCCCCTGCGACCATTCTTTTCTTTTAAGGTAAAATGTTTTTACATTAACATTTTATTTTTTGTTTTTATCTTTTTTTTAATTATTCTTTTTTTAAACTTTTCTTGCTCACCCAAAACATTTTTTTATTTTATTTTTCTCCTGTTTTATAATTTTTTGATATAAATTTTTTTTTTTATCAACAATTATGATTATATAATACTTTTTTTCTATAGTTTCAATTCACAACAGAAAAAAATAAATGAAACTTCATGGAAATTTTTTCAGTAACCCCACCGGGTTTTAGTTTTAATGGTTTAAAAAACAAAAACCCGGGAAAAACCATATTTTTTTTTCTTAAAAATTCCCCATCATTGGATCAAAACGAGGGACCCTTTTATTATTTTAGTCTCTCAAAACTTTTTATCATTGATCTGACATTTACTTTCAAATTACCCCTTCCTTATAAATTGGGGATTTTTTGGTTATGTTTCCAAACAACGATCTCAAATTAAATTACTGGAATGATGGAACAGAGCACCCGACTCTTTCCCGTTGCATGTGAGTTTCAGGATGATTTACATTCTTTCTGACGTAAATTCCTGGATTCAAAACGGAAGAACGTTCTCTTTTGGGTGTGCATCCCTTTCAATAAAAACATAAATATCTATAATGTTTCAAAAGGTTCAAATAACAATTAATAGTGAACGAAAAACGGAATGCGTTTTTATTTCAAATAAACAATTCTTCCCCTTTTACAATGAAAATTTTCCATTGAAAGATGTTTGGGAACAAAAATTTTGGTCTCTCAATTTTGTCAAACCAAATGGAACGTCCCTTTTAATTGCAAAAAAAAATTCATTGTTACGCGCAAATTCTTTAATTGGAGCCTTCCCCTCTTTTTTCCGAATTTTTCCCCTGAATTGGGATAAAATTTCTGGGGAAAAACTCATACTCCCAGACGTTTGATTACAAAACAATTTAGAATAAAAAAAATCCCCCCCGGATTCATAAAATCTCTTCATTAATTTAGGGAAATTTTCCCAAGGCTTCTTATTTACGAATCGTGGTTTTGTAAAAAAGACTTTCAAAACAGGGAAAATTTTTAAAAACCAAAACTATTACTATAACCTCCCCTAAAAACATTTTACCAGGTGCATATCAACCATTACAAAAAAATTTACATACAATACATGCCCTTTTTACAACCTTTTTCCTGTGTTAAACATTAAAATTAAAAAAAGTTTAAATCCCAAAAAAATCTTTTTGCTGCTTTTTCTTAAAATTTGAACTATACTGGTTACAAAAAAAAACATTAATTTTAATGATAATAAGCTTTTACCTTTGAATTGGAAAAAGTATAAACAACCTTTAAAAATTTATTTCTGGTTTGGTAACCCCCCTCTCGTAGGTTTTCGTCAGTTTCCCATCCATTGAGCAAATGTAGATGGCCCTTTTTTTCTTCGGGCATAAATTAACCTTTCCTGTCCCTTTTTAAATTATGGGGAAAAACAATTATTCAAAAATTTTCTTTTCCCTGTCTGGCAGGAAATAATAAGGAAAATTTTGTTTTTTCTTTTAAAATAGTTTTTTAAAAGGGGGTTTTTGTTTTTTTCCTTTAAAAATTAAAATTTTATTTTATTTTTCTTTGAAAAAAGATTTTTTTGGGGTTTTTTTTTTCTCCTTTCAAAAATTTAAATTTACTTATTTATCCTGAAAAAAGTTTTTTCGGGGGTTTTTTTTTCCCTTTAAAAATTTAAAAAATTTTAATGTTATGCTTATGGGATCAATTTTTTTAAAAAGTCCCCAATTCACTTTCCCCTAGCCCTCATCCAGTTTTAACTTTTTTGACGTAAAAAAAATAAATAAATAAATAAATAAAAAAATAAATAAATAAAAAATAAAATTTATGATCCCCAAAATTTGGAACAGTGGCTCGATGAGTTTGGGGGGAAAGGAAGAAACTTGAAGTCGATTCAGATGGTTGATCCCTAACTGAAAATGGCATAAAACATTCAAACGTCAGCAGCAAAAACCCGCTCGGGGGGAGCCACAAAAATTTATTTTTTATCGGAAAGATGGAAAAACAAGTGTTTAATTTCCCAAAAAAAAATTTAAAAACCCTGGAAAAATTTAAAAAAGCCTTCAAGAAAATAAGATGACTCAGAAATAAATTAAAGAGCTCTTTTTTTAATTTTTAAAATTTTTCAGTAAAAAAATTTAAGACAATTTAAATTAAATATTCAGGAAAGATCCCGGCCTACAGATGAAACAGAACTTCGAGCTTTTTTTGGGCTTTTTTATTTTATAGGGGGTATGAATCCCCGGACAAATGTTCAAAATTTTGGACAACTCAAGGCAAGGTTTAATCTTTTTATCTTTCGTGATCAAAAAATTTGCTTTTTTTTAAATGTTTGATTTGATATATCGAAAACTTTGTAAATTAAAATTTCTCCTATCAAAAAGTTTTAATAGTAAATAAAAATTTCCCTATTTCATTGCCAGTGATATAAATATAGATGAGCAAATTTGCATTCAGACTTTCCTTTCAGACAAACCCAAAAAAATAACCCGCATACGGGATCAAACATTTGCACTAGTAGATGCTAAAAGGTATACTTTCTTTAAAACATATGTTGGTTTCAAAGGTTTTCGTTTTAGTAATTCTCAATGGACGTTGTTTAGGTTGTTGAAAAAATAAATCCCAAAAAGTAACAGAGAATTGGTTTTACAGTATACCGTTGGTCAATACTTTTTAGAAACCAAAGGGCTCCTTCTTTTTCCCCCCGTAAAACCAAAGAAAATTCTAAGTTTTCAAAAACAAACATCGCTCTGTTTCTCAATGTTGGTTAAGACCCCATTTTTTCTTACCCCAAAAAATCGGCAGTGATTCTTTTATCACCTTCCTACGTTGCATTGATGAAGAAACTGGGGAAATGTAAGCCAAATTTTTAACTTTTTTAAACCACAGAAATTGGGTTATCTACGTCACTTACTAAATACAATGTGGGGAGAAAACGTGGGCCTTTGGGTTTATTTTAACCTCTTGAATATTTTAATCAACGCTCTTTTTTTTAAAACAAAAACCAAATAAGTACGAAAAAAATTTCTTTTCTGGGGAAAGTTAAACCTCAAATTCCGGAGGGCCCCTTTCCTGGTTAATTGGGCGACAAATCCTGCCCGCATTTAAAAGAGCCCCCTAAAAGGGAAGGGAAAAGGGGCTCAGGAAAATGCTTGACTGTGGGACCGGATAAAACGACAAAAAATGCTTTAAAAAATTGAAATTAATTAATGATCACTTAAAAATGTTTCAAAAATTTTTTTTTATTTTAAATTTTTTTTTTCTTTCTTTTTTTCTCAAAAAAAGTATGTTTGTTTTAATTTTTGGATTTTAAAAAAAATTTCTTTAATTTTAAATTTTTTTTTTTAAAACCTTTCTGACATCAAAATGGGCCAAATAATATTTAAAATATATTATTTTAGAATGCTAAAAAAAAGAAGTCTTGGGTGACACTGTAACCCGACTCTCTATTTTAAATTTTTGGCCTTTGTGGATTAAATAAATAAATAAAAAAATTCTCCAAATTAGGAAGCAAAATGTGGTGTGGGAAAAACTCATTTTTTGTAAATTTTTCTCAATTTGGGCACAGGTTTATAACATGGTTTACGTTATTTTCAATGGGCATTCACTAAAAAAATAATTAAATAATTTTTTTTAAGGTTAGGGATCTGATTCTTTTAATTTAAATTTCATTTCCCTTTGTTTCAACCCCTTCAGTTTGGAAGAGGGAGAACGGAAACACCCAATACCACATTTGTATCAGAAGGTTTCATATACTTTTTATGTAGGCAATTTGCATCATTTCGTTATTCCTTTTTAATTTCCAATTTATAAAACATTTCAACAGACGTTTGAAATATATTTGAAATGATTGAAAATTTAATGTTAAAAAATAAACTTTGTAGTCTAGAACTGAAGGTAAACATTAGTAATTGAAGCTGTATTTCTTTCCAAATATTTTTCAAAATTAAAAAAAAACTGAATTCTATTTTAACATAACATTTCTACTGATCCCTTAATTTAATGAAAAAGCAAACAAAAATGCCCTCGAAAAATAAAAACTCTTACTATTACTAACCGTCTAAAAATTTAAAAAAAAATAAATAGCATCCCAAATTTTTTTAAAAAAGTAAGTCTAATTCATCCGTACCCCGAGTCAGCAAAGCGGAGACGTCACACGTGCGGGTATAGGCAACCCCCAAATTTTTCCCCATCCCCAAAAAATCCCTCCCCCCGACACAAAGGGTGCGCTGTGGTTGGGGTTTGGGCCCGCGGCCGCGTCAACCCTTTTTTTGCCGCGTCCCGCGCCCCCCCAACGCCGAGGCGCTGCGCGGCGCAAAAGAAATGCAAATTCCCCCCCGGGCCCCCTTGGGTCGTTTTCCTTTGGGCGGGAAGAGACGGCAAAGGGGGGTTCGGGGCATGGGGTTTTCGATGGTGAGGGGGTTGTTTCGGGGGAGGTGGGATTTCGTTTTTGCCCGTACCTGTCCGGGGCCTTCGGTCGGGTCAAGTCAAATCGGTTGGTCTGCAGGGCGTCGGTGTCGGAAACGGGGTCAAGGGGAGTCGGTGTCGGAAAGTTGTCAAGTCGGAGTCGGTGGAGTCGGTGTGGGAGTCGGTGTGGAGTCGGTGTAGGAGTCGGTGTAGGGTCGGTGCGGAGTCGGTGTAGGAGTCGGTGCGAGGTCGGGTGAGTCTGCAGGTCGCTGGTGTCGGCTTTAGGAGTCGGCGTAGAGTCGGCGTAGGAGTCGCGTAAGGTCGGCGTAGGAGTCGGCAGGAGTCGCGTGGGTCGGCGTGGAGTCGCAGAGGTCAGCGTAGGAGTCGGAGGAGTCGGTAGGAGTCGGTGGGAGTCAGTTGTGTCTGGTTGAACGGAGAGACGTATATGCAGAATGAAGTGTCCCGTTCTTCCTTTCTTGGATAAACAAAATCGAGAGAAGTTGAGGTAGAAAGCAAATTCATGGATTTTTTTTTCCGGACGCAAGTAACCCCGTAAAATAGTCCTGCACTTTCCTATACTGTAGAATAGCGCTCATATCTCTGGATCAACCTGCACATTCTTATGGTTTTCCCTCCCCGTTGGGGTGAGATCCGTCCCGGGTGTGTCGTTGTCTTGAGAATTCCCCTTGTTGGTCTCTGCTTGTCGGCTCCCCCGTAGCAGGGCCTGAAAGCCCCGAGCTCGTCTCCTGACATACGTAGCTATTGACACAAGGTGTGCGGGGACAAAGAGACAGTGAACACGAGACATCGTGCGTGGTCCGCCTATTTTTATCACACCCGCATTCTCCGAGTTTTATGAATTTACGGAAACTACCATTCAGAGCTGCCTACGGCTAAAATACTCCCCAGACATCGGCTGAATTTGGCTTTACTATTTGATAATGGCAAATATTCGGAATGACAAGTCTCGAGGGTCTGCGGTGAGAGACACAGAGAATGCTAGAGTTGAAGAGCACTCAGTCACCATTCGGATGTAGGAGTGGGGAAATAATGGGGAGACAGAGAGGGATGCGAAGAGTAAGTGAAAAATAAGGAAAATGTGGAGAAAGAGCAAGTGAGAAAACCGACATCGTTTTCATGGTGTTCAGTGCAAGGAAGAAGGAATATCAAAGCTAGAAGTAGATGTCTAGGATCAGCAGAAGACGTTCCAAGAAAACGAGAGAGAACCGACGAAATAATATAGTTCTACTGTGGGAAAGAAAGACTGTGAGAGAGAGGACAGGAATGTAGTGCAGGGTGAGCAGAAGATACAAGAAAACGGAGATAAAATATGTGATTGAGGCAGAGGAATGAAAGTAGCACAGCGCCTTTATCACGGAAAGAGTGAATGACTGGTGCCCGATGGAGCAGAGGAAAGTCAGGAGAGTAGAGTGGTACACGCTAAGCAGAAGATGAGAGAGATCAGGAGAAGAGAGTGATAATGTAGAGATGGATGACGTGTATCGTAAGGCTTTGTTTTAGAGGAAACAGTGAAAGGCAGGGCGGAAGGGCAGCAGGGCTGAGCAAGTGGAGTAGAAGCGGAGAAGTAGAGACCAAAAACAACGGATTGGTGCAAGGGGAGAGAATGTTGGTCTGGATGCAATATCGCAGATGTCTTTTTCTCAGAAAAGGTGGCAAGGTAGGAAGGCGATTGATCAATAGACGGGACAAACGGACAAGTGAACCGAGAGAACCTTATGACCAATGAAATGAAGTGGTTGTCAGGTGCGGCCGACGGTGAGAGAGAGAAAAGCTGAAGGAAAAAAGGCAGAATGGAGTTACTCGAAGAATCATCGAACGGACGGCGTTAGAGTAGTTGGCGACAGAACTAGTGGGGAACAATGTCTACAAAAGCGCTTGGGTCCATGGAGATGTGAGGAAAAGTAGTGAAAAAGTGCGACGATGCAAGGCGAAAAAACAAATTGTGCAGTGTAGAAAGACATGAGGTGAATTGGGAAGAAGAAACAGTCGGAAAGTGAGAATCGATGGATATCGGTTCGTGAAGGAGTGATGAGGATAAAACTATATCGGAGGTTGAATGGACTAGAGAAAGTTAGTACGATTTGAGTTAAGCGAAGAGTGGATTGAGATACAGGAAAATAGCGCGAATCAAAATAGTTTGTATTCTGGCTCGTCAATGCGTAGCACGTGGTGAATGAGAGATGGATGGTGGAGCGTACTGGTTGAGGAAAGAAAGTAGACGGTGGAGTGTAGAGCGGAGGCGCGAAGGAGCGTAGAGGTCAGCTGGAGCAACAGAACGTGGCAAAGTGCACTGCAAAATACTCTCTGGTATCTATCCATATGTCTGTAGATAGTTCTTTAGTTACTCTCTGTGGACAAAACGAGCTTTCAGCCGCATTGTTAGATGTTTCCACTCTCTATCATTTCTTCTTGATCAGCCACATCTTCATTATTACAAGCCATTTATTCGAAGATAAATACTCATGGGCTCCAAAGCTCTTTTGAAGGCCTGTAAATCTCAATAAATAACTACACTAACAGAATGATGCGCGAGGATATTTAGGGCAGCAAAGTTGCGTAGCAACGAGGAGCGTACCGAATCGAGAGCGTCAGGGCGTAAAGGCAAGACCAGTTGTCTGAAGTGTGACGGAACCTGCGAGTGATGAGTACACGAGAAAAATAATAATGATCTTGATATTTAAACTTTTAAAAGGGTTTTCTTGGAAAGAAGTTTCAGCATTCTTCTCGATCTTCGAAATTATTCTATAAGGAAGGTAAAATCGTATGGATCGGGAATCATGGGGTGGGAGTCGTGGGAGCGTGGGGGGGGTGGGGGCGTGGGGGCGTGGGGTCGTGGGGTCAAGAGTCGTGAGATTGTGGGGAAATTTTGTGAGTCGTGGGGATCGTGAAAGTCGTGGGACTTGTACGAGTCCGGGTATCGTGATGTGTGGGAGTTTGCGTCGGGAGATCGTGGAAACCGTAGGAAACGTGAAAGTTGTAAATCGTGGATATCATGGGTTTGAGAGTCGTGGGTATCGTAGATCGGGAGTCATGGAAATTTTTAGGTCGTGGATTCAGAGGATCGTAAGCTTTGGGAGTATGAGTTGTGAGCCATAGAGATGGCGCAAACCCTGGGAGTTTTGAGTCGCGGGGCTGGTGGGTGAGTCGTGGGTCCGTGAGCCGTTGGAGTGGTGAGTCCGGGGGGGTGGGCGTGGCACGGGGCGTGTCGTGGAGGAGAAGCAGAACCCGGCGCCGAGGGCCGCGCTGTTTTAACTCACGCGCCAAGTTCTCGGGCCTCCGCCTCCGCCGCGCCGCTCGCGTCGCGTCGCACACGGGAGGGAGAGCGGACGGCACAGGCGGGCGGGGCGGGGCGGGGCGGCCGCGTCCGCGCGAGGAACAAACGTCCGACATCGGAACCGCCGCAGGCACCTCCAGCTCTCACTCTCCCTCCTATCCTCCCCCTCCTCCTCCTCCTCATCACCCTCTTCATCCTCCCTTCCTCCTTCTCCCCTCCTCCTCATCACCCTCTTCATCCTCCCCTCCTCCTCATTCCCTCCATCCTCCTCCTCCCCTCCACTTCCTCCCCTAGCCCCCGCCACTGGAGAGGGGCGCCACCGCCTCCTCCGTCACAGTTCCTCCTCGCGAGATAGCGTGGCGCTCTGAAGGTCGAGTTTCTGGAGGCGAACTTCCCCTCTTCCCCTCCCATTCTCCCGGACGCCGCCGCCGCTGAAAGTTGGAGACGGAAGCGCATTTTGGGAGAGAACAGTGGCGCGCGCGCGGTCCGCCTCCGGCGGCGGCGGCGGAGCAGCAGCCACGACGCCAGCGCCGCCGGCTGGGGCCTCGCCTGCAGCCGCAGTGGATAATAACGGATATATCAGCAAGTCCCCGGCGCGCCGCGCCGCGCGATAGCCGTCCGGCCCTGCAGGCCGCGACCGCCGGCAGTGCTGCGGATTGACAAGGGCGATAACGCGCGGGCGGAAGGCGGCGGGCGAGGCATTGTGCCCCCGGCGGCGGCGCCGATAAGCGGTGACGAGGGCCCTTCCCAGGGCGCGTCCCTCGGGCGGAATTAGCTGCCGCTTCTTGCCTCGTGCGCGCAATCGCCAACTGCGCAGGGAAAGTGTGGTCGCTAAGAGATGCGGTCACTACGGTCATCCGACGAAAGTTAACCCTGAAGTAGTTGCGTGGATTACTTTGTAATCCAGTCGTGTTCATTCGCTGTTTACAGCCAGAGTTAAACTTTTGGCACAGATTTTGTACCTTCGTAGAACGTCTCATCTAGCGAATTATAACGAAATATGACTCAAGTGGTAGCTGTTGCTCTAGAGATAGAGCCGGAAACAGTTTGATTACAATAGTAATCCACGCGAACACTCCGTGTCTATTTCTGACCTAAGCTGACATCATGAATATCGGTGCTGTGAATGTCTATGCAAAGTACTACAGTAGAGGAACGTTGACCAGAAGTGAATTTCAAAAAGATCTTGCTTTGTTCTTTATGAAACCAGAAATGAAAACAAAATCGAAAGTAATGAGTCGCAAGCAATAAGAACACGCGAGACTCTTCTAGGGAATCCAAAAAGGGGCCGAGGTTTTGGAGTCATCAAAGGCCAACGTGGGACGTTATCTTTTGGACGTCAACGAAAAGATCACTCGACAGTACTGCGAAAATTTTGTTCAGTGGGTATGACACATTCAGAAAATTTGTGAAATATTCACCTGGTTTGACATTGAAACATTCAGAATAGAGTCTCCAGATATTTAAACAATTTTGTAACACTGCTTTATTTAATAATCCTAATGCAAACTATAACAAGTGCCCAACACTATAGAGAATGAGAATTTTGAAAAACAAATATCTACTCCCGTGTATTTGACTACATTTGTTTAAGGCAGAATACATGCATTTTATGTATCATTGCATAGAATTGGTAATATGTCAACATTCTAATAAATTATTAGTATGCTTATGTTCAGTGTTTTAGATACCATTACTCGTCCATATTTGAACCAAATGACTATCTGTTTGTAATATATTCTTAATACGATTTTTAATGGATTACATAGCAGTCAACCGACCACTCGCGTTCCAGTTGTAGCGCTACCACTGAAGTGTTAGAGCTGCCAACAGAAGCGGAATAAAGGATGTCGATGGGTTCAGCGATGACTAGAATGGTCATCATCGATAAAACACACCTTAGTATGTCAAAGTTGTCTTTAACGTTCAAAAGTATTGAAACTTTCACTCAGAACCTAATTCGAATTATTTAATTTTCGTACCCTTAAACACGAAACGATATGGTATAGGTGTAAAACAAGCCTCAAGATAATGCACATGTGCTGAGATAATCAGTATTATGTTTTGAAGGATTACTGAATCTTACTTTACGTTTCTATTTTAAAAAGTCCCAAGTAAAAACAAAATTGTTTGTTTCGTAAAGTACAGTATCTTCGGGATACCATTAATTAGTAATATTTGGTGATTGTTTTTAAATGTATTTAGCCCTTTTATGTATTTACTAGTGCGTTCTTTTTGTATTGAAAGTTCGAAAATATGTTTCATCCCATCCAAGTTGAATAGAGGAATGAAAATATCTTATGGTACTTCACCTCCTGGGTCAATGATCCCATCTCAATCAGATCTTTCGTCCACATCTTCTCATTCTTGGAACAAATGCTGAGTGTCCTCTTTCTTTTGCTTCTCAACATAAATATAGATTAATAATCTTTTCGTTTAACGTGAAGAAGAAACGTTAATCTTAACGTTTCTTGAGCTCAGTGGGAACAATTATTCAAAGAATCGTTCTTCCCAATCTCGGGGAAGAACGTCGATTCCATCGTAAAGCATCCGATGGAAGATGATAGTTAAAATCTATAGCTGATTTTCCTGTGTAAATGGTTTTCATTACAAGGGAGTGAATATTTTCTTATCAATTCTAACCACAAAACACTCTTTTATACTTAATTTTTCTTCTAGGGGCTTTTCCAGACGACAGCCGATTACCCTTTGGGTCCTGATGGGTCGCATATTTGACCATGCACTATACACCACTCGGTCCCTCTGATTTGGGGTCAGCAGAATGCGAGGACTCCCTGACTGTACATACTCCATGAGAGACTAGGGACAAACAATCATCCGATAGCCGGAACACGAACCCGCGACTCGTGCTACTAATTCATAATTATGTATTAGGTCCGGGATCCCAGAACTCAAGAAACCGCTCACAGATTGCACTATGCATTGTTGGCCACATACAGATTTTATTTGTTGTATATATAAAAATATAAACAATAAAGGCCCTTGTTTCAGGAGTTTGAACATTGTGTTCTATTAAAATTTAGACGCAAATTGAAAAGTTAATTTTATAGATAATGCTTGCAAGTTTTCTGGACTATTCTAAGAATGTATGTTTTAATTTTCTCGGACAGTCCAATTAGTACATGAATGTTAGATCCGCGTTCTCAGTCCCGACGAACGTGATTCTTTCCCACTGGATGGTGAGATCCCGCGCCGACCTCTTATTGCCTCGCGGGAGATTGCTCCTCCAGGTATCCACGTCTCCCAAAATGAGCACCGTCTCAGCCTTCACAGCTCTAATCTCCGACCGATCTCCTGACATGTGTACATGTATGTGTGTATAAGAGGAAGCTAAAGAGGAAGAAATTATGCGCGTGGCTGTTTGACAGGATACTGCTCCGGCACTCGCCTGGTATTCACGATAAACACGAAAAACTACCGATCGTAACTGCCTGCCGCCAGAATTCTACTTGAGGCAGCAGGCTGGATTCAATCCAGCTGTGGAGCGGTGGCCGGCGAAGAGACCAGAGACGACGCCACAATTGGGAAGCTGCCGAAATAACTTAGTACATTTGTGTAGACATTCCGACATTATGGTGGCATTTCAATCAGAAGCAAGTACTCTTTTCAGGTTGTTAATGTTAGAGATGAAATTTTATAAATTTGCAACACATAATTCACTAGACATGAAATATTTCCAATTAGTATAAATTGATCTGAATTTTAATAGCTAAAAGATCAGGTTCTACTGTGCATCAAATTTATTAATTTTTATAGAAATTTCTGACTCACACATTTTGAACATTTGCTCAAATCTCCTGCAGACATATGTAGGTGTGGGTCCTCTTACAATTGATAACAACAGTTATTGTTGGACAAAGATTACTGTTTTGTTTTCTGAGGAGAAATTTCTCTCGGCATTACTCGAAAACAATATTTCTTTTCTGAACATAATTTGTAATCCCAAATAAATAGGAACTCGTAATGAAAATGTAATAAATAAAAATTTTCCTATAAGCTAATAATATTCAGGTAGCAATGTTTTTATAACGAATCCATGCATAGTCCATTTGGCATGACGAACGTTTGTCTTTTTAACTATCTATCCATAACTTAATTCATTCTGCAATAAAAATATAACTCGTTTCGTTCTCTTACGAAGCTTGTATATGTATTGACTGTAATATGTATTGACCGGATTTACAATTGTAAAATTATCTATATTCTCTCGATTCTTTGTAGTGTTTAAAAGAGTTCGAACATCAGCACCTTACAGAATTGAGTGAATCTCTGAAGAATAAAATAATGGGAAGAATCTCTTCTGAAAAAGATAAAATAATTTGAATAATCATTTGTAATATATTTTGGTGAAAAAATATATATTTTCCGTTGTGGTAGCAGATATCTTGTGGTAACCCATTATGTGAGGTAGGAAATAATCATCCACAACAATCACAGTTATTGTTCAGATGATATTTCCCTATTCTCACATTATACATTTTCATGTTATCTTCAAGACTGACGTGATCGGAAATTACTATTAGATACAATATACTTTAAATAAGTGCATAGATCACTTTTTACTCGTATGTTTTAGGTAAATGCTTATTCAATTCTAATTTTTTTATATAATTTTCTTGACATATGTAGGTGACGCAGCTAAACGTTTTATTTACGATTGATTTAGAAGACATACAACTTGATTATACCGTTACAACTTTCTCACGTATAGCAATAAATAATAAGAAATTAAAATCAATGGCTAATATTCCGCATGTTAATTTGAGGCGCTCTCTTCAGTGCCTCCACAAACAAATGAGGCACATTTACAAAAGTCTTCTTCTACCTGATAAATCCCCCAACGCATTTTTCATAAACAAACGCTGTAAGACCCAACCTTTCATGACCGTGTCCCATTGTGCTTCCCGCTCCTTGATATACTCTGGTAGGAAACACAGGTATATTTGCTCGTTAAAGAACCGTGCCAAATGCCATTGTTGCAGTGTCTCGGAGACTCTCCCCCCACCCCTCTCCCCACGCGAGCACAAGAACGGGAGCTTCCCACGGCGACTGAAGACGCGGCCGGGGCGAGGGCGGGCTCCAAGACGAATGGCAGGAGCAGGAGAGGCCGCGGGCGGGAAAAAAGGAGAGACGCCGCGCGGGGCCAAGTTCGCGTAATCGCGAAGACAAGCATTCTTTTGTCGCGACCCGTCCGCCCTCGGCCGCAATATTCGGAGGATCAGGACGAGCCGGACAAAAGACGACGGCAGACAGCGCAGCGATGGCGACGAACTCGAGACAGGAACTTCCAGAGGGGTTTTTTATGAAGGGATGTTGACATGGGTGGTGGCAGAATGTTTGATGGCGGGAAATCTCGAAATCAAAATGCACTGCGTTTGTAATGAATTTCCTCCCTGGTTCTCATATTTAAAGGTTTTCGCCTTGCTCTTGATTCAATATGGAAATGTCTCGATTTGGAATCAAATGAGGAATCGTGTTAGACAATATCTGGAAACCAATGTGCGTTATTCAAAGGAATAACTCATAAGTGAATGCTCAGTCTATATTTTACTAGTTTTGGGTCATGCCCGATTATTTCTAGCCATCGCGAGAAATGATAATGAATCATTGTGATATAGACCTCTAAGCTCTTATAGTTGGGCACTCACATAAAATTTTTAGATTTTCTTCAGTATTCATATTACATATCGAGCAGATTGAATTTTGTGCACATATTTCTGTAGATTATATATCTTTGTCACTGGACATCCTGATTTGAGGACTACTTCAGAATTGGGAAAAGCAAAGTTAAAATTTTCTGCTTATGTAGATTTCAGATTC
>CAXIVR010000008.1:9702601-10159875 GCA_964035755.1 Teleogryllus oceanicus | reverse complement strand
CTCCCTCCTTTTCCCCTGCTCACGTTAGGGGGAGCGTCACTGCCCTAAGTGCCCCTTTGAGATAACTGGGGAAAATTTTCCCCGGGGAGGAAGGAGTGTCTGAAACTTGGGAAAAAGCCAATGATAGGCGGATCGCCTCGACGCCAGGATTGGTCAAGTGTCAATGTTTCCAAAACCGATTTCCCCACAAACATTTTCTTGAGGGGGGTATCATTTTACCCTCCCCCTTCTTCACAAAGGCCCTTAAAGTCGGTGTAACTGATAAATTTTGTCAATCTTTTAAGTGTAACAGGTTTAAAAGAATGCTATTTGAAATATTCTATTTACTGTAGTCACATCGCAAACAATGAAAATTATATATAATAAACTGAATTATAAAAAAATATTCCTCGAAGTATTATTTTGTCACAACTGATATATTTTTTATGAAGCGTTGACTGTAAGGACACTCTAGGTGTACTTTGTAGAATTATAAGTTTTGAATTTTGAATTTTAATTTTTAAATCAAGGAAGAGTCAAAGAAAACATAAGGGCCCCACAAAATTGCTCTGAACAAAACCACATGTTTTAAAACGTTAATTCACACTTTGAACAATAAAAAAAATGATATAGTATAAGACAGCAATAAATTAAATTTTTTAACAAAGACAGTCATCACGAATACTGCAATAACGTGGAAAGTACATGGATAAAAGTAAACGTTCTTTCTTACAAAGAAAAAAAAATCGTTTTTCCATTGCAACACGTAGTAGCAAATATTTAATGGTGAAGGCCCTTTCGGAGCCTTGCTGTCGCATGAAGGATGCTGCGTTGTTAACGTACCCTTGAAAGAAAATTTCTGGTACGCGAGGTAAAGAATGGAATCAATCAATCGAATTTGTATTTTCATTAAAAACAAACTCTTTCATTCTTTCATTTTCCCCCCAAATTCCCGGATTTTAAAAACACAAGACCTTTGCCGGGAAACGGCTGTTAAAACCGGTATAATGGCTTTTCTACGACGTCACTCAGCACCTCTGACCGGGGGGTCAGGTTCTTCCCAGGCGCGGGAATTTTGACACTGGGTTTTTTAAGTAAATTAAGTCGTTGTCTGGGAGAACTCGCGGCTGGGTCTCTCTCATGTTTTTGGGTTTTTCCGCTCCCACCGGCAAATGCCGGGCATGTCTTCAAAAGGGCCCAGACGTGCCATCTTTCCCCCTCTTTCTTGTCATATCCTCCCCCCCCACACACACACACAACCCCATCCCACCACATGCCGGGGGCCGTCGGGCAGACTTGTCCCCCTGTGACTCCCCGCTGTGGGAGGTTCTGGTTTGAAAATCGCACCGCGGGGGGTTTATCTCCCTTCGCGGGGAAAATGCGACCTCCGCGATAAAAGAAGCCACTGCGACTACGCCTTGCAGCATTCGCCCGGGGAAAAATTAATAAATCAATCTCCCCATAGGGGGGGAAACTCTCCATCCGGCACCCCGCTGTAAGACAAATTTCTCACTTGTCCCCCGGGCTAAACGCACAACAATACAAACGGCAACCTTTTTTTGCAACAACCCCACGTGACGTTTTCACCTACAAAGTACGCCCGGCAAAACACGCAGAAATTTCTCGCTGTTTCTTTGCCTTTTATTCATTGCCTAAATGGGAATCTTTGTCCCCCCCCCCCCTTTCCGATTATATTCGCCCGGCCCCCATGGGTCTGTCTTCCTCAAACGCTCTATTCCACCTTCCACCTTCTTGAAAATCAACAGAAATAACTTCGACTAGTAAAATCGCAAAGCCCCTCGACCGTCGTCGCCCTCTAATGTTGGCAACTTAAAAAAGCCTCCCCCTGCCCCCCCGCCTTGAGTCCCCTTTCCCCAGTTTTGTCACTGCCAAAAGCCTTGCTCTCTTCCGTACCCAGGAAGTCTATAAGTTCCCCCATTTAACGTTTCCTCCTTTAATTGCCATTCTACGATTTTTTGAACCTTTCGGCCCTTTTCTCCCGGGTAAATTTTAACAATCTGGGGTTATCCTTTTTGTATTCGGCTTTGTCCTTTCTCCTTGAGCAAAAAAATTCAAAAATAACATGTCCTTTAAAAAATTGGGTTCCTATTGTTTTGACCAAAAATTTTTTTTCAAAAGAAACTAAAATGTCGCAATCATTCTCTATTTTGGTTAAAGCAGTGCTGAAAAATGTAATATTTGGGCTCATTTTAATTTTTAAATTTGAAAGGTGAAATAGACATGTCGGTTTTGAATGTTTGCTTTCCCTTTTTAGGACCATTGGATTTTGCCCGGGTAGCCCATTCAATGTTCTCTTAACTACTAGAACCCCATCGTACGCCCTCTCCAGCCTCTTCAAAACTACCTTCCTACTTGCTCTTCCCTTTTACCTCTCTACATCCGTAAAAAAAAAACTCAATGAATTCTATCTCCCACCTCCAGCTGCAGCCGCCTCCGCCCACTTTCCCAAAACCCCCCACCTTTTTTCCCCAAAAAAAACCTCACCTTCCGCCCGGGATTCCTGCACACACCACTTTGATACGGAAAAATGTCGCTGGACATCGACTTATCACTTCTATGATGTGACCCAAAGCTTCATCAATAGGATAAAAACATCAGAAAACTTACGAAAGATAAATACAACAGGCCATTCTACCTGTATCTTATTGGTTTTCAAACATTCAAACCAACTTTAAATTAAATGACATCAAAGTGTATAATGTTTAAAGTCCTGTTAAAGGACTGCATAAATTCATCTTTTTCTCCTGCCCCTCTGCCTTGTATGCAAAATGTTGTCGTAGTCAACTTCATCATTCCCATCATCAGGACCCTCCCCAAAAACCCTTAGGTCATCATAGACATCAGCAACTTTAAAATTAAAAGTTACTCTTCAAATTTGCAAATTTCTTATTAGAGTTTCTCCCATTTTCCTTTTCATCTAGATTAACATTTTTTTCTATGAAATAAATATTCTTTTTTGGGGGTTTTTTCCTTTTTTTTTCGGGCAAGGGTGCCGCGGGCATTTTTTTTTGGACCCCTTCCGGCGCCACTCCCGCGCTTCCAGTGGCCTTTCCAAACATTGGTTAAAAGGGGTCTTCAGGCGGAGGGAAGCGCTGCTATGACGATCGGGGTTGCCTCCTGCCACGCGTTCTAAGGGATCGACCACCCTTTGCGTCGGGAGCGTTCACCAAGGGGTCCCCCTGAGGGCTTTTTTCTCGGGGTGCTGGAGCTCCTTAGTACCCATAATGTAACGACCATGACGACAGTATACTTTCTCTCTCGCTCTCCTCTCTCCTCTCTCTCTCCCCTCTCTCACTCTCTCTCTCACTCTCTCTCTCTCTAAAAACACAAATAGTGGGTGAAAGGACATCTCCAAATACAACCCCTTATTTTAAATCTCAATTATAAGAAAGGGTTAAATAACCTTGACGGGTTTGCACCCCAAAATCACCACAAATTTGGCTAAAGCATCCACCAAAAGAAACTTTTTTACTATCAGAACCCTAAAAAAGATGGGTTGACGATGTCCATGACGAACATACCCCAAAACACAAACCACACCACACACAAAAAAATAAATATTTGGGAAGGAGGCCTCAGGAGAACCCCTTAAAGTAATAATTGGGTCCCATAGACATTTTATTCCTCTCTCTCTCTCTCTCTCTCTCTCTCTCTCTCTCTCTCTCTCACTCTCCTCTCCTCTCTTCCTCTCTCTCTCCTTCGGGTTTTGACACACAAAAATATACACACACAAAATACATAGAAAAGGTGGAATGGGTTTGACTCCCGAGAGAACTCCTGGGCACCCAGGCTAGCGCGAGGTTGACGATGCCATGACGAGGCCGAGGATGGCAGGTAGGGGCGCGCCGCCACCCGTAGATGCCCCAAAGCGTGCGCGGCGGCGGCCCCCCTCCCTCCGCCCCGCTCGCCTCGTCCCCCCCTCCCCCCCGCCCCCTCCGCGCCCATCCTGCCACACAACCCCCCCAAAAGACGTTTAAATTTTTGTGTTAACACGTTCCTTCTTTCAGCCCATATAGAGCTCGAAAACGTAACACATGGTTTAATTCGTTTTTGAACCACATGGGTTACAATTTCGATGGCAAATTTTTCTCGGACCCCCGGTAGCTGCACATTTTTTGTTTTAGACTTGCTGGACGTCATAAATTTAGAAACCCTCGAGATGTGCAAATTTTTTGAATTTTACTAAAATTATTATTGTAAAGTCGTTTGGAATTAAAAGGAATTTAAAGTCGGCGGCTTATTGTATTTTAAAAACATTTTAGGACATTTTATTGATCATTTTGGAGATTTTTCCGTCATCAAAATCTGCCTTTAAAAATTTTAAAATTTATATTAAAAAACTAAATGGTTGAAAATCGTATTTAATTTCCCAAAAAATTGTATTTCAACAAAAGAAATTAAATTTTTCAAACAACAACATTAATTAAAAAAAAAGCTGAAGATTGCTGCTCCAGATATTTTCAATTTTTCCATAATCATTTGCGAGAAAAAAAAAAACCCCCGTCGCCCCCGTTGAATTTTTAAATTCAAAACTTAAAATTTAAGGCAATCGAAAAAATTGAGTAGTAGCAAAAGATGGATTAATCCCCCTTTTCCAGTGCTGCTACAGTTTTAAACGCCCATTGAAATACACGCTTTGTCATCTTTTTACATTTTCAATTTTCGAAAATTTTGGATCTTCAAGAAAATGAGTCGACATTTTATAAACGTTTATTATTTTATCTGTCAAGAACTGAAAAAAAGTGTGGAGACGTTTTTGAAGTTTTTAAAGTTAAATCCTACATTTCGAAAAAATTTCGCGAAAAAATTTATATTTTCGAAAAATCTACAAGACCTTATTAAGACGTTATCGGGAAGAAAAGACGTCCATATTTTATTTTGAAAAAAAATCTTCAATATATGTGGGGAAGATTAAAAAATATGAACTTTTGCAATTTTTGGGAAAAAACAGGATATTAAAGAAAATAAGACCTGCCACTCTCTTACGCGTCCTTTCGCTTAGAGAACAAAGTACGAATAAAAAAACCCGGAGTGATTTTTTGGGAAAAATTTTGAAAATTTGCGCGCATATCTAAAAATTTTATACTAATCATCATTCAATTAAATGAATTCGAATAAAAAAGATTATAAAATTTTTAAATTCCCAATTTCATAAAATAATAATCTCAAACACCGTGTTTATACAAAATTTCCTTTTCCTCCGAAGGATTGGATACTAAGCCGGGGAACCCAGGTATTACCCTAGTTTTTATATATAAAAAGATTTATCCGCTTTTTCGGTGCCAGAACGGCAATGGTTCTTTTTGTAAATTTTCCCTTTTTCTGCCCACTTTACTTTTTTTTTTTAACGAAGTAAGTAAAAGATAAAATACACTCACATGTAAAAAAAAAAAATAGAAATGACTGACGATGGAAGAAAGAATAAAACACAATATCGGATGAATCAAAATGGCAGTTTTTTGAAAATAATTTTTGGGAAAAAAGATTCTGGGAGGCTAAGGGGATATAAAACTAAATGAATAAAACAATAACTAACAAGGGGGAAAAAATTTATTCATCAACTCGTAAAAACTTTTAACATTAATAGTAGAACGGGGAAAAATATCCGGGGAAAAAAAAAAATACCTTTAAATTTTGGGCCTTAAATCAGGCAAAATAGAAATGATGAATGACCACTCGATCCCCACCCCCCCCACGCTACCCGGGGCGCCCGAAATTTTAATGGAGTTAAGCGAAAAGGGAAAAAACAAACCCATTTTCAACCAATGGAAAAAGGGGCAAATTAATTCAATACTCTGCAGTGAATGCCGTTTTTGATTTCCCAATAAAACGATTTTCACGTGATTATAATCTGCGTCCCGCGCCCCCATGGTAAAAACAATTTGCGACAATCTTTTTTTAAAATTTAGATCAAATATTTTTTCTAATTAAAGCGGTGTTTCTGTTGGGGTTTCCTTGCAGAAAAATGTGGGTTTCGACGACAGGCGAACTCGCTTTTCAAGTTTTAAATACTTTTGTTTCAGGGATGGTTTTTAAATTTTAAAAAACTATTCATATGATTTATAAAGTATCATATAGAACTTTTTTGAAAAAAAAATTTTGATTAAGCGTTAAAGTAGAACATTACTAAATTTTTTTTAAAAAAACAGAAAAAAACGATTATAAAACCAAAAAGTCCGGGTCAGTCGTCAAATAAAATAAAAGTACGAACAAAAGCTACAAAGTTAATTGTAAATAAAAACAATTTAAATGTTTTTGATTTTTAAAAAAACAATATTTAGACCTTCAAAAAATATTTGTAATATCATTTTCTTTAAATTCTCGTATAAATTCAAATCTTCATATGGTTTAGAATATTTCTTAAAATTCAATGCATACGAAAAAAACGAATTTATACCCATGGGAAAATTTATCAGGAGGGGAAATATAATGCGTGAGGGCATTGTCCTTTACATTGAGTTCATCGCGACCGAAGAATCAATTAACTGATATACGTCAACTAGCCGGTGTCTATGGTTATGTAATGCGTATACCATCTTCATTTTAATTTTCTCATCAGAATTTCGATAAATTCTTTGAAAATTCTTCTCTTTTTGCAGATTATTTAATTTTTAAAATTTTAAATTTTTCTTTTTTTTTCTATTATAAAATCCGTACTTCTCCTTAATCCAAAAAGCATCTTTATGCTTTAAGTTTGGACAAAAATCAGATAAGCAGTTCTTGCAGCTGTAAAGGGCCGAAATGAATATTTGGGTTGCTTTATCAGTCATCTGAATCTCCAACTCCAAGGTAGTGTTAAATAATTACATTTATCTTTACAACAACAATCGGTTTTGTGTAGGATTTTGAAAAATTGTCCTAGAACGCGAGGATAAAACTTGATTTTAATCGTGCTGGCATGTTATTTTTTTTCTGTGTGGTTGTGACGTAATTGGCCGTGAAATCATGACGTAACCGATATAAACACCAATCAATTCATAATCATCCACGAATCACAATGGTCTTAGACCTTTTAAACTAAAGCCCATTTTATTTTCGGGGAAATTCAAAGTTGCATTGATTTATTAATAATAAAATTGCAAGATACTCTTGTGATATCATAAATGCTGCGGAGCAAATGCTGTTGAAAAAAACCACATCAAATACTTTAAAAATAAAAATACTGCTAAAAGAGAAAAACTCTTGAACGAAACTGCAAAATTCATTTTATTAACCAAACCTTTTTAAAAATACTATTCTGATAAAAATAGTATACCCAGATATTTTATATTAAAAATGTAAAAAAATTCTGTTCCATTGCAATATCGGGGGAAACTTTTAAATGACTGGGGATCTTCCTTAGGAGTGCACAAGTATGAGATTAGGTAAATATCTCAATAAAATATTGTGACCTCCAATATGTCACTGAATATTGTACAATATTTATGTAAATGGCGTCAATTAAAGGGGATAAATTATGTGAATATGTAGCATAAGGTAAAGCGACCCTCGTCAGGGTCAACATATTCATGCAGTGACAATTGGAGACGGCTAGTTAATTCTTTATAATTGGGGTTGGCCGAAAAAACAGTAAATTGTGAAACCTTTTCGTTCTGCAGAAATTTAGAGATTGGCTAGGGACGAAGTTTATCTCAAAAAACAATCGAAAAATGGCCCCCGAGCTTTCAGGGCTGAAAAATACGAACATTCATTCTGACTGATCCCGTGGGCTCGCGGATCTGCTCAATTTGTTGGGAGTTTTTTCTTTGAGGACTTGTAAGCATATCTGGGGAATGGATGTTAAAAAACATCAAATTTGAATACTAAGTGTGACAGTGGATTTTAAAAAATATTTAAGTAAACGAGTTGGAGAGACTTGGGGGCGGCGAAGTTTCAGTGATTGGACTGGAATTTGCAAATTTTTATTGATCTGATGAACGGTGATTGGTGTGCGTCCGAAAAAAGAAGAGAAGATGGTGTCTGGACCTGGGGGCGTCGGGATGGATAAAGATGGTAAAGCGCGCGAAGACTTATAAGGTTGGAACGGCCCACAAATTTTAATTTTATATTAGGAAAAGTTATCAATCCCAAAATTTTTTTAAATTGTTTATTAAATTTTTTTTTGGAAATGAATTTTGTTTTTTCATTGACCCAATTCCAGCAATAAAGTACAAGATAAAAAGATATTTTTTTTCAGGTTTGGGCCCGGGTTTTGTTTGAATATATTAATTTATTTAATAGATTTGCATATTTGGTAAAAAATCAAACCGTTTCATTCTTTTGATTTTGTTCGTATTACAAAAGAAAAAAAAGATACCTCGATCCTTTAATCAGTTGGCCCAACTAACATTTCAGTTTTTTTCAATTAAGTTGATGTCAAAATTTTTACCTAACTTTGTAACCTCTGACCTCAATAAGGTTTTTTTAGATATTTTTCAATATTGTTGCCCAATTTTTATTTAAGTAGAAAACAATGGTACTTGTACTCCAACAACATTTTTTTTTCGATTTTGGTAGTTTGAAACCCTAAAACGGGCGACGTTCACGACATGATTTTTAACATTTTCAAAATATTAATTTGTCTGATGATTCCATCTTTGCCTAAATATTCTTTTTGGGGTTTTGTAGTTTGGTTGGGCAAAACCTCTACACCCAATAGAATGTCATTATGATGTATAGTGAAATAGCAAATTACATTTTGTTTTAACTATTGCTCCTCTTTCTTCTCAATGTCTTAAATCTATTAAAAAATCTTAATTATTTAATATTATTAATAATAATTAATATCAAATATAATTTTAAATATTTATTAAAACTTAATAATTAAATATTTAAAATAAAATATATCTAAAAACTCACATCATAAACTCTCTCTGTCAAAGGGGGGAAAAAAAGGTATCTGGGATTAAAAAAGGGGAGGATGTAACAAGTACGCCTTTATCCTTCCGCACAGAAAAATATCCACTAGCTCCCCAACCAACTGCTTTCCCAACTAAAATGTTCAGGTTTTTTACATCTCGGTTCAACCCCCGATTTATTATATTTCTCCATCTCGCCATCTAGAACACGGTTTCCATCGGTTCCAGCGCCCCCAGGAAAAAAAGACCACACCGGAAAAAACACCCGGGGCGGTCGCCCCCGGGGCCCGGGGCCGCCCACAAATCGCGCGGGCGAAGGGGCGATGGGCGGGCGCGCTATCGACCCCGGGGGGCGACAAACGGCGCGTTTAAGTACCCTGTGGGCGGGGGCCGGCGATCCTTCTTCAGGGCAGGGGCGGCCGCAGGGGTATCACGCGCGGGGGACGCCGTAAAAGAAGATGCAGGCGCTCCCCCCCGCCCCCCCCGCCCAGCGCCCCCCCGCTCGGAGGACCTCCTGGTCGCGCCTCTGCACCCCCAGCTGCCCCCGCCGTCCATCGCGGCCCCCACTATCCTGCACTGCTCCCCGGGTCTTCAGGCCGCCTCCCCCCTTTAACCCGCAACGTGCCTTCGCTGTTGGTGGGGAAAGGGGCAGGGTTTGGGAAGGAAGCGGGGGAGGGCTGTTAGTGTGCCCTGGGGACTGGTGGATGGTGGTTTAAGGGTTGTGGAGGTATGGCAAAGGGGGTTTGTTGGGGGGGGAATGGGGCAGTTATTGGGGAGGGGAGGGCGGGAAATGTGAAAAGGGGTGGAGGGGGGTGGATGTGTGTAGGGTGAGGGGGCACATGGCAGGAGTGGGTGCTGCGATGAGCAAAACGTGGGAGTGTGGTGGGGAGATGCGGGCCGGTGCGTTGTGGGGCGTGGCCGGGGTTTTGTGCCTGGCCGGGGAAAGTGGTGCGTTTGATGTGAGGAGGCGCATGGCGGGGGTGGGTGTTGCGAAGGTAAAGCGTGTGGTGAGGCGTTGAGGTCGAGGCTGGCCCGGGGTGGGGCTGGGGGGGATGTTGTGTGTGCCCGGAGGTGCGCGGTGGGTGGTGGAAGGGAGGGTACGGCTCGATGCGTGCGGAGGGGGGTGGCGGGAGTGCGAGCGGGTGGCGGGGTGCGGAGGCGTGGCGGGAGTGCGAACGGGTGGCGGGGGGGTGCGGAGGGGGGTGGCGGGGGGTGCGGAGGGGGGCGGTGGGAGTGCGGAGGGGGGGATACGGCGGGGGGCGGGGGTGCGACGGGGGTGGCGGTGCGGAGGCGTGGCAGGGGAAAGCAACGTGCGTGGCGAGCAGTCTATGCCTGGGCGTGTTGTCAGGCTGGGGGGGGGTGGAGGCGGGGCGGGAACGTCGCTCTGCTCTTCTTTGACGGGCGCGGGGGGGGGGGGCGGGCGGGCGGGGGCGGGGCGGGCGGGCCCCGGGGCAAAATTGGTGAGTCGTCCGCGTGACGCGTCGCCAATATCCCTTGACGTCACCTGCTGCCCTCGGCGTCGCGTCGCGTCGCGTCGCTGCGACTGCGGCGTCGGGGGGCGCCGGGGCGGCGACGGTCGCTCTGGCTCGGCGGCGCCCCCCCGGACGGGGGCGGGGGGGGAGAGGAGGCGGGCCGGAGATGGTGCGTGGTGTAGGAAAAGAGACGTACGGCCCCCTACGTGGGTTACTATCTGGCAATATATCTCGTAGTGGTTGGGGGGACCAAAAAAAAACTCTGCATAAAAGTTGGAAGTAAAAGGGGACGCAACAAAAGGGGCAATCGACTAATTTGGAAATAAGAATCGTAACTAGGTTGAAGATGCCCGAAGCAATGATTAATATTGTCAGGGCCAAAGTCCCCCGGTGGTTGAACAATGGGGCTCATCGGATAAAAATTAGGCTGCCCAGCGGTTGGGGGGCTGCCGGTGGTCAGGCGTGGGTGATTCTCGTCCTCCATGGGGTCAAGCGGTCCAGCAGTCAAGCGGTTCAGTCAGACCGCCCAGCGGTCTGAAAGAAATGGCGGAAATCGGGAGCAAGCGGAGGGACGCGGTTCTTCCAGGACCAGGGGCCCTGGCGGGGTGGGCGGTGCCGCGCGGCGGGGGGGGGGCCCGGGCGGGGCGGGGCAAGGAACGGCGCGGCCGCCGGGTCGCGTTATAAGCCCCCCCGCTCCCCCCCCCCTCGGGCGACAGCCGGCAAATAAAACCCGCCGCCCCAGCGCCCGCACCCCCCCATGGCCCTTCCCTTCCTCACCCCGCCACCCCGCCCTTCTGTGCCCGCCGCACCCCCTTCCCCTCGCCTGCGCCCCCCCCGCCTCAAACCACCGCCCCCCCCCCCGTCGCGCAGCCACCTCTGCTCGCCCCCCCCCGCCCTCTCCCGTCACAGCTCCGCTCCCCACCTCCGCCTCAAAACCGCGAAAGGGGACTCAGTGCATCAACTGATGTCAGTGCAGGGCCCCCGTGACCGGGAGGTCTGGTTCCCCCTCCCACGGCGGCAGGATTTCCGAAAATAGCTTCAATTCTGGGGGTCGGCTGCTCAGATTTGGGAGTTTCTTTGGTTTTTTCAGATCAAACCAGGCGAATGCCAACAACACCAACAAACGGGCCACGGACCCCGCGAGTCCCCTCTTCCCCCTTTTCCTATTCTCTCCCCCTTTCACACACCTCCTCACTCCTAAAATGCCGGGGGACCGTGAGGGCGGGCTTGTCTCGGCTGGGTCAATGTCCCCTTTTGGGGGTGATATCGGGTTGAAAACCCCCCTTTTGACGGTAGGTCGGTGCCCCCCATCTCGCCATACAGCGTGGAAGATCATCGCCACTTCAAGGGAAAAAAGCGCACTACACTCGGGGCTAAGCCATATAGTTGACCCCCTAAAATCCAACAATGAAACCAAAACCCTTTTCCCCGCTCCTCCTCCCCTCTCGCCCCCCCCAGCCCATCTGCTCTCCCCTCCGACTCCCTCTGCAACCCCAGCAACCCCCCCCAACCAACTCTAACCCCGCTCCCCCCTGCCCGCCTTCGCCTTCCCTCGCCTCATCTCGCCTCCCGCCTGACCCCCGCCCCCCTTTCCACCCTCACGCCCCCGTCGCCACAACCTGTGACGGCGTCAAGCTCCTCCGCGCCGCGCCTCCTTTTCTTCCGGCTTCGATTTCTTCACCTCCCCCTTCCCCCCGATAACAAATGCCTTCCGATGGACGTGTTTCATTAATCCAAGGATCCATATTTTTTTTTTGTACCCATTCTCTGGGGATATCTACGTTATTAAATTGAGATATTTTCTATCGTGGATGTACAATTATATTCTGGTTCTGCCATTAAAAGGTTTGTTTCCCTTTTGTTTGTTCTTGATGTTTTCCCCATCACTCCTTTCCAATAACCATTTTTTTCCTTTTTGTTTTGCAGGTGTAATATCGTATCATTTTCTTCATTCCTTTACCTTCTTAAATTTTATATTTTTTTTATTTTAACATTCTGATCATCGATATTTGCTCACATTTCTAGATATCTTTATTTGATATTTCCAAAAAAACAACCGATTTATTTTTTATTTGTAATCTTTTTTTTGGTTTTTGTTGATTACATTACATCAGTAATCAATTGTTCATTTGGGTACAAAAAAAACACACACACACACACACAGGACATATAGAAAAAGGGGGTCCCGGACGCCCGAAAAGTATTTTTTGGGGTGCCGAGCCCCGTCCCCAAAACATATACCAAGTTTCGGCCATCATCTAGGGGACGACCGGGGCCTCACATCGGGTATAGATACACCCCAACATTGCTTTGCTCTATATAAAACTGTAATAACCATCCCAAATATAATGAACCACAAACCCCATCGTGACAGAATTTTCGACACTAACTATTCTTCGTTCGCCCTTAGAAAAAAACTGATGTTTAAAAAACGAGGGTATTCATTCCCTCATTGAATTAAAAAAAAACTTTACGAGATTAAATAGGGAAGCGAATTCAATATCAAATTACATTACTTTTACTGTATTAACTTTAAAATTCACCCTTTAATCTGAAACAATTTTTGCCCCTCACTTGGAAGGGTTCAATTCCCTTTCTATCTGAAAAAAATGATTCGGGGCTGGAAATGGAACGTTCGGGGATGACTATCTCGTCCGCTGTCACTGAAAACCCTCTACCCACAACCTCTGTTCCCCGTTAATGGGATCCTAACTCCACTACCCAAACTTCTGCGTCACTTTGAAATCCTTCCTCGAAGTTCTAAAGCCCAAAAAATATTTTAAAAATTTTTTAATACCATACGTTTTTCCCCCTCCTAATAGTTTCCGCTGTTATTTCACAAAGGACCTTCCCGCTCCCCACATCTGGAAACAACTTTCGAACTTAACCAAAAAATCTAAACTGATCTCTTCGCCGGGTTTAAACCCCCCCCTGCGTGACCCAACCTGCGTCTCATCCGTTCTTAAAAAATCAACGCTCCGTTACTCTGCCTGCGTGGGGTACAGTTCGCCTCCCACCTCCACGGGTTCTTTTCCGCCCCGCTGATACCAAGCGGCGCTGGAACCGTTCCCAACATCGATTCTCCCCTTCCGGAAGGGCAGACGTGGGGAAAATTTGGGCTTTTTATTTTCAAATCTGAGTTATAGATTGTAAGTTTCGTCTGAATTTTTAAAATTGAGAGATTGAACCGCTATAGAACACTACTTTCTTCTGCACATGAACACGCCTGTTGCTTTTTGTTTCGCATCAACTAATTGAAACATAACAAAACCTATTTTTAAATTTTTTTTCTTAGAGCAACGGAGAATAGATAATATGTCAAATTCACCCCTGTCGGGGAAAATTCGCCCGGCAGCTCTGATCAGTATTTTTCCGTGGTTTCTCTCATCGTACCAAGCAAATTAAATACTCTAACAAACGGGCCACGCACCGCGCATTTTTCCGTCCTCCCTTTTATCCTCCCCCCTTCCCCCAACCCCAAAATATCTACCCCCCCACATTCCGGAAATCGGCCGGGAGCTTAAAACGTCCTGGCGCCTCTTTGGGGGGGGAACCTCTTTTGGGAAACCTCCTCCCGATGTGTAAATCGGCCATTCTCGCCACAAAATGGGAAAAGATAACCTCCATTTCCCCGTCCGGGACTAATGACAAGCAGTTGCGCGCCCCAATTTACTAACCCAATCAATAAAAAAAGGAGGAAATCATGTATTTTGAAATATAAATTACTTTAAAAACAAATAATTAACATGTCTTTCCCCTGGTTTGCATTTTAAAAGGGTTGTTTTATAGTGAGGGGGAATTTTCTTTTCAGTTTCTCGCACCTCCCCAAAATTCCCTTCCCCTTTCTTTTGAAAACCCTCTCCTTTCTCCCCAACTTCCCCCTCCCCTCTCCCCCTGGGTTTACGCGGCGACACTTTTTTTCGGGGTTTCCTGCTGGCGGTTTCCTGTCCGTATTTCTTGCCAGTCTACAAGCCGTTTTTTCCCCCTCCGTCGCCACTTTCACCCCCCCAAGTTTTGCCCCTATTCCTATCGCCACCAATGACTCTCTTCGCCATCATTACCCGCCCCCTTATCACCGATCCATCCACGTAGCTTTCTCCTGCCATTTAGGCGTTCTCGCGTTGCCTCTCTCTTCCGCCACCCCAGACTTATTCACCGCGTTTTCCCTTTGCAATAATTTTCTTCCCTACTCTCCCCTCTTTTACTTACTTTCTTTTATTTCCCCTCTATTTTGATCACCTCTTATGGACTCCTTCTCCCCCGGGTTTAACAACGTTGTGATAAAATTGATCACTTCAGTCGGGCCCTTAGTCTCCTCCGCTCCCCCATTGGGGGAAAAATCCCCTCTGCATCCCGCGCGCCTCGACCGGAGGTCCTAGTTTGAGTCCCGAAAGGCGGCGGATTTTCGACACTAGCGTTTCAGCTAGGTCGTTTTGCTGTCTGCAGGAGAATTCCCGGGGGGCCGGGTCTCTGATCAAAGTTTTCCGTGGTTTCTCCGATCAACCAGGCGGATGCCGGCGTACCTTTCAAAACGGGCCCCCGGACCCCGGCGATCTTTTTTTCCTCTTCCTTTTCCCCCCTCCTTCACACCACCCAGCACTCACTACGACATATTCCGGGATACCGGTCGGGCCCCGCTTGTCCCGGGGGGGGTCCCGCTGGTGGGAGAGTCGATTGAAACCCCACTAGCCGACGGTAGGTCGGCGCCGGACCCGCCATCGCGGGGGAAGATCACCCCATCTCCGGAAAAATTGCACCACTAACGGGACAAAAGGAAAGCAGTTGACGTGCCCGGAAACACAGAAAATCAATCAATAATCAATCAACCCTTTCTGCCCCCCCCTCCAACAGTGCTGTCAACATAACTCAGCATCAGCTCAGCCTCCTGGCCGGCCTTTCTTGTTTTAACCTCACTCCCCCCGGAATCTGACGCCCAAAATTGCACCTTTCTGCCACCCCCCTTTACCCCGGTTCCTTCAACAAACCAACCTCCCCCTCCCTTTCCCTCCCCCACCCCCCGCCCAGCCCCCCGCCTTGCCCCCACCCGGCTGGCTCTGCCCTCGGCGAGAGGGTTCTGGAGATTTCTCCGTTTCTTTTTTCCCCAGCAGATGATGCATGGAGTCCTAGATGCCTGGCAGAAAAAAAGAAATTGTCTCTCTTCCGAGCCTTTTCTTATAAAATTTTTCTTTCCCGAATGGGTTTTTCGCTCACAATCAGTGTTCTGGCTGGTGGACAAAATAAATTTGGTCTCTCCCCAAAAATTTGTCCAACGGGTTTTATATAAAATTTTCCCGTCTTTTTTCTATTCAATTTGTACTCATCTTCGAACTCAAACGTTTAAAGGGTTATTTTTAAATTTTATATAAACTCAATGGTTGAGATAACCGGAAAAATTTAAATTTTTTCATTTTATTTTAAAATAAACAATGATAAAAAACATTTCGATACCCAAAAAGATTTAGAAACGGATTTTCTCCGGACTAACCCCCATTCAATGAAAAAAACGTTCCTGGGCTCTAACCTAATTTTAACGTTTCTTGGGTTTCGGTCAAACGAAAAATAGGGGTTTATCATCAAAAAAGTATTCACACTCTAACAGGTGATTTGGGGATTCGCGGATTAAAATAAATTCAAATATGCAATGTTAATTTGTTCCCTTAACTTGAATATTACTATTTTTTTTTAATTTTCAAGATGATAGTTTAGTTGTAATTATTTAACATTTATCCAGGAACAATCCTAAAGGCCATATCACCTTCATTTTTTATAAAAATTACCAACATCCGTTAATTTGTAGCTGGAAAAAAAATCGGTTTTCCCCAAATTTAATTTTTTAAAAAAATTTAATTTTCAAAAGAAACTCAACATCCCTAACAAAATTTAAAACTCTTCTTTTTCATCTTCAAAAAACACAAGATTCTTCATGCTGACTTTTATTTCATAAGTGGAAATTTCTTAATATTATTATGTGGATTCAATATAACTGGACAATGTTGTGATTACTGCAGTTCATTAAAATAAAATTATTTTTTTATTTACTTTTGGAAAAGAAAATTTTTAAAACCCATCATTGATTTTAAAAATAAATTTGGCTATGGATCCCCTCGTGGTTAATTGAAACAAATACGAAATAATATTTAAATTTTTTACATTTAAAACAGGAAAAATTAAACCCCTAATGGAAAATGGATGCGGTTTAATACATGAGATATCAATTATGAAATTTTAAAATTTTTATCAACAAAATTACAATTCTGTTTCTAAATATTTTGAGATAAATGTAAAAACCCCACGGGTAGATTTACCTATTTATGGTACGGAAAATAGACCATTTTCCCCAAAAAACAAAGGACTTTTTAAAATATTATTTGAGAAATGAAAACTCCTTTTGCAAAGGTTAAAACCCGTTTTAAAGATTCCAAAAACTTTTCTATTTAAATTTTTTTTTAAAAAAAAAACTTTTTCTTTAAAGATTCAGTAAAATACAATAATTCATCATAGGAAAACTTATATAGTATGATGGGGGTTCTGGGTGCCCCGGGAAAACGATACTGGTTTCGACCGTACATCCCCTCTTGATTATCATTTCCATTATATAATTTCTTTTATATTTTAAAAACCAAAAAAGAAATTCAATATCATTAGGACTCGGGTGAATAAATAAATGTTTTCAGTCATATATTCTTGCATTTTATTCTTTATATTGGTACTGAAGTAAACATTCTTTAGTACCCCCTTTTTCAATCTGTTGATGTTTACCTGAAAAAATGTTGGCATTATGTAATCAGATTTTTTTTCTAAATGGTCAACAAGTGATTCCCGCATAACAAACCCCCCTCTAAACTGGTTGCGTGTTAGTGAAAAGTGGGCGTGATAAATCAACAAAATGGCACTTCTGTTTAATCTTTCGTTAACATAACCCTTTTTTTAAATACAAACCTCAAAATTGTTCAGACTGCAGCTGATACACTTGATGTACAAAATCTAAAATACGAAAACGATTAAGTGGACTGTAATCGTCACTAAAAAACTTTGCTTTTATGTTTATTTCATTAAAAGATCGGGAAATGTATTTATATTACTAATAAATCTTTGAACCCCAAAAAAACATTAGTCAGTATTGAAATAAAAAATTATTTTATTAAACAATGTCAAAATTTTTCGTTTTGACATCCCGTTCTAAAGTAGTTTTGTTGCAAATTTTTTTTTTAAATCAAATTTTTTACATGAAAAAATTTAAATTTTTTAACTTCAAATTTGAAATATCTTTCTTTTTTTCCCCAACCCATTAATATTAATAACTCAAATATGTTTTAAAAACCTAAAACCTATTAACACATTGTTTTGGGGCACTTCTTATTATTTTTTTAAAAATTTATATTCTAAGAAACTGGATAACTCGAAGGGGTTCCTTTAAACCAAAAAAATGACTTTTAATTGTTTTTCATTTCATAAATTGAAATGATCTTATTGAAAATAGATGACTTTTACTTCTTTTTCAAAACTTTAATCCCTATGATTACAAAATCAATTTTTGCATGGTAAGATAGTTTATTAACTAAAAAAACGTTAAAAATAAAAGGGGAAAGTTAGATAAAAAAATTTTTTAAACTTTTAATTTAAATGTTTTTTATGTACTTTCAATAAATTTTAATATATAAAATTTATAGTATTTAATTTTAAATTTTCGTTGGATCGAAACTCTGATGCAAATGTCGGAATGATGACAGTAATTCATATGTCATAGGTTCTCAAATCTTCTCATTTTTCCCCAAATGCAAAAGAAGTCTTTTTAAACAGACGCAAAAATTTCCTATAAGGTTTGAAGACTTATTTAAAAAATTTAATTTTTCTCCCTGTTCATTGTGATACCAGGGCCCCGGGTTTTTTAAATTTTAATGGGAAAATCGAAACAAGCGTTTAATCGATGGGGTTTATCAACTCGAAATCAAAATATAATTTTTAGGGACCAATAACCAAATGTATATTCCCTGCTTGTGTCATAGTAAATTTGGGGGACACGTTCCAGAACTTGCGGGTTGGAAAGGGATAGCAAGCCGATTTTGTAGGAAAGGGCAATAATCACGTTCTAACAACTACCAATTGAACAAATCCGAAAACAATTTCAGTGCGAAAATGTGTTCAGCATAAGCTGGGGTTTTTGTTAAATAATTAGATGGTAACCGGTGATTAGTTTTAAAGAGATTAGCGTTGTGTTGAAAGACGTCAAGTAATTATTAGCATTATAATAATGGTAATTTTGTTATTTAATTTGGGTTTTAACTCAAATGCTCAATTAAAGGAATTTATTTTAAAAGGTACTCGTAGATGGAAAAAATTTTAAATAAGTTAGTTGGAATCACGTCGTGCGGGGGTGTTTCACCCGAAGCACAGCTGGGAAAGTTGCGACCGTGTGTTAATTTAATTAATTATTAAACCCTAAAAAGTACCAAAGCGCTGAGGATATTCCGCTGGGATTATATAAACTTTTTAAAAATTATTCTCTGATGGCCGTCCGATAATAGAGATGGGGGGACATTCCCGGACAACATCAGCCCAATTCATCCGAAGGACCCCGAAGTCATCGCAGGGCTTGAACTGTATTCAAAGCCGTGCGGATCTTAATATTCTCAGAAAAAGTTAATCACTAATAGCTAAACAGAATTTGTAAAATGTCAGAATAAATGGGGAATTTTAATATTTTGAGAAAAAAGGCTGATAATTTATGATTATATATAAAATTTTTTTTAATTTTTTCCAAAATCTATTCTGTATGAATTACACGTCCACAAACAGGGAAGGAGTAAAAAATTTTATTCGACCATATTAAAATTGAAGTGAAATTAATAAAATAATGAACATTAATTTTTAGGCATAGAAGGCAACAGAAAAATAATAAAATTTTGAAAAATCCATCATTTTATAATTGTTTGTAAATAATCTAAGATTGCAATATTAAATATCGTAAAAAAAGTTTTCTAAATAGCAAGAACAGGGCAACAGGAAGGATATTTCTCAAGAAATTATTTCATAAAAAAAAAAAAGTATCTTCAGTGGCTTAAAATAAAAAAAAGTGTTAAAATCTCTGTTAAAAAAATTTCATCTTGGAATACTCTTTTTAATCATTATAAGGGATATATTTCTTTTAAAATTTTGAAAACCATTGACGTACAGTGCCAAAAAACTCCCAAAGCTCAACAATATTGAAAACAAATAATTCTGGATAAAATTATAGGAAGACTATATCTACGAAATTGGATATGACCTTGGGAAAAGTACAGAATAAAAAAATACATTACAAATTGCAATAATTATACTATCAATACAACAATAAATGAAAAAATTTAAATCAATAAAATGCAACATTCAACAAGAATTTTAAAAAAACCCGAAATTATGTGAATTTAAAAAATAACTCCCCCTTTGCTAAAATTTCCCTGATCGCACAATCACTATACCATTAAACTAAGGTTTTCCATTTTCCCTCTTCACTATACCTCTACCACATCACAATAAAAAGCTATTAAAATCGGTGTGTCAGTATGTTGGGTATTTTAATTAAATTCTGTCTAATAATGTAAAAAACAAATGTTTAGATACTTTGGCACATAGAGAGGGGGAATATTATAACTTTTTGTCAATTAATGAAGGGAGGGAAAGTTATATATATATATATATATATATATATATATATATATATATATATATATATATATATTAAAAAGTCTTACACACACCCAATTTGACTTTTAATTTCCCTAAGAAACCCCCAGAGGGTTGGTTGGTTTTATATGCTTCTGACGGGGCATGTACCCCGGCAATTTAAAGGATTTTTCCACTAATTTAAACCTTGATTCTGGACACACTGTTTAAACAAAAAAACATTCCATTGACAGAGCATACAATGCCTTTTTAGCATTCTCAAAATTGACTGGCTTTTGGAAGGGAGGCCCCGGGGGGATCCCACTCTTGGGCCACCCCCCCCCTCCACTATTGAAAAGCCCCCCGCCCCCATCCCCTCACTCCTTTTCTAAAAGGAAAGGTTGGACCCCAAAATCTTTTCCCTCCTGGAAAAAATTGGGTTACAAAATTTAAAAAAACGCAGGGGAAAAATTACTGCTGAAAACAGTTTTATGTTGACAAACATAAAATCCATAATTCCAAGGGAATCCCTGTTTATGATATGTTTGCGATTTTTAATTTGCCGTGATCTCCCGGAGGTAACCGGGGTTGACAATCAACTCAGGGGTGGTTTCTCAATCTTTTTCCCAAAAGGGGGGCCCCCCACAGCCAAATTTCTCCCGGGTCAGGTAATATATTTTATTATTAATTAAAATTATTGGGGTAAACAAAAGGAAGGGTGGAAAATGTTGGGAGTTTTTTTGGGTTGCTTGGATTGCGTTTTGATCAAGCCCAAAAAACTATCGATCAGTCCCCGCCAATTCTCCCCCAGACGGTAAATTAACCTGCGCAAGGGGGTAAAAACCCTATCCTTTGGGGACTCGACTTGAACCTCCCGGCCAGAGGGACTGCTGTAAAAGTTTGTCTGTGCAAATCAGTCACTGGCCGAAACAATAAATAAAACACTTTCGTATAACTCTGGAATAAAATTTAAAAATTTTTTTAAAAAAAGTCTTACCGGAAACTGAAAAAACGGAGAATAATGAACAGTCATCAATTGACCACAGAGAATATCTTTAAACGGTTTTACATATCTAGAGGGGGTTTACGCCAATTTTCTGACAATATGGGGGAAATAACATCCAGGTTTTTTAGTACATTTTTTTTTGAGATATTCACACCACTTTATTGTTTTAAACCGAAACATATTTTTCTGACAATTCTAAAGTCTCGAGGAGACAAATGCAATTCTTGAGTTTGGAAAGATGATGAAATTATGATGATACAGAATGGCCCTTTTGTCGTACAAGTTTCTAATCTCTTTAGTCTGAGATAGCATTTCGGTTTGATCAACCTTCTCCCCAGCTGCAACCTATTGCCGGTTTAGGTTTTTTTCACATTTTTAGATTATCTGTCCCTAATTCCACTCTATAACAAAATTTTATTATAAAAGTAAAATCTACCCCTATATGCAAATTTTTTTTTTACTTTTATTTCATACATTACATTTCATTTCAAATAATTACCTTGCTTTAAATTTTTCATATAACAGACACATTGACTTTTCCTTAACTTTTGGGAACCCTTTGCAGAGATATTCGGCATTTTCCCGCCCCCGGCCCGTGGCCCCTCCCCGCCGGGGAACGGTAGCTCGTCATGAACTGATGTCATGCGCCCGACCGGGGGCCCCTGGTTTCGGACCTGACGGGGGAGTTTTGAATGCTTTACGGTCAAATTAGTCGCTGTCTGGAAAATTTGGGGCCCTGCTCTGATCAATATTTTTCCTGGTTTTCTCCGATCAACCCAGGCGAATGCCGGGCAGTCCCCTGCAAAGGGGCCACGGAGCCAATTTTCCCCCTTTTCTTGTCCTCTCCTTCCCCACACACACACAAAATGCACACACCCATATTCTGGGAACCGGTCCGTTAAGTTGCCCCCTGGGTGGTGCCCCCCTGGGGGGAGAGTTCTGGTTGAAACCTAGCTACCGACGGTAGGTCGGCGCCCGGGTCTCGCCATCCAGGGGAAGATCCCCCCATCTCCCGAAAAAACATGAAATACACTTACGGGGCTAATGACAAAAAATCAGTTGCGCGCTCAAACCCGGGAAAAAATTTTAAACAAAAACAATCGCGTTCCTCCCCGCCCCTCTTTCTCTCCCGATCCCACCCCCGGGCACCCCTCCCATCCCCCTCACCCCGGGAACGCTCCCCCTTCTCCCGTTGCCTGCCGCCCCTTTCCCCCCCCAGGCCAGAAGCGAGGGGCCGGGGGATTTTTTTCTTTCCGAGCGATCGGTTTTCAATGGAGGGGAAGGGGCACCACATCTCCCCCTCCTTAAAATTCCCCGCGAACTTCGACCCCGGAAATATCCCTGCACTCTGAAACAAACACACTGAAGAAACTACCCTCATTAACTCTTTTTAAAATTGTCCTTTACCGGGGGTTCTACTAGTTGCTCTAACCTGGAGACCAATTGTTGAACGGTTTTCCCTACGGAGAAACCGGGAAAACTAAATCAAAAAAAAATTAAATTCTTCTGGTCGTCGTTAAATTCCCCTTTTCAGATTAGTAGGACTCCCTCTGGCCCCCCGGTCAGAGTCACTGCAGAGCAAGCGGGAATGTGACCTGCGATGAGAGATGATTAGATCCAATCACCCCGTTTCTTTTTAAAAATTTTTCTTTACATTCTTTCTCTTTTATAACCACCTTTATTAATGTACATTCTTCTCTTTACTTTCTCTCTTCCTATTTACTTACATTTTTCTAACTTTTCCCTTATTATCTGCTATCATTGTCCTCTCATCGTTCAAAATTGAATCTGATGTTTTATTCCACATCTCTCCTTGCTGCATTCCTATACCTTTTTCTTCCCCCCGTTTTTCCCTCCTGTTCCCACCTAGCTTTGGGGCCCATGTATTCTTGGGTTTTATGTATTATCTATATTCTATGTTTAACAACCGGGACGTGTTTCTGTTTTACTTCTTCTCTTTATCATCTATTCCCATTTGTTTCTCTTTTCCCCTACGTCTATCTTTTTCTATTCCACTTATTCGTTTTTCTCAATACACAGAGAGTGTTCTGGCGTCTCTCTGCAAAGCCGATGTTAACAATTCAAATAAAGGGATCTTTTAATTTTTGACGCCCCTGGTGATGATTCAAACAATATATGATGGTGATGATGATGAGGTTAATTTTGATGTAGGTTTGAAATAAGACCGGAAAACAGAAAATCCCCCAAAAAACCCTGCTGAGACCTTGCTTTTTCCCACCACAATATGCACAAAAATGACAGAGATCAACCCGGCCCAAAACTGGGAATACATGCACTATTATTAAGCCAAAATTAAAACCCCCAATTTACACAGTTCCCTTCTTTTTATTTTATTTTAATTTTTTCTTTCGAACGAATATATTTTGTTAATAAAAAACTTTTAAATACTTCTGGAGTTATTCGTATGCTTCTACAACAAAAATCTTGGCTAGAAAGATAATCTTAAAACCAACTTTTGAGTGTTTATTGCGGCTCAATCATTCCGTTCCATGTATTTTATTAGACAAAATTCTTTTCTCTTAAAAACTTATTTCGGAGTTTCGACGTTTCCTCCCCGGAAAATTATTTCCTTCTCTCTTTTTCCACGGCCTGTCCCCCTTCCCTCCCCGCATCTTCCCCCTTTTCCCCCCCCGCGGCGTTTCCTCCCCCCCTCCCCCGGCGCACCCGGGGACGCCTCCCCGCGCCGCCGGGAAGGGCGCGCCCTGGTTCCGAACCCCCGGCCTGCTGGTGAATCCCAAAGGCGGGCGAAAACCCGGCAATATATTGCTTAAAATTTCCCCCCCCAAGGGTCTTCCGATCCCCGGGGCTTTTCAGCTCTCTCTCTCCCCCCACCCCCCCCCCCCCCCGCCCGCCGCCCCGGGCAGACGGTTCCCCGGGGGAGCGGCGACAAGGGGAAAATAAACTTCCCGAAATAGGGAAAGAAAAGCCAGCGCTGTGGATTGATTGATTGATTTTCTTGTTTTTGGGCGCGTCAACTGCTTTTGGGCATTAGTCCCTTGTAAGGGCTTTTTCTCGGGAGATGGCGGATCTTCCCCCTGGATGGCGGATCCCCCACCGTCGGCTGGTGGTTCCCCTCCAGGACTCCCCCACCGCGGGCCCCCCCCCAGCCAGGACAAGCTCTAATCCCCCGACCGGTCTCCCGGAATATGGGTAGTGTATGCATGTTTGTGAAGTGTGTTTTAAGGGAGAGGAGAGGACAAAAAGAGGAGGACAGATCGCGCACGTCCGTCCCTTTCACGGTACTGCCCCGGCATTCGCCTGGGGGATCGGAGAAACCACGCCCTAACCGATCAGAGCGCCGGCTACTAGAATTCTCCCCCAGCGCGCTGAATTCGCCCCTGGCGGGAAAAGCTAGTGTCAAAATCCCCGCCGGGGAGGGGGAACCCCGGACCTCCCGGTCAGGGGTGCTGCAGTGACATCAGTTGATGCACGGCTACCGCCCCCGGTGAGGCCCGTGAAGGTCAAATTTTGGGGGGCGGGTTCATTTAAGGGCCCCCTTTTCCCCCCCCCGGAGGCAATCACGGTGGCAGACATGGCACGTCCCAAGGCGCCACTCAAAGGAGCGCTATTTAATTCGATCTTTTTTAACGTACGTATTTAGAATATGCGTACGAGTAAAAAAACAAAAACCCTGATTTAATTTCCCTGGTCGGGGTAAAAATTGGGCGGGCCTGAATCCTAAAATCGCCGCTTTTTTTACGCTAGACAGGCCGACCCCCCGGGCCCCTTCCGCTCCCCCTCTCCGTCGGACTGACTCAACAAGCCCGGGCCCAAATGCGCTGTGTCCCCACTGGATAAACCCTGCTTTATTGGGTCAAATGAGTCATAAATTTTAAAAAGTACTAATACGCCATTTGCACAATGGTTTAAAAAACTACCTAACAACATTTTATTTAAACAAGGCAATGTAATATTTAGGTCGGTCTGACTTCACCCTTTTAGGAGGATTTTGCAGCTGCGATTTCTCTCCCCGGGGTAGTCGGGGCGTTTCAAGCAAACACAATTTTCAATTCAAACCAAAATATAATTTATTTTTTTAGAAAGCCCCCTTTTTCTTTATAAAATGTTTGGATCTACTGCTTCTTTTAAACCCGGCATGGGGGAGACGCCGCGTCAGGGCACGGGTGCCGCGTTTCGGTCGCCATTCTGCGACCTTCCTCAGGGCGTATTCGGGGGAAGGTGGGCTGCGCACGGGTTTATAACAGTTTCTCTCCCCACTGATGGGCCGGATGACCCCAGCCAAGCGGAGAGGTGCAACGGCCAATCGGGATGGGGCCCCCGGGCGGGGGGGAAGGCGCACCGCGCGTGATCGGACGGCATGGAGCGGGCCCCGTGCCGGGTCTCGGTCAGGTAAAACAGATGTTTCCCGGCGTCATGCGACGCGGCCCTTATCAGCGTTTGGTTTGGGGATGTTTTGATTTTATTGCCTTTTTTCTCTTCTCGTTCCCCAGCGGTCTTCTCGGCTGGAGGCGGGTGTCATCAAATAAAATGGCATGGCCGCCCGGGTGGGGGGCTGGGACACAGTGTTTTGTACTTATGTGGGGAATGCTCTCGCCCGCCTTATGGTCCCCCTGCCCCGCCGTGAACTGCTGCCCGCCCCGGGATCTAAATTCCCCCGATGACATGAGGGCGGTATGCGATCTTTCACACCACGGTTTGTCCGAGTTTTGTAGGGCTTTTTAGGGGGTCGATGTGAAGCGCCTCCCAAAACTTTCCCCAATTTATCAGTAACCCCTCGTTTTACGGTAGAATGGCCGTCCCGCGTTTGGGAAACGTCTCATTAGATGTGGTGATATCAGCAGTGCTAGAGGTGGTCGTTGCCCCCTTTCACGGTTGGCAGCGTTGGCACTATATCCCTTTGCTCGAAATGTGTTTTTAGGCTCTTTTGGAGTCAACGAATCCTTGTCACATACCCTATGCTCTGATGGCGAGGTTTCCGGACCCCTCGTTTCGTTGCCGGGTGATGGTGAGAACCGGGGTCGTGCGGGTTGGTGTGGTAGGTTTCGTAAACACTGTGTCCCAGTCTTCCTGGGTTTGCGCTCACCAGCTCCAGGAAGGCGTTTTCCCTCTTTTCTATCTCCTGGGGAACTGGATCTTGCGGTGTGTGTTGTTTGGGGGGTGCTGGGGGAAATCAGCAAATTTGTGGGGACCGTGGGGCCACCACACGGCGTGTCTCACCCCGGACCCCAAAGTGAAAGGTTTCAGCGGGCATTCTCTGGTACTTCCTTTTAAAGGCCCCCATGAATGGTTCCTACCGGCGAGAGAGGGGCCAGGGCCCCCCCTTCCCGGGCAACCAAAAAGTTGTCCCCGGTACTGGAAGAAAGTGGACGTGAAGGCAGAACTCGGCTAAGTAAACCCCATTCCGTAGTGACCCCGGGAAAAAGTTTCGGGGAATCGGGAAACCCGCTACCTGCGCCGGTTCTCACCTCCCCGGCAAGCGGGGCCCGGGCTCGCCTCAAAAGGCAAAGGGTTGTGACGGGGTTTTTGGGGCCGAAATAAATTTTCCCCACGACCCCAATGGTATGGTGAACGCTGAAAAACCCAACTTACGGCGGGGCCCGCCTCGGCATCTGATATCACCGCCCGGGGATGACGTTCCCAATGCGGTTTCCGTTTTGCCTGATTCGATAAAATTAAAAGTTTTGGGCGCCCTTGGGCTTAAACCCCTCAAAACCTCGGACAACCTCGTGCGAAATAAAAGATCGCCCCCTTTCCTAAAATTCGAAAATGAACCCCCATGGGCGGGGGGGCCGTTTTACACCCAGGGGGGAACAAAAGGGGAAAAGAGGGGCGCGGCTCCCGCCGGGCCAAGCGAAACCTAAAAGTGGGCCTCCCTTCCGAAATGGGGCCTGTAAAAAATTTTTTGATGACACCCGCCCCCTGGCCCGAAAACAAAGGGGAAAAAAAGGGCCGGGAAAATCTTGGCAAAAAACCAAAAAACCCCGTCGGGCGCTGAAGCTCTTTTTCCCGCCCGGGAACGGCGCGAAGCTTGCCGCCCCGCCGCGGGTGCCCTCCCCCCCGGGAACCCCTGCCTGGTTGGCCGTTCCCCACTCGGGCCCCCGGGTGGGGGGCTCAAACCGTGCGCACCCCACCTGCGCTCCGCCTAAAAGGTGCAGAAGGGCCCCGGGCGTCGGCCCCTTTGCCAAAACCCCTTCCAGTAACAAGTTTCCCGACTCCCCGGGGAAACCCTGCGCTCTCCCTTCCCCCTCTCGGGGAGGAAACTTTAAAAAACTCATCGTGGGGGTTCCCAACCCTACGAGAAAAAGGCTTGGGAGGCTGAGCCGGCTCCCCCTTTCCTCCAGCGGTGCAGAGATGAGGACGTGCTTCGCCCTTTTCCCCGAAATCCGTCACCAGACTCAGACTCAGGCGGCACTACGCATTCCCCCCGGGAGGCAAGGCCCTCCTACGGGGAAGGGGATCATTTGCCTGGTCCTTTCTAACATCGGGCAAAATTTTGGGGCAAAATTCATTAATGCGGGGATCTTAGTAATCATTGGACCGCCGATGAAATTTCGGCGGTTCCCGCGGAACGGGTCCCAAAAATGGGAAGAAAAAAAAATTCGAAAAATTAAAAACAAACTGAAGGCGAAACAACATCCTGGGGTTTTTTCAGGGTAAAATTTTTGTACGGTCGTCAACCCCGGACAAAAAAAGCCCCAACGACGCCACTGTGTCTGTATTGAGAAAAGGGCCCCAAACGCGCCCTCCCAAAACGTGTCCCTCGCGGATATCTGGCACCCGGGGGAAAAACCCGCGGTCTTCAAACTGCCTGCGGACCAGGCCGACTACATCCGCAAAAATCGGCTCGCCTTTGCCCATGCTAAATTGCCACGAAATAACGCCACGCGAGGAAAGTGTAACCGCGAGAACTACGGGGCGCGCGGGGCACAAAATTTTAATTTCCCCGCGGACAAAAGGGAATGCTGGTGGTCATAAACAAATCGACACCATTTAAAATGGGAAACGTTATTGGCAGATCAGACCTTTCTGTCCTACGAAGCAATCCCCTACGGAAGCTGGGGGAAAGGGCCGGGGACGGATAAAAAACTCGGCCGTTATAGAACCTGAAATCAAACCCACCCAAAAAGGCAACGTGGATTCCCCCGACTCTTGGGGCTTCCCAAGATTCCCCAAAACCTGAAAGTGCCCTGCCCTCGGAGGCCCTCCCCCCCCCCCTTTCCCAACCGCCTTTGCCTTCCGCCTCTCTCCGGGAAAACCCCCCGGCCCCTTTAAAAGACCAACGGACATCCTCTCAGCTTCGATGTCACGTCTTTGTTTACTAGGGACCTGTGGAATTTAGGCGACTCCTCATGAAAAAAATTTTCCCCCCGGGGGCTCACTACGGAATGGGGGTGAACAAACCCGGGTTTTGCCCCCCGTTCTTTCTTCCAATTCCGGGGGCCCCTCTTGGGGCCCAAACGGAAGGGGCCCTTTTGGGGTCCCCTCTCGCCAGTGTTGCGAACCCCTTTTATGGAAGCCTTTGAAACGGAAGCACTAGAGAATGCCCCCTTTTAAAAAACCCCTTTTTGGGTCCGGTACGTGGACGACACGCTAGTAGTGTGGCCCCCCGGTTTCCCCCACACACTGGGTGATTTTCCCCCAGCACCTCAACAAACACACCGCAAAATCCAGTTCCCTTTGGGGAAAAGAAAAAACGGAAAACTGCCTTTCCTGGACCCTGCTGGTGGTCCCAAAAAAACCCAAAGGAAGACTGGGACACAGTGTTTTCCGGGAAAACCCCTCACACCAACCGCTTTTCCCGCCCCCGGTTCTCACCATCCCCGGGAACGAAACCCGGGGGCTGAAAACCCCCGCCTAAGGAAATTTGGGTATGTGACGGGTTCGTTAGCTCCAAAAAAGGCTCCAAAAACCCTTTCGAGCTAATGGATATGGGGCCAACGCTGCCAAAAGCTGGACGGCAGGCAACGGCCACCCCTGGGGCCCGCTGATATCACCACATCCCAATGGTGACGGTTTAATGCGGGGCGGCCATTCTACCGTATATACGAGGGGTTTCTGATAAAATTGGAAAGCTTTTTTAGGCGCTTCGACATCAAGACCGCCTCGGGTCCCACAAAACTCGGACAAAACCTCGTGCGTGTGAAAAAATCGCATACCGCCCTCATGTCATCAGGGGGTTGAGATCCCATGCAGGGTGGCAAACCCCTCGGCAGGGCCCGGACGGACCATGGGAAACAGCCCTCGAGAGCATATCCGCCACTTAAATACAACAACCCTGATGGGGGGTAGCCCTCCCGCATGGGGAAAATGGCCATGCCATTTTATTTGATGACACCCCCCTCCCCAGCCAGAAAACCGCTGGGGGCAGGGAAAAGTAAAAAAGGGAAAAAAATCATTAAACATCCCCCGCCCAAACGCTGATAAAGGGGGGGTCTGCATGACGCCTGGGCATCTGTTTCACCCGAACCGAGACCCCCGGGACGGGCCCCCCGCCCGCCGTCGAAAACCCCGCGGTGGGCCCCCCCACCCCCCCGGGGGCCCCATCCCCGATTGGCCGGGTTTTCCGCATTGGCTGATCATCCGGCCCCATCGGGGGACGGAAGGCTGCTTATAAACCCTTTAAACCCACCCCGCGCGGGGCTCGCCCCGAGGAAGGTCGCAGAATGGCGACCGAAACGTCGGCACCTGTGCCCCGGACCGGCGTCTCCCGGATAGCCAAGTTAACCATGACTCCGGCCGCGGAAGCCTACGCTCTTACTGCTTCTATCCATTCCATGGGTTGTGTAAACGGAAATTTTGTCTCTCACGGTTCAGAAGACAAGTAAAAACATGATATGTTATATCTACTTACCAGTTTCAGAATTCAAAATGTTTCATTTTATGTACAATTAGTTAAAGTGTTAAACAGAAAATTTCAAAAGGGAAAGCGAAGAAAGGACAAAATGTTTCTCCCAGATTCTTTTGTTTTTCTGTACAAGTGATAACAGTTATGGTTTGCCAGTGCCCACCACTTAATGGATGATGTTCAGTGAATATTTTTGAGATGAATGATTATAAATAGAACTAACTCCCGTGTGAAAACTCGCCCCACCACCCTCTTCCCTACTTTTTCTATTTCCATATGAAGGCTGTAATTATTTTTTCGTCAAGACCCTCTTATCCTCCGTCACTTATTCTATATATGTCTCCTTGTAATTGATAACAATGCAATGCAAACTATTCTTGTTTAATATTATTTCCGAGCGAGAAGAACACCATGAAATCAGTCACGTAGAATATCAAGTAATTGGCTTAATTCTCGATTGCAGTTCTACAGATTCTGAATAGGTGGATAAAATCGGAAGCATTGAACCCGAAAAAGGGAAAAGGAATATTCAAGATCTCATTATAAATATTCGGTGTAAGAAACGTGTCTTTGGGCCTTTGTCTTCAAAATTGTAGTTTTGACGCCCTTCAGTCTTCATTTATGAGTTATTTAACGAAATAGATTCAAAAATGCGGCCGAGTGTTATGGGTTGCATTTAAAATGAATATTTAGATGCGCTTTTTAAACAAACCCTTCATATTTTTTAAAATCAAAGTGCAATTCGTCACGTCTCCAGAAATTTTCTTTATTTAGAACCTCATTTGTAAAGATTGGTTGCGTGTAGAGCCGTAAAATCCGTAGATGATATATGATATAAAAGACGATGTTTAGATGTGAAAGTGAAGTGAAAGGTCATTAACGTTACACCCGTCCTGAAAAGTCCCCGACTTCCCATTTTTAGACACCGGACTAAGCACGTTGAGAGCAAGAATTCCAGGTGAGGGAACAAGCACTCGACAATTTTCCCCTTCTTGTCACAACCTTTGTAATATACCTATCTCGTGGTAATATTCCCAGTCTGTATTGTTAAATCAATCTTTCAAAACATTGGTGCAGTGTAAGAGTGGGGTTTCAATGTCTGTCGACGGGAAGCCTTTCCCAAACATTATGAACGAACAAAGACTTCGGTACCAAGCACATGTCTGAACGGAATCTTGAAAGGAATGATTGAATGGAAGATAATTTTTTCGCGTCATCAGCCGTCGAAGAATTGAAAAGTGCACTGCATTTTGATTGTGCTTAAACAGTACTTCATTGCCACAATAACATAAGACCAGGTTGTCAAAGTAGCTGAGCTTCAAGCACTTCTTATTTCTTATGGAAAATTTACTAATGATATTTTCGAATACTTGCATAGGCAGAAGAAATGTCCTCGTGATATTCAAAATATTCCCAAATGGCCTAATTTTGTATAATAATCGCTCGAATTGATTAAAAGTGCATATTTTGCATTAAAAAGTTTTCTGCTTTTAATATTTAAATGCCTTTAAAACCTATATTCAATCTGAGTTGGCAAAATGCAAGCTCAGTGTAACTCTCAAAGGACATAAAATGTATGACAGTTAATATTGAAAATTAAAACTGTACATATTAGATAGTAGCCCATTTCATTTTACATTCATTTATTTTTGGTTTCTATTAATTTTTAATGTCCACTTTATTTTATTTACTCAACAAAATTAATAATGTAAATAACATTTATTTCTAATTTAACGCCATGCATTGGATCTGTGAGGCTGAACTTTAGACAGCACAATTGAATAAACTGGACATAAAATAACCTTCGACGACACAATTGAATAAACTAGACACAAAATAACCTTAGACAGCACAATTGAATAAACCAAATATAAAACAACTTTAGACGCACAATTGAATAAACGGAGCATAAAAGAACCTTAGACAGCACAATTGAATAAACGGAACAAAAATAACCTTAGACGGCTGAATTGAATACACCGAAAATAAAACTTTAGACAGCACAATTGACTAAACTGAACATAAATAACCTTAGACGGCACAATTGAATAAACTGACCAGGAAATAAACCGACTTTAGAAAGGAATTTCGAATTCACATTATAAATCCGTGTTCGTGTGTGTTTTCCTCCGGAAGCACTGTGCGCGGCCCTCTCTGCGTCCAGGAGCGTGGGCGGGGGCGTGGTCCAGGTGACGGAGGGCCTTTCAGCGCTTTCTTCCGCTGTCGATTGGCAGCTCCTCGCGGGACAAAGCGACGGGCAAGAACAGACGTCGCCTCAGCCTCCTCTCCCACCCGCCACTCCGTCCGCTGTCGTTGTTGGTTGGTTAGTGATTCCGGGCGCGTCATGAACTTAGGGCACTATTCCCGTAAGTGTAGTGCGTGATTTTTTTCGGGACATGGCGGTGATCTTCCCCGCTGGATGGCGAGATTCGCGCCGACCTACCTTTGGCTGCGGGGTCTCCCCATACGCAGGACTCTCCCACCAGCGGGCCCGCCCTTGCCGTGATAAGCTTTAAGCTCCCGATCGGTCCCCGCAATATGTGGTAGTGTAGTGCTTGTTAGTGTAAGTGTGTGTGTGTAAGGGGAAAGGATAGGACAAGGAAGAGGAAGGACGGATCGCTCGCGGTCCGTGCCCTTTAGTAAAGTACTGCTCCGGATTCGCCTGGTGTTGATCGGAGAAATCACGGAAACTACAGATCAGAGCAGCCGGCCGCTAGAAATTTTCCTCCAGAGGAGGACTGAATTCGACCTAGCTGAAAAGCTAGTGTTGAAAATCCTGCCGCCGTCGGGGCTAGAACCTAGGACCTCCAGTCAGAGGCGCTGCAGTGATATCAGTGACTAAGCTACCGTTCCAGGTCATTTCACTGTACTTTGTTGAGTCATAATATTGCTGAGGATGGGGTTTACACGGTACGATTCCCATCCAATTTTGTCAAACAAAATTGACAGAAAATCACTCGTGATGTTTAACATTATTAAGAGTTCTACACTTGTAAGAAAACCGGGTGAAATCGTTACGTCTATTAGATGTTGCAATAGTACCGCGAAATTAAATACAGCACGATGCATCACGGTATTGTGGACCAAGTTCGTTATGTTCAAAATGTTCAGATGTGATGTTTCGTGATCGTATCATAGTTCGAATAATGATTTTGGCCTGAGTGTGTCAGCTATGGCAAAACAGGACATCGCCAGTGTTAATAGAACCAAACTACAAACACTCAATTCATCTCATCGCGTTGCAAAATTTCAGTTCAAGACTGCTGAAGGCATCGCTAAAGACCAACTGCAAAAATATGCAGAAAAATTAAGTTTCTTCCAGTTTCTGCATACATTGCATCCAGATAAATTTGTTAGATATCGTAGAACTCAAACAGAACTGTGATTGGAAAATGAACTTAAAATGTGCCGCAAAATAATTTTCACAGAGAGAGGTCCTAGATATCAGTCGACGCTTAAAATGTTTCATCTTCCATGCGGAGGATCGAACGATGCCTGAGCATGGATGAAATTCTACGCCGACTGTCTCATCTACTGTTTCAGAGGTTTTCTTGCAATTCCCCAAGTCCAAGCGTGGCTGAGGAGGGGAGGTCGCACTGCCCGCCTCCTACACCTGGGCACCAGGGCTCCAATCCAAGGGAACACACATGCTTAGGTCACGTGGGTTCGCGGTAGGTTTTCTGAATTCTTGTATTGAAATTTACTCAGCGAGTTAATAACCATCACCATAATCTGGAGTTCTTCCGGGCTAGACATTAATGAACTTAATAAATACTTTCAGTTCATTAGCTAATATATTATTCAAATTAGCCAATTTGGTTTAGTATTACGTAAATTCTGATAGTTACATATTCTTAAAATATTAATGGTTTATAAGTATCAAATTGATTTATATTTATGTTAATGTATAACAATTTCCTTAAGTTCAATAATCAGAATGAACCGCATACAGTGAAAAAATGTACAATATCGATTTACTTTCTTTTCTCTATACTCTACCATTTTGAATTAAACGTATGAAAACAAAAATCAACTGATAAATATGAAGCAATGATATGTTACATAGCAAAAACATTGCCAAATGTATATAATCATAAAACCCGTTTTGTTGACCACACAAGTTCTCTAAGAGGAAATACAGAAGGATGCAGAACAGATTGGCGCCGCATCCCTTAATTGACCCAATCCGAACTACCAAAACTGTCATAACACCGAGGGGGCGTAAGTGCAATGGACCAATTTGCGTTTAAACTCCGGACAATTTGACGAGGAAAGCCAGAGCAATATTGTGGAACTGTAACCGCTTGGTGCGATTCAAAATTCTATAGGCACATCAAATGCATAATGAACAATAACACAAACTGTATTAGCCATTCCTCCTTGATCCTCCTACAGACAAGTCTCTCTCAAATGAGCAATCAGAAAGTTGACAATCAATATCTACAGATTAACTAGCTTTTTTAGGAAATAATACTTCGTATAAAAAATGAAGGGCGAGAGTAAGTGCCCAGGAACAAATAAATAACCTCAGAATTACCTCTCGATTCGGTCTTTCAATCATTCCAGAATCAGTCTTTGAAGGATAACCGCGATCATGATGGGGAAATCCAGGGACAATTCATGCATTAACATTATAGTAATTTTGAATTATGTTAACAAGCAAGCTTTCAGGATAATTGATGTGTCAATATAATATCAATATATTATATTGAATATAGATACTCCTACAGTATAGTGCACTGTAATAACAAACATATTCCTAGAATTATGGTAAATTGTTATCCTCAGAGTTTTGTTTTGTATATTACAAAATTATTTTATTGATCCAAACTCAACAACATCTCACATGTGTCAATAACATTGATGAAGTGAAATTGTGATCTCGGACAAAATGTGAATTAACCCAATAAATTAAAACTTATTATTTTAATAGCAATATTTAAATATTAAATAATTTAAATAGTAATATTTAGATAGTAATATTGAAATGTCTCAGAACAACGGAGGGCTCAAAGCTTTTAACCGACACTTTTGAAGAACCGAAAACGCCCCAGCGTAAATGATGAAGGGGTATCTACAGTATATCACGCTACAAAACCCTTTGTGTAATCATGCGATGGTAGTACAATATTTAGCTCGGGTAAATGTTTGCTGAGAAAGTTTGCTCCGTGTGATAGTATACGCTATAACTTGTCCAAAGCAAACACTGGATATCATTCCTTCATCGTGACCTCACAAGCCTCCACAAAGCATGCTTGCTCTCTCCTAATTGCATTTGAAGTATCCGAGCCCTACCCAGAGTTTGTTTTAAAATAAAGACCCCAAAATAATTGCTAATACCCAAGACTCGAGGCAAGTGAATTAAAGAAAGTTTTGAACCAACTTAGAAAGTGACTTAATAAATAAAACTAATCCTATCACATAAGAAAAACTATTTATTCATGACATAAGTTATAAAATTATTTCATTTAGGAAATTAAGAAAGAAAGGAAGGGGATTAAGGAAATCGTGACTGAAGTTCATTGACATCATCTACCAAGCAGCGCCTCCAGGGAGTTTTTCCTGCATTTACTTGTGCGAGGAGTTACTGTTTCATCTTTCAGAAATTTTATCAGTAAAAACTTCCTAATCGCACGCGATAGTTTCACATTTCTCCGTAAGCGTTGGATGATTAAAAAATAATTTGAAACTGTCACCATGCATAATTGCTTCGTGGAAAATCCGGGGTTCTTTTCGAAATCGATCTAAGAAAGCTTACAAACTTTTATTATCTATCAATGTATATAACTGTTGTACAATTGAAGTATCACAGTGATTGTTGGACTAGCTTTAAACGAAATGACTTGGTTACCGGCATTCCGCGGAAAGATTGCAAGTACAGAAAATGTTTAAAATATGAGCCATTGCCTTACCTCAAAAACTAAAAATGTTTTTTAAAATAAACTTGCAAAACATATTGTAATATGTTACTCAATACAAGTAAAAGAGTACTCATTTATGAAATCTCTTTCCTTCAATTATTTGCAATTTATTCAGGGTTCGCTATTTATCTCATATTGGTGGTATGCGAACAGCTTTGTAAGCGTCTGTTTAGACTAGTGATATATTTTCTTTCCTGATTGCACATACGCATGCCACAATATGTGGGCAACTAATATCAGGACTTTAATTATTTGTATTCAGGATCAGTTTTGAGAAGTGTCTTGCAAATTAGGACTCCTTTTTATTTTATCACCCTTACGATTTTATTTCCTAAGAAGACAAATCTACGAAATCGTGCGGGTGTTATGAAAACGACGAACTTTCGGCGGAAAAACTCATATGCCGGGCCCTGGTAACGCAAGACTGGATAAATCCGGTTGTTTAATATAGAACAAAATCCTCTAACACAGTGTGGCCAGAAGCCACGATTTGTGAGTCCGCCATCAAATATCAACTGACGGCAAAACGTCCGTCCGTCCGTCCGTCCGTCCGTCCGTCCGTCCGTCCGTCCGTCCGTCCGTCCGTCTCGTCCGTCCGTCCGTCCGTCCGTCCGTCCGTCCGTCCGTCCGTCCTCCGTCCGTCCGTCTCCTCCTCCACCCATCCGTCATCCGTCCGTCCGTCCGTCATCCATCCGTCCGTCCATCCGTCCGTCCATCCGTCCGTCCGTCCGTCCGTCCGTCCGTCCGTCCGTCCATCCGTCCGTCCATTCCGTCCGTCCGTCCGTCCGTCCTCCGTCCGTCCGTCCGTCCGCCCGTCCGTCCGTCCGTCCGTCCGTCCGTCCGTCCGTCCGTCCGTCCGTCCGTCCGTCCGTCCGTCCGTCCGTCCGTCCGTCCGTCCGTCCGTCCGTCCGTCCGTCCATCCGTCCGTCCATCCGTCCGTCCGTCCGTCCGTCCGTCCGTCCGTCCGTCCGTCCGTCCGTCCGTCCATCCGTCCGTCCGTCCGTCCGTCCGTCCGTCCGTCCGTCCGTCCGTCCGTCGTTCCGTCCGTCCGTCCGTCCGTCCGTCCGTCCGTCCGTCCGTCCGTCCGTCCGTTCGTCCGTTCATCCGTTCGTCCGTCCGTCTGTCCGTCCGTTGATTGAAAATCCTGCGAAAACCTTTAAACCCCTTTCCTCTAAGCGTTCAAAGTTTAGTAAATTAATTTAGAGTATTCCTAAATAAGTGAGAATTTGACTAAGAATAAAGGTACATAGCGATGCATAATATAAGTGTTATTTTGCGAAGTGAGGTGTCGTGCAGTGTAGTGCAGTGTAGAGCATAGTGAAGTGAAATGCCAGTGAAGTGTGGTCTAATTGTACAAATATTCAGACGGATTTAGATTATAGAGTTTTTCTGAATGCAACTTTGTGTTTTTTTATCCCAAATGCAGTTTAAATAAATGTATCTTCATCTTATTTCGATGGGTAAACAAACTACAGATTTGATTTGTTCCTAACAAAATAGTAACCCATATTCTGAGCTCTCTACTACCATCACAAGTAGCAAATGTACTGCTCTACAAAACTGTACCTTAATGAAGTTACATTTATAGCCAGCAGCAAAACAAGAGCCATCTCATCAAATTTTACTATTCATTACTTTTTTTCTGCAGACTATACACTCTATTTATCGTACTTTCACTTCATTAATATAACAAAAAAAAATGAAAGTATATTAACTAATTCAGAAATGAAGACGAGTATTTTCTAAAATGAAAGACGATTGAGAATGAAAGCCTTGTGATTATTATAGTTTTGAATAACAGCATTCGTCGACTCATCGTAAAGAATGAGTTAGATTATTTTGCGTATTACACGCAGAAGAGATTCTCTGTAACTCGCTTCTGTAAAATATATTATTTTAACCTAACTTCTGAGTTGAATTGAAACCGTGATTAACACTATGTTTTCTAACATAAAGAGATTCATGTTCGTACTTCAATTTATATCACATCCTCAAACTAAAAACAGTAATAACGTGGTATCTACCGAAATGCGAGTAGGTGGTTTGATATCCGTTTTGTTTTCCTTTCCGTCATGAATAGGATGAAAATCATTTTCCGCCTCATACGTACCGAGTCTCGTTTTTATTTAAGCATTTTCATTGGAATAGCATTGGTTATCTAATGGATATTTCTGTACCACCATCACGAGCGATGGGTACATTGTTGCATATAGATCAGGTAGGTCAATAACGTATTTGAATCTATGATTGATGTAAACATATATTGTTCGGAGATCACGGAAAATGTGGATTATACAATTTTTCCCAAAATTTAAATGAATTACTAGTGGTTTAAAATAATTTATGGACAAATTAATTTTTCCTCCCAAAGGTTAATGAACATAAAATAGTCAGCACTACTTTGTCACAAAAATGAAGTTAAGCACTTGCTTCAGAAATGTTGCCTCTATCAATAATGAATTACCACTTGATTTACTGTTAAACCTGATCTTTGTAACAAAATCGAGCCGGTGATATTTTTAATTAATAATTATTTAAATGTGTGTACATTTAATGATGGGAATCAATCGTATTAAATATCCACAAGTGTAATTAATATGTCATCAATATTAAATTCATTTAATGGTTAAAAAATTACTGATTTAGGTTGGAGAGATGTCTTGATATCCTGATGTCTTTGTGTGCAGTTTCATTTATTTATCCACACTCTGTGTACTGTTTTTTTCCTATTTGTATATTATGCAAGGTATGCTAATAATGCACTTTAGGATTCTATAAATAAAGATCTCGAATGTCTACAACAATTAATTACTCACCTGTGACGGATCATTTACGAATGTTGTATATTGAAAGAACAGTACGATTTAAATACTCACATATTAACGTTTTATTAAATAACTCATTTAATAATCTTTTTTGCTCTTATTCTTCGCAACATTTAGAGTAAAGTTTTTGTTCGACTTCCTACTAACAATTTCAGCTCAATTAGTGTTTCTTCTTCACTATAAATTTTGCTTTTTTTGAATTTGTAGAACTTTTCAGAAAGGTGAGGATATATTTAAGCTACAAACACAATAAGAATTCTAACCCAACTTTCTGGGATGAAGCCATGGGGACTTCAGTGCTAAGGAGCCTCGTATAGAACGATTTTTCTAAGGATGAGCCAAAGTGACAGCTAGTACTGGCAACATAACAGAAGGTTCTTTGGTCGTTGTGCCCTCGAGCCCATTAGACTCCTTTCCCGTTTTTGTTGTTGCAGTTGGCTAACTTGTAAATGGCTTCGACGCTTTCTTTGTGATGCCCTCGTCCGACAAAAATATAGTGCGCCGCGAAAAGATTTGAAATTAGAAATGTAGTGTTATGTGCTCTTCTGCAAAACAAAATCTTTTCTATAACATTATATTACATTTACTTTTGTGGATAAATATTATGTTTATTTTAAAACCGAAAATTGAATGCGAGATGCGTACCGGTGCACGTGTTTCGCTCAAAATCATTTTCTATTAACATTCGTGGCAGTTTTCTTTTACAGATTGTGAGAGCATTTTAAAGGGGACTTTCCACATACGAATTAAATTTAAATATTTTCCGGACTCGCGTACGTGATCCACCTCAGCAAAACCCTTAAGACTTGTGCATAGGGATGTTTTCACAGGAGCTATTAGAAGAGGCGTGGCTGAACCGCAGCCGGGGCGGAGGGAGGTTTCTCTGAATTCCATGTGGTGTTCACTTGCTACGCGAGCTGCCGCTTTTGGCTCGTCCTTGGGAGAACCCTCCCTGCCCTGTGGGGGGGGCGCAGAGCTGGGCCTCCATTCCCCGAGGCGCCGCCAGCCGTCTGCGCCCCGGCGGCGTCGCGGCGCCATGTCGCCGCCTTCCGGGCAAACAGCGCGCCATTACCTGCGCCGCCGCGCTCCGGTTGCCCCGGAAGAGCCCGCCACGCACGCCCACACGCCACGCTCGCTGCGGGACGACGACAGGTTAATCGCAGTGGGTTCCGGGAGAGGTGGCTCGGGGCGTCAACTGATGTCAATGCAGCCGCTCTGGGCGAGAGTCCCAGGTTCGAGTCCTGACGGCGGCAGAATTTTCGACTGTAGCTTTTCAGCCAGGTCAGATTCAGTCGCTGTCTGGAGGAGAATTCTAGAACCGGCTGCTCTGTATTTTTCCGTGGTTTCACCGATCAACACAAGGCGAATGCCGGAGCAGTACCCTAACAAACGGGACACGGACCGCGCGCGATTTTTTCTTATTCTTCCTTGTCCTATCCTCACCCTTACACTAATCGCACTACACTACTACAAATGCCGGAGCCGGTCGAGGCTTAAAGCTGCCCCACATTTTTTCTTTTTCCCCTCACCAGTAGCCCTGGCGAGGCAGAATTTATTCAAATTAGGAATACATACTTTTGCGCTCAGCCTTTCGGGTTTTGGAGCTAGAGAGACTATTACTTAAAAAACTAACTATATCTAATATTAATGTACTTAAAACTAAACAGTGCCTCTTTGGGCTCTTCGTTTTATTTACAATAATTTAAAGAAAAGTGAAACGTTCGTTTGATTGTTCATGTTCTTGGTTTTTGTTTTATGTTCATTCACTCGCTCATTCATGCTTATTCTGTGTATACAAACTCATTCCTCGCACATTCATACCGCACTTCACTACATAGAGCTTGCCCCGGCTGGTGGTAGTCCCCTTGGGAGGTACCTAGTTGCGGAAACCTCCGCTAGCCAACAGCAGGCGGGCGCAGGTTGTCGCCATCCAACAGAACAAGATCACCGTCACCTCCCGAGACAAGATGCACTACACACACGGGACTATTGACCTTACCAATTGACGCGCTCGGAATCATTAGTAACCAATCAATCGAAGTGGGAGTGGGAGGGGGCGAGGAAGGGGCGATTTTGAGGGAGTCAATCACTTTGGACATTAGTCCCGTGAGTGTAGTTCATGTTGTAGCCGGAAGGGAGCGGTGTTCTTCCCCCGCTAGAACGTGAGAACCGACGCCTTTCTACTATGCGGCTGGCGGGCTTCCTATCCAGGTATCTCCCATGCAGGGCAAGTTCCCAACCAGAGTCAGCTCTGAGCTTCTGATTGGCCTCTCGAGGAGTTGTCGTGAAATTGAAGAAAATGTGTGTTAAAGGGAACACGAAAGAACAAGGTTGAGTATGATGAAAATGCCCGTTCGTTAGGTTATTGCTCTGAAATGGACCTGGTGTAGATAAGGAAAACAGGAAAACTAACAAGCAGAGCAGCCACTACAGGTATCCACTCATTCCGCGCTCGACTGTCGAACCGAACGGATCGTTCTTGTCGGTGTGAACAGTGACAACCGTGCGACTTACTAAAAGTTGTGAACCAGCGCAAATCTTGTGGTCTGTGGAAACAGTCCACTAGTGAGTGCTACGCATTATGTACAATGGATACTGCCAGACAACCGGGCGCTCATCAATAATGCACTAATAACTCTCAACAGTGATTATTCCATCCAAGACCTAAACACATCGATGCTGTACGAACAAGCGGCGGCAAACGTCAGTGACGAAGTTACATCAATGGAATCTCAACCAAGTCAAACGACAATGGAACGCCAACCAAATCAACAGACATCGATGGGGCAGCAAACCCGGATACTCTACAAGGTAACGCTTCAGACCAACATGCCGCAGGGCAAAATTTAAGCGACCTTCAGATAATGATAGCTCGTCTAGCGACACCAAAAGGTCTAGTCTGCATTCAAAACACGACAATATAACAGTTCAACCCAGTTTAGTTATTCGGTCCAAACTTACAATAGATTTGAAGAACTGAACAGAATACAAAATCCCAACAATCAAAATAGGTTTAGTTACATTAATGAAACATCGCCAAGTGTGGTAGAATCAGTTAAAATCCGCCAATTTATGTAGCAAATATAACTAACATCACGAATTTTAAGAAATCAATACAAAAGTAACAAACAGTTTCACACTTCAATTCATAAATAATAAAGTGAAAATACAACCTGAAAAAATCAGTGATTTCAGAGACATAACCAAATATCTAATTAACACAGGAAGACAGTTTCATACCTACAAGGACCCAGCAAATAAGAAATTCTCAGTTGTATTTAAAATCTACACACATCCATCACAGAAGAAAATCTACACTGAATTGAAAGAAAAACATCCATCACTCGTTAAAGTAACTAGACTCCGAAAGACAGTAATCAATTCCAGTAATAGCAGCCAATTCAACGGGAAGAAAACATAGAAAATATTTTAGAAGTAAGACAAATTTGTAATCTCATTGTAAAAGCTGAAAGGAAAAAGACCTAAAGGCCCTATTCAATGCATGAGATGTCTAGTTTTTGCCATACAAAAATAATTGTAACCACAAAATAGCATGTATTTACTGTTCCAAAAACCATTATTCTGCAACTTGCCCCCATAAAAATGAACCATTTAAATGTTATAACTGTCAAGGAAATCACAGAGCAGACCTCAGAACAGTAGAATGCCCCTATTATAAAAAATAAGCCAAAAACTAACCTCAAAGATCCTCCAATTAGATCTACAACCAATGGGTCATCTACAGTACCACCTCAAAATAACCAAACTAACTTCCCAGGCTGTCTAACACTCAAAATATCCCAAACTTTACACACACTAACAACACAAACAGAACAACATAATAACCAATTCTATAACTCTCAAAATCAGAAATCGTCAAACACCTCGAACGAAAATAACTTTCTCAACTCCTATCAATCAATAGCCACTCACATAATCAATATAATCAACTCAATTACCCCAACCATAATAAATAACATCCATTCATCTATCTCAGCATACATTAATAACAATTACGCAACAAACACAAATTAATAAGATTACCATACTCAACTGGAATGCCAATGGTATAATCAACAAAGTTAACGAACTAAAATATTTCATGGAAGATAAGAAAATTGATTTTGCATGTATAACTGAAACACATCTAAACTATAGTACAAAGGTCAGCATACCAGATTATAAAGTAATCAGAGCAGACAGACCAAACTCTAATGGAGGAGGAGTAATGATACTAATAAAGAGCACAATACCATTTTATCAATAATACTACCACCAACCCCAGGTATCGAAACAGCAGCAATTAAGTTTAGTAATAATAACTATCTGGAAACTACACTCATTTGTAGCATATAAGCCCCCAATGTGAGAAATTCAGGATACCAATATCATAGGGGGTTATTGATCAACACACCCAACAATTGTCTAGGTGATTTTAATGCAAAACATATAAAGTGAGGATGTAAAATAATAACTCAGCTGGAACACAACTACTACGGGTTTAAAAAACAACAACAAATTAAGTTTCATAACCCCAAATGAACCAACCTACTACCCATTTGATCACTCTAGGAACCTGATCTGTTAGACATAGGCATAACAAATATACAACAAAAGTTTTCTCCACAGTACACCATGAAATGGACTCAGACCATCTACCAGTAATAATCACTACACAACAGTCACTCCCCCCACATTCACCTCCACAACTCAATACTCACAAAATTAATTGGGAAATATTTAAAAAATAATGTTAAAACAAACATCCCAAAGTTCAAAATATTAAATACCCCTCTAGAAATAGATCAAGCAATCACAATACTTAATAACATAATATTAAGAGAACTAGAGAACAGTAAACCAAATAAATCACCTACAAATACACAGAATAAAAACAATGAACTACCCAAAAGCATAAGAAATCTACTTCACATAAAGAATAAAACAAGAAGATTATGGAATTATACTAGACACCCTGAAATTAAAAGGAACTAAATCTATTAACATATATTACCAAAAAACACTTTCCCCACAAACAGCAACAATACAACACCATGATTCAAACATTAAGCTCAAGTAACAATACACTGTGCAATTTAAAAATAAAATACTAAAGAAAAAAATACTATTCCTCCATTAATACCAACTCAGGAAAAATTCTCACCCTTTGAAAAAGCTGAAACACTAGCAAATCATTTTGCAGATACATTCAAACCAAACGACTCACCCCCACATTCAACACCAAACAATCACACAGATAGCAACAGCTCCTAATTATAATGTACCATCAGAATTAGATTCATATCTCCCAGGAAATAATAAACATAATAAAAACCTCCCTAATAAGAAGGCTCCAGGACATGACAGAATAAACAACAAAATCCCAAAAATTTGCACATCAAGCCATAGCATTCTTAAATAATATTTATAACTCTTCATTAAGAACAGGTTACTTCCCACTATTATGGAAACACTCAATAATAATACCCATTCCAAAACCAAACAAACACCCATCAGATTAGAAAATTATCGACCAATCATTATTACCCTCCCCATCAAAAATTCTTGAGAAACTTATTCAGAAAAGACTTAGTAATTACCTCAATAAAAAAGACATCATTCCCAGACACCAATTTGGATTCACAGAAAAGTTATCAACCACACATCAATTATTAAAAATCACAGAACATATCCTACAGCATTCCAAGAAAACTACATACTATATCAACCTTTCTAGATATTTCTAAGCCTACGACAGAGTATGGCATCAAGGTCTCATGTACAAACTAAGAATCAATGGCACACCCAAATACCTAACCAACATCATCAATAGCTTTATAAGCAATAGAACCTTTTCAGTGTCAGTAGATAATCATCTCTCAAACCCCAAACCAATATATGCTGGTCTTCCTCAGGGCTCCCCATTGTCACCTGTATTATTTAATCTTTCACATATGATATCCCTACATCCAACATAGTCAAAACAGCACAATTTGCAGATGATACAGCATTGTATTGTTCAAACATATCCTTGACAGAATAAGAAACACATTACAGCAACATCTAAATCAAATACAGTCTTGGTCAAGCAAATGGAAAATTAAATTAAACCCAAGTCAACAGCAAAAATTTTTTCATTAAAACAATTTCAACACCACCACCTCTCACACTGAACAATAACATCATTCCTTGGACTCCACAAAACAAGCAGTGAAATATCTAGGTCTGCATCTAGACACCAAACTCAACTGGAAAGAACATATAAACATTAAAACACAACAAACAAAAGCCAAACTATTTCAATTAAAGCCACTAATAAACAACCACAGCAAAATAACAATAGAAAATGCCAAACTCATATATACAGCCATAATTAGACCCTTAATGCTATATGCTTGCCCTGTATGGATCAGTGCAGCAAAAACCAATATACATAAAATACAGGTTATACAGAAAAAATTCCTTCGAACAATAACCAAAGCAACCTGGTTAATTTCAAACAAACAGCTTCATAAAGAAATTCAAATAAAACCTATCATACACCACATCACCAAGTTATCCAATAATTTTTACAATAATATGTCAACAATTACACAACTATCCAATTACAATTTAGGCAAGCACCCATGAACCCACCAGAATAAAAATAGATTTCCTAAACATGTATTTTACATCTAATTTGCTGATTTAGATGATCCCTTGTGAGGTGCTCAGTGGGTTTCCTCTCCTAAGTAATAACTGTAAAGTAATAATAGTTTAGTGTTTTAAAATAGATCATAAGCATCAAAAACATGTGAAAGAGTTTGTAGTGTAAAACTGAAGCCGCTAGGGGCGTCGGACGAGACAGGTATCCTCCAGAGAGTGATTAAACTCGACCCAGCTATGTAGTTTATGTCGAAAGTCAGTCACAATAGAACCATGAGACGCGGACAGTCAGTGGTGAGGGATGGCCTTACTCTGCCGGTAGAGGGCGTCGGACGATTGGCGGCGATCGGAGGATCGACCGGGGAGGGCAAAGGATCGGCATGGCGGAGACTTTGGCTCTTGCCTGGGGTGGATGCGGGGGAGGCAGGGCGGGGGAGGGGGGGGCCGGGAGGCAGCTCGCACCCGACGGGGCGCGTTGGCGCTGTGAGAGAGTCGGGTGGTTGAGGTTGAAGCGGGGCAGTCACACCGGCGCCAGGTACAGAAGCCGTGGCGTGGCGGACGGGGGCTGGCAGGAGGGGCGTGGCAGGGCGGGTGGGGTGGGGTGGGGTGGGGTGGGGTGGGGTGGGGTGGGGTGGGGTCAGAACGTTGCCATGCCGGGAGTCGGGCGGGGGCAGTGACACGCGGCTGTGCGGAAGGTACAGACAGTTCAGGGGGAGGGGGTTGGGGGAGGCGGGATTTCGAGCGCGAAGCCTGACGGGCTGACGGTGTCTGCGCGCCCCACCCCGCCGTCCACTCCCTCCCTCCTCTCCCCGCCCGGCGCAGACGCGGCTGTCGCTACGCGCGCGGCCCAACTGCACATTCCAATTCTGCACTTTCCGGATTTACGGGCCCCGCGCCAGCAACGAGCGTAAACAATAGGATGCTGCAAAATTTATTCGCGTGCACATCAACCGATAGGATTTAAGACACAGGTGCGAATCCATTTCCCATAGATACATAATGCAACCAGCCTGGTCCGATTTTGAAGGTTGAATGATGCTCAACGTAGTTAATGCAAAATCTCTGTTGTCTGTAAATAATAAGAGGTTGCATAATTTATTCGCGGGGAGATGAGTTATTTTAGAAGAGGTAAAGAAAATAATCAATTTTTTTATCAAAATGCAATGGCCGACGTGGTTAGGGCCTGTGGAAATAAGGGCGCTAATAATGCGCAATTTTTTTCAATTGCACATTCAACATCGTTTGGTCCATACCAGGTATTTAAAGTGTTCAGTGTGAACAATGACATACACATGAGAGAACTGCTAAATATGCCAGAAGATGAGCCAACCGTAGCATTCTGAACGTTCGAACTATAGCGAATGAATTTTGAATAACGTGATTGTGCTCGCTCGACAACCAAGTTGCTAGAGCAAAATTCATTGTCAAAGGATTCAAGCTGTAACCCAGACACTCTTCTATCTTCTTTTTATTTTTCATTCACGAAAGGCAACGCGATCAATTCCCACAATTTTCCACATAATGTTCACAATTCTATTAACATCTACCGACTAGTTCGAATGGGTAATATGTTGATTGATTGATTGATTGATTGATTGATTAGTGTTTCCAGGCGCGTCAACTGCAAAGGTCACTAGTTCCGTAAGTGTAGTGAATGTTTTGTCGCGGAGATGGCGGTGATTCCTTCCTACAGATGAGATTCCGCGTCGACTTATTTTCGGCTTTCGGTTTTTCACCAACCAGGTACCTCACGTTGGTGGAACACCGCCCAGTCGGGACAAGCTCCTAAGCCCCGAAGTGTGGTAGTGTAGTGCATGTGTAAGTAAGAGGTACAAAATAGGGCTAGAGATGGAATGGAAAGATCGCGCGCGGTCCATGGCCTCCTTTGTTAGGGTACTGCTAGGTGAGGGGCGTGCGACTGGCAAGTATCAAAGGGCCAAGTAAAATCTTACATATGGTTGTGAGCCATATGCAATAGGTAATTTTAAAGTAACAATATGCAACAACTGAATATATAAAATAATTAAAAGAAAAATAGTATTATTTCTTTTATCAATAAAACGTTGTTTACACATATGGAAAACAAATAAAATCTTAATAAATAAGACAAACATTGCAATACTAATACAAGTAATAATCATAATAACAATACTAATTGTAATAAAAAAAATAACAACAACAAAAAAATAATAATAATAATAATAATAATAATAATAATAATAATAATAATAATAATAATAATAATAATAATGAAATGTAGTGTGGACACTGTGGTCGATCGGCTACATCTACCAACGAAGCATGTCCACTTCCAGTTGAGTTGTAGACAATCTCATGTGATGAAGAAAGGAAGAATTCATAAGGTTGCTATTGTGATTTTCTTGGATTTCGTGGAGGGAAAACACACTTTCATATACATGAATTTCGAACATTTTGTCATTTGCAGTACTAAATCTCCCAAATTTGGAAACATTTCCTTAGACCCAATGCTCTCCTGTGAGAGCAGCTCAAATTATAGTTTGGAAACCTTTCCAGTTAGTGTCAAGAGGATTATTATAAAGGCAGTACTTTGTTTTGAGACTTTCAATTTCCTAAAAGATTCTATTGAATTCATCAATAACTCTTAAATTTGTGACCCGAAGCTTGAAAATTCAACATCTTCTGCAATAAAATATTTCTTTTTGAATTATTCCCTAGTATCTCGTTTATGTTGTTTTTAAAGGCCCTGCAGGTTTGGCGTGATTGAGCTGTGATGGGCACTATTCTGTGCTGCTCTGGCGTTTGGGGAAATTGTGTTCTTCAGCGTGCAGAAAAAATCTAGTTATAATCAATCGATCAGCATTAAAAACTTTTTTTACAATGATTACATTTAAATGAAATTTCTGAATTTTGCCTAATAACCTTTCGCAGGCCACGCATGCGGCTTCCGGTGCCGTGTTGTTTGCAACTTCATGGTTTCATTACATTTCTGGAAGGGGTACATACTATCTTATCAAACATACATTAATTTTTGGTATTTTTCCATGTTTTCATGTCAACGCCTCAAATTTTAAGTCAAGGTTTAATAGCATCAGATAATGCCACACGGACGTAATTTGCATGCCTCAAAAACATCACTTCCGCAGCATTTCAAGCCCCTTTGTTCCTAAATTAATATACCCCTAGTCCTTTGAATGATCAAGATTCAAACATTGCTAAGGGACGAGTGTTTACAAAAAACATGTGAACAACTCGTCTAAGTTCTAGAAACAGAGTTTGTGTGATAGCATATACGGTAATATGAATACATTCAAGTTTTAGAGACCGAGGCAAATGTTTCGGGATTTAGAAGGACAAAGGTTTCAATTTCACTGGCTCAGATTTATTGGATATAACTCATTTACAGCATACGTTGAAAACATTTAAAAATCAAATCTCGTGGATAACACGTCGGAATACAATCTCAGTGAATAATTTCTTGTGTAAAAACATAAATTTTTTTCCCGTAATACAAGAACCGTTTGACTTCAAGTCACAACTACCCGTAAAAAAGAGCTTTATGCAAATTTTTGGGAAATTTCCCCTATCAATCTGTAATTCATCGGAAGATTACTTTCAAAACCCCAACTTTCGACGCACCTATAGACTCGGTGTTCTTTATAAATATGAATTGCGAAAGACACTCTACAGTTCCTGAACTTTAGACCACTGAAAACAGAAGACAACGGAGGATTGACTGAGTAGTGATTTCGCACCCGTCATCTGCTGTGCATTAATTCCAAGCGTAATTTAATTTTTTCACGGGAGGTGATTGAGATTTTCCCCCCACTGAATGGCAAGATCCCGGGGCCGATATACATATCGGCGAAACCCTCAAACGATCTTCCATCATGAGACACCACCACAGCTGGTAGAAGGCTAAACTTCCAACTAATCTCACGCCATGTGTGGTAGAATGGTGCATGTAGTGCATGCTAGTGTAAGTGTGCGTGTGGGCCGAGGATAGGACAAGGAAGACGAAGGGGAAGATCGCGGGCGGCCCGTGGCCCGTTTGGTAGGGTACTACTCCGGCATCCGTCTGGTGTTGATCGGAGAAACCAGGGAAACACCGATCAGGCAGCCGTCCTGAAAGCTCCTCCAAACAGATGCTGAATTCTGCCTATTAAAATTTTGCAGTTAAGAAGATGGAAGTATGAAGGTAGGAGTTGTAGAGGTTGGGTTACGTAGGTTCCGTGAAAATGTACGAGTTATTGAGGTTCAAATTATAGAAATTCGAATTATCGGAGATGAGATATTGAGTACAAATTATTGTCTTCGAGATTTTAAGTCGCATCGCCTTCACCCACAACCGCACGGGGTGGCTGGGCCGTCACGCCACACCTCCGCTGCGGTCGCCTTGGGAGCAGGCGGGCGAGGGCTCCCGGCCAGCGCAAAGCAGACGCCCCGGCGGGCGGGGGCGGGGCCGAGCCTGTAAAGGACCCAGCGGCGTCCCCGCACCCCCACCCCCCACCCCCCACGCCCGCCGCTCCACGGTGCCGCTCCGCAGATCCTTCTCCGCCTCCGCCGCCTTCTAATCAGCCGCCGGTGTTTGTACTTCAATTGCTTCTCACAAGTTAAGCCTCGAGGCAGCTTTGCTGGCGGCCCAGGCCCCGGGGAAATCTTTGCCGATCACAACAGAGGCAAAGCGACGGCGAGCCTCTGTGCGGCCGCCCCTTCTTTTTTCTTCTTCTTCTTCTGCCTGCTCCCCCTGCGGCCGCCCGCGCCGGCCCGGAGGCGCTATCACAAATTACCTCCGGCCAGCGGCCCGGGGCTCGTTTATTTGCTGCAAATTGCATCGCGGTTGCGCGCCGCAAGTGAATGTAGCAACAAAACGGACGGACGGACGGACGGAGGTCGCTGGCTGGGCGAGCACTGCCCGGCCGTGGGAGCGCACAGTCGCCATCCCCCTCCAGCCAACATCGGCCCCCAGGAACGACTCTGCGGTCCGGTTCGTTTCCCCTGGGTGCGCTCTCTCGCCGGTGGGGGCTGGGCAGCAACACGCAAAGCAGAGCCAAAGGGGAGTAGCGCCGATTCTAGCACTGGCAAAGGGTCCATTGTAGCATTGTTTTGTAGTTCGAACTTATGGGCGAAGGCGTTAAATAAATAATCAAGATTCGAGATTAGGAAGATTCGTTAAATTTCAAATATTTTGCATGGATTATATTTAGCTTCTAAAATGTAAAGGGGGCAGGACTTTAATGACGATGGACCTACAAAATTACAATATGAGGAAGGAGAATGCGGTTGTGAAGGGCGATGGGTGGAGAAGTGAAGAAAGGCTGAGAAAATGTCAGAGAAGCGAAAGAAGGAGAAGGGTGGAAGGGAGAAAAAGTTGTCGAATGTAGGACGGGGGAAGGAGAAAGTGTGACAAAAAAAAGAGACAAAATAAACGTTTTGTCAAGAGAAGAAAAAGAGAAAAAGAGAGAGAAAAGAGAGAGAGAGAGAGAGAGAGAAAAAAGAGAGAAAGAGAGAGAAAAGAGAGAGAGAGAGAGAGAGAGAGAGGGGGAAAGAGAGAGAAAATGGTGTAAAACAGTGAAGAAATTGGATCGGTCGAGGTTAAGATGGAACAGAGAAAGTGGTTAGGGAACGGAGGGTGAAGGAAGAATTGAACAAGGGGGGGTGAGACACGGATGAGGGATGGGGATATGTAAATGATGGAGGACGGATTGAATTGGAGGAAGGTAATAAGTCTGAACACTAGGCCATGGGTCCCAATTTTAAGGTTGGAAATTGTGTGAGTTTCCTTGAATGAGTTGCAACATATAGGTTTTTCCCAAAGAAGCTCATGTTTTCAATAATTACTGATCCTTGGGATTGGGACTTTTAGTCAACCAAGGACGATGGTATTTATGAAAATGTTATGATTTAATGATGACGGAACAATGGAACTAAACCGGAGAATTCCGGAAAACCTATCATATTCCCTTTTCTTTCACAAATTCAGACGTCTACACCTTCGTTTGAATCTCTTGATAGAAATTTCGCATTATCATACAACCAGACCTGCCCAAAACACGCCTAAAATTTTATTTTATGTCGAATGAAGAACATTTGTGACTTTAAGAACACAGTGAATGTAAAACGAGTTTTAAAAGAAAAACTGACTATCTGACTCCTGCGAAAAGGAACACAAAAACGCAAGCATAAAACCTTTCACAATGTGAATGCCCTTGCCACAGATCAAAATGAAAATATTTTAAATAGATTTCAAATATTTTAACACAAACTTTCAGGAAATATTTATAATATTTCGTTAAATATACCAACTCTAACTTTTAAATATATAAAATTACGTTTCATTTGTATTATAATTTATTGGAGTTCAAACGTGGGTCCATTGATGATCTGGAAAAGTACTTCAATGGCTTTGCTATGAGACTTTGAAATGAAGAATTTTAATCAACAAAGTACCTTAAGAAACTTCAGTTGACTAATACCGATTATGTTTGCATCCTATCACTGCATTTCTAGTTACTTAGATAATGAAATGAGACATCAAACAAAACTAATTGGAAAGGTTTTAATGGGTATGAAATGGGGAAGAGGTCTCTTTTGCAATCAGGTATATTTCTTAATTTACGAATGAAGTGGCGAAGAATGCCCTTAACTGCTTTGTGGAAACAGTGAGGTCAACTCATTCGTTGCATTAATGAAAACTTTCTATGAATTACTAATACAGGAGGACTAATAATAAATGTTCCGAATCTCTAAAGCAAACGTGTCAAACTCTCCCTGCAAGAACTCTCCCCCTCCACCCCCGATGAACCCTGGGCTCCTGGGGCATGATAAATTCCTCCAACTCGTTTGCGTTTTGCCTCCAAACCCGAAAAATTGAGTAAGAGAAGAGATAGGACTGTGAGATCGGGAGAAACATGCCCATAGCAGGTTTTCGTCTCTGTACAGTGTTGACATTTCTCAGTGACTGGAGAACTACGTGTCATTGCATCATCATCATTGCATTTCATCAACGATCGGACACTTCAGTCTTCAAAGTTTCCCGAGGTAAACCTTTGAAATTTGTAGTGCTGAAAGTTTTGTAGTTCTACACTGAAGTGCAATTTTCTTTGGTGTATCTTGTAATTTTCCAACAAATGTAGGTAAGTTGGCATTCAAATCTTGCAGTTTTGAATATCGTTGACAATTAATAAATTCCCAAAATTAGGTACGATATGTAGGCAAAATCTAAGATGGCATGGTGGTTGTAATAAAAAACATTTGATTGATAGCATTATGAAATCTTTCCTATTACTACCAGACTGTTTTAATGACTATAAATTTTCTAAAAAATTGTATAAGTGAAGTTTGTATTCAATGTGTCTAATGCAGAATGTGAGTCCACAATGATTGCGTCGGGCCGGAGGACTGCAGTCTACATTTGTATTTTGTAAAAACCCAAATGATTCGAAAACCTGTATTTCTACGTATTGTACATAGTGTACGTCCCAAAAAAGTCCGTAAATCTTTCTAACAACTCTAGTTTTGCTCTATAAAACAGTACTGTCTCATATTGCAGCCCGAGTTTCCCAAATTTACTTGCAATTGCACTATTTAGAAAAAATTTAAATTTACATAAAAACTATTAGTTCCACAACGTTTAGGATAAGACAACACATTTTTATATTAAATATAGTAAGAAATCAATTCCCCTTTTATAGTCACGTTATTCTGGCACTTGTGGTCCCAAAACAAAAAAGGGACCTCCTATTTCTATTCTTCTCCTACAAGCGTTTGTATGGCGGGAAGGTGGGTTAAAAGCAAAGTAGACCCAGAATGATGCCTTCTATCATGCATTATCAGTAATGATAAACTTTCGGGGGCAAAACATTAGGTCCGAGCACCATAGAGCTTCAGACTGTGTGTAATAATTAAATGCACAATCCACTATTAATTTCATACGGTGTACGATGTGGGCAAATTAAAGTCTGTGAAAGACAAAGAAACATGAAAGTACCACCGACACCTCAAGGTAATGCTATGGCTAATTTATATTTTTCTTTCCTCAAAATTGCAGATTATTGCCCAAACGAAGAAAGTAAAAAATTGTCATAAAGATAGTAGTAGTTAAGTGAGAATAAACTTTATGAACACAACGCAATTGAAATAAAATGACAAAAAAATATTTTGGCGCTCACTGTATACTATTCATTTCTATAAGACAGACTTTTTAATAGCTTTACCAGTGACTATTAATGAACATTTAATTTAAAGACAATCAGATTGTATATGCTCCAATTCAGAGCAGTTGCAATCACGAACGAGGTTGTGACATTCAAGCTTTCTGTAATTTAGGTGCATTCAGTATCTCCATATATATCACTAGAATTAGCTCAACCAACGCTCACCAAACACATAGAGACGTCTCACCACTACCATCTTCTTCTGCAAAACCTCACCCCACCGTTACAACGCGTTTTCCGCTTACCTTATTTTCATTGCCGGATACTCCTCGAATTTTTGCTGGTGGCTTAAGTACTTGTATTATGAATATTGAGTATTATGAATATATCTTTCTGTGGATCCCACTAATCCACTGCCATGATTTGTTATTCTTTTCTATATTTCATTTAATGTTGTTTTTTTATTGTTAAATGTTAGAGTTCTTCACACGTGTTCATTGGTCCACATCTCGCATGGGCTGCATAACTCGAAACTATCTAGTTTAACGCGACTTTTCAACAGAGGTCAATAAAAGGATTGCCTCAATCTACTTTGAGCGTTACGTACTGCGTGTCCTGTGTGAGCGGATACGGGATGTGATTAAGACGAAAAATGACTGTGAATTTAATTATTATTGACTCACACTCAGAGTGCCTTTACTCGATACCTGTCACATCATTCTTAGATATTGACAGTCTTCAACATCGTCACGAGCGGCATCAAACATTCGGGAATTGGGAGGCAGTATGCTAAACATTTTTATAGCTGAAGCGGGCTACCTTATTTATTTATTTATTTATTTATTTATTTATTTATTTATTTATTTATTTATTTATTTATTTATTTATTTATTTATTTATTTATTTATTTATTTATTTATTTGTTATTTATTTATTTATTTATTTGTTGTTATTTATTTATTTATTTATTTATTTATTTATTTATTTATTTATTTATTTATTTATTTATTTATTTATTTATTTATTTATTTATTCACTTACTCATTTATTTACTCACTTACTTACTTACTAATCTCAGATTGAATCTGTGGCGTAGCAAAAGGCATCTTTCTAAGCGGAAGTCAGTCGACGAGGTCAAGTGTGTGCGCGGGAGCTGCTCTGCTCGCGCCTCCCGTTGGAATGGACTCTTCATTTACTCCTTTACGCGGTTTGAAATATTCTACTGGATTTTGAAGTTGCCCATCATGTAATCTCTTACCAGTTTATTTCGTGGAATAGCCTTAAACTCGTTGGCTGAAAATTTCTGCAACTACGTTGTTTTTTTTTTTTCAAAACATTAGTTCTTTAATATTTTCATTATTCAAAAGCAATGATGGAAGTCTTTGTATGAAAATTTTTCTTTCCAATTAAATTAATCGAATATCGAAAATCAATATGCTTTCTTAATATTTATTTGCAGCAATAACAATGAAACATATTGCATACATGCTTGTTACCATGATGTACTAATGCTTTTACAGTTTCAAATGTATTATCAGTGTGGTTTGTGTTCGTATTTTAACTTCTTTTTATTTGGGTGTATACATACATACATACACACTGCCGAAAGTACATATTTAGTTTTATCATATTTGTGACTCATTGTGACGAAAAGCACAGTTTGTCTTATTGTTCAATGATACCGAAAGCACAAATGTTTTGAAAAGCTGTAAAAACCATTGAATTACTTCATGTAATATCAGGTATTGGATCTGGTGCCTTGACCTCGCACATTTCACGCCTCTCTTCGCACTTCGATCACTCCCTCCCTGCGGCGACCCCTCCACTTCGCTGCGTCAACAATAATCTCAGAAATAGCGGTCCCTCACCCTCTTTGTTTTCTTCTCCCCCACCCCACCCCGCTTCCGCGTCTTTCTCCCTCCCGCCATCACCTCCATCACTTCAACTCTCCTGTAGACTCTGCCAATCGCTGCTGTCTCGCCGACGCTTCCACCCCCTGGCTGCGCCTCCTCCGGTCTCTCCTCTCTACCTCCCAACCCTGATCTTCTCACCACCTCCCCGCCGACGTCTCCGTAACAGTTTTCTCAATTTGACTTTGCCGTTCGCTCTACGTACAGTCATTTCCATCTCCCATCCTACCTCACAATCCCTCCTTATCCACAAGTCTTGCGCTGTCACCGCAACCATCACCTTCACAGTCACCGCACGCCCTTCCTCTCGAACGATATTGGAGTCACACCCAGCTTCGGATTTCTCTGTCCAATCTCATCCGGAGATGGAATCACCGCGAAACCGGGAGAACGCGGCATTGTGTGCGAAAGTTTCTGCTGCGGAGGTCGAGTCGCTTTGGGCGAAAAAATGATAGGCATTGTATCGGGCACGAAATATATACACGGGCACAATGTGCTGCCTGTTACATTGTCTCGACGAGGCACAAGTTCGCTCCAATCGACCCGGACAATGGCGCGAGCGGCCGCATTCAGAACTAAATCCGGCTGGAAAGACTTGTATTTTAATGTAAGTTTCTTCAATAGTCTGGTGCTTGCGATTTTCGCAATTATTACCCTCCTGCAGTGTAGTTTTGTTCTGCAACTCTTAGCGCGATATCGCGGGATTTGCGAGACATACCGAAGCTATCAGATTTCGCAGATGATCCTGCTGAATGTATTAATCATTTAAATTTCGCGAAATCTCTCCTGAAGTTTGATGTGCTTTAGATGCTAGCGTGTAAAGGTTTCTGCACGACTATTTGGTTGCAGGTTGAAAATGCAAACTATAATGCGCAATGGATTATTTTTATAAAACTAATATTTAATTTGAAAAGCTAATTTCAAATGTGACTTAACTCCACAAAACAATTTTTTCAGAAAGGGAATCAATTCGCAACAGCTGAACTGGTACATAATAGACATCTAGAGGATAATAGCAGTGCTTGAGAAAAATAATTTGAATCTAATTGGAATGTACTGTTAAATAAATTGAACGAAAATTATAGTGTTTTATTAAAAATTGATCCCATTACATTAAAAGTAATAAACACAAACACATTACATAAAAACCGTGGTTTATGTAATAAATCTTCTTTCTCCTTCAGGAGGATTGGATATGACGAAAGCTTGTGCAACACCGAGAATTTTGCTAGCATACCAAATTTTTCACCAGATTTATGTTCCATATTTTTTGTAAGCAAATATTTTGTCTTAAAAACTCTTGCGGTATTACTCACGTCAACAATTACTTTCACGGTTTTCTTGTATTCCATTTGATGTAGTACTAGCGTGAGATTGTACGTATCTTACGCCGAGGTTGTTTGCACGAGTTGGTTGGTGGCGGTGGCCGAGGTAGGTGCGGCGTGCAGGGTAGCAGAGTTTTTTCGAAGGTCGGTGGCAGCGAAAGGAGGTGCCGTGCGAAAGACAGTCGAGTCAGACGAGATGTACCGAGTAGAATACAACGCCTGTATTGTTTATGAGTGATCGCAAGGACTGCATCATGTACAGAGTGGCGAGGAAAAGGAAAGACTTATGGAGGTAGAAGTTGTGGGATTGTGGCGGTGAAACAGGGGGTGCCTTGTATAACAAAATCGTATTAAGTTGTTGATGTAACTTTATTGGTGAAGCCTATGTTTCATTTAAAGAGCTTTCCCTCCGTATCCACCCCCGACACTAGTATCTACGATCTCTCCACTTCTTCGTCAAATTACAAACGTACGTATTATGCAGAGAAGCATCCACAAAACAAATTTTAAAAATCTTCTACACGCAATTTCGTATTCATAGATTCGTTCAGCCGTCACGTCGGTAGAGTTTGGTTCGAAAGTGAACGAACACGTCGGAATTTATTTCTGTATAATTAAACGAGTTTCTGTTGGTTTTCCAAACATTCAAATATAACTGTTTGCTCATTTCACTTACATGATTGGAGGATTTGTGTAACATTAATTAAAATTACATTTCCTCGAAATGAGAGCGAGAGAGTAATTTAAGCAGTTTGCCTTCGCGCCACGAACGCGCGTCGCACTCTGGAAAACATCACCCCACCAACAGGCCCTCACACGCACCCGACGCGCCCACATACACTCACACGCACCCACCCCCACATGCACTCACAGCCATACGCACTCCCCACATGCACACACACGACTCCAGAAAAACCCCTATCCTCACGCACTCACGCCAACGCGCTCACACGCCTTACACGCCCCCCACATGCGCTCACACGCACCATTCCCACATGCACTCTCACCCTCCCGCTCGCCCTCACATGCACCCACACACCCTCCCACGTATCCACACCCTCCCACGTATCCACACCCACCCGACGCGCCCACATGCACTCACACGCACCCACAACCACATACACTCACACCCACTCGCATGTCCCCACATTTCAAAAACACTTCCACGTATCCTCACGCATCCGACGTGCCCACGCGCACTTACACGCACCCCACATGCGCTCTCACGCACCCAAACCCACATGCACTCTCATCTACCCGTTCGCCCTCACATGCATCCACACGACCCCACATGCACCCTCACACCCTCCCACGTATCCACACTCAACCGACGCGCATCCACATACACCACCACGCCGCTGTCAGCGCACCCACATACGCTGTCACGCACTCGTGCACTTCATGGCAAGCGTGGATTGTCTCGCTGATTCTGTAGATACGTATTGTAACATATTGTATTGCCATAAGCTGGAAGACCGGCGCCTGGCAGGATTAGTGCAGGCAGAGAATGCCGGTGGAAGAAAGTAAAGGATAATTTGAATACACGGTAGCTCTGGGGTGGAGGTACTCCGAGGTATTTTGGGAACTTCCAGAAATCTATGGACAGGAGAAGTTTTGATTACAAATAAACCAGGTGGCACTGACACGTGTGGCAGCAACAACTAATTTCGAAAATTTTGATGTTTTATTCGATCGTGAGCGAGAGAAAATAATTCACGTGCCAATTCCAAACAATCGATGACAGGCATCCCGTTTATTATATAAGAGCGTTTTTGCGAACACATACCCTAACAAATAAATTTATTGAAAGGTTAATAAACTTTCTTTGGAAAGCAGTATGATAAAAGGTAATTACAAGTTATAGACAGTAGAAATAATTCAATTTTGTGTAGCAAAGAAGGGCAATATAAACGTCAATATTTTTCTTCATGATGATAACTGCGGAGGGAATTAGAGAAACCGTTTAAATTAGCTGCCCAGCGTGGGGCACAGTTGTGGATACAAATAGTAATAAATATGTTGTTTCTATTATTATTTTATTATTATTATTATTATTATTATTATTATTTGGGGGGGGGAATTAACGAACCGTTTCAGTATTCATATATGAAGCTCGGTATTCTAGGATACTTTGCATATGAACCGAGAATACCGCCATACGTCAATGGCAAATGAAGCATTAAATAGTTGAGAGCTATGAAAACGACGGATAAGTTCGAAATATGATGTATATTTGCTTTTCATCAGCACGTAGTGTTATTGAAAATACAAATATTAAATTTAGTGAATGTTAAAATTAAATAAGTATTTAATGGTGAATACATTGCCCCCACCTCCCCAATGACTGGTACGCATCGCGTCCGTAAGAAGCTCTAGGAGCCCAACCCTACCCTCACGCCGAGGAGATGGTGTGCGCTATATTTTTTGGGCACATGTCGTAAACCCGCTCGCATCGCCCACCAGCCGCCACACCCACTTCTCAAATAGAACAACGCCACATTCGCTAAATGGTTGACAAAAGAAGAAGCTTTCCAACAGTAGTTGACAGTAGCCATTATCCCCTGAGTTCTGTATCGCGAAGCAATTTGTCGTGAGCAAGTATGCAACCCCGACTACTACACAGAAATAAACAAAACCCAACGAGACTTTCTGGTGTCGTGGTCAGGAAGAGAGAAGGACACATCGGTCCATGAAAGTTAATAATTCTTACAACTCCATGCGTTTCCATGAATGCCCATGAGTTTCTTAGAGTTCCATGAGTTTCCTAGAACGTTCTCGAACAAAGTTAAAATAATTGGAATGATTGAAGCGTTGTCATTGTCAACAATATTATTTATTGATGGCTATTGATGGCTAAGCCATCGAAAGCTGCTATTTGTAAAATAAATAATATTGTTGACAATGACAACGCTTTAATCATTCCAATATGTAAATGTCAACTACACCTCACCACTGAATCAATATACTAAAGCTAGTCAAGCTCAATTGGTGAACCTCTGGTATAAACTTTTTCTTGTACCAGAAAACTGATGATGATGGCTAAGCCATCGAAAGCTGCTATTTGTAAAATAAATAATATTGTTGACAATGACAACGCCTTCAATCATTCCAATTATGTAAATGTCAACTACACCTCACCACTGAATCAAAAGTTAAAATAGCTATTGCGAACTCGGCTTGCAATCGTGTGATGGTTGAAGAGCCGCGAAATACGAGGAAAGATTACGAAAAGCAAACGAGAGAACAGATTCAGCAAGCAAGACAGAAAAGTTTTAGACTTTTGTAGCATCATGGATAAAAGCACACACATTTAAAAGTATATGCCAGTTTTATTTACAAAACTGGACAAATATTAAAATTAACTGCTACGTACACACTTTCCGGAATTTCCCAATTGCCCGCCGCGATCGTACTGTTCGGTGGATACACCACATATTCTAGAGAGGCCCCGCCTCGAGTGCACGCTCCTGTCACTTTCGTCACCGTGAGCACGCTCCAGCGTGGGCGTACATTTTGCGCAAGGCGCGAGGTTTCCAAGTACAAAACCGCCGGCGTGAGCGATTGGCTCATTTTATACTCGTCGGCTCACCGTCACGTGACCGCCGTTGAGCGTGGAAGGGAGGTTTGCAAACTACCACGTGACAGCTCAAACAAGGCCGATGTCCACCTGCTCTAAAAATATCTATACTCCGTGGCACCTGAGCTATTCAGCTTTCTGGTATGCAATCCTTCGCAGGGCCGCCAACATGACGCTTCACTTCGTCAGAAGGATCCTGGGAGTCGTAGGAGAGGAAGTAAAGATTCTGAGAGACATGCATTCAAGCAGTCATTGATTGAAATCCACTGTCCTATTGCAGTCACGTTCAAGCACTTTTCACATTTAGCGACACTTTTCGCAGATACGCTCCGGTGTCGTGTGGCGGCCGAAAGTGTAATTGAGGTACTCAAAATGTGTAAGTCGGTAACACGTTATCCAGCTTTGCCATCGACATTCTACTCACAGTTCGTGCCTGGCCTCTGTTGGCAGACCTGGATTTCGAAGAGTTGCTGATTAGAATGTAGGCCATTAGTTAAGGAAACTGTAGGAATTTCACGCTTTTCAAAGTTTCAAAAATTAATTAATTCAATAAACTCAAAATACTATGTTACATTACGTAAGAATTTTATTTTCAACCATATCCGAACCCTTTGTCTTGTCGACATTTAATTAGCACGCGGGGCCACATCCTGACCTGGAAAGCACAACAATCAGCAATACTTAAAAAGATATATATGGAGAGAGAGAGAGAGAGAGAGAGAGAGAGAGAGAGAGAGAGAGAGAGAGAGAGAGACACACATACAGATAGATATAGTGATAGAGAGAGATATCCGCAGCTCGCCCGCTGCGCTCTTGGCCGGGAGTTCGTCACCTGCACACAATTTGCATCCGTCGTGGACGTGGGTGCACTTTCTCTACTAGAGCAATACAGAAACAAATAGTTCCATACCAGAGATTTTATCATAAAATATAATTTAAACGTACCAACCGTATTGCTACGTTTTACCATGTAACTGTGTCAGGTTGATTCTAGAGAAGTGCTTTCAATGCGATGTCTCGATTTCCATTTTGTAGCTTTAAAAGCAGAAAACACATTCATCGCTGCCAACTAACGATATGATCCGCAGAGCAAATTATTTGGTGACTTTGGGGAACCCACTGTTTTGAACGGGAATAGCGTCAGAGGCTGATGGCCGACGACGTGTGTACGAAATGATGTTTACCACCCTTCACCATACAGTTTCTATCCGGGTCAACACTCAGCATTGAATGCAAAGATAGGTTTAGCCCGGACTGGCACAGCCAAATTCGCAAATTCCTCAGATGTGGACGAAAGAAGTCACCGGCAGTGTAGAATAGGAAAGACAAAGTCAAGAGTCCTACCACTTGTGACGTGAATATGCCAATAGACAGGTAATTTTCGCCTTCTTTTCGGTTCTTCGAATGCGAACAAATTGGTCAAGTGGCGTTTTTCGCAGTTTACTTTTGTTAGCGGCGTTAATGACAGCACCAATTCTCACTCCGCTGCTCTAAAGTGGCGCACTTCCCAGCGCTACTCCTACGCAACTCCCCAATGGATTTCCATCGCTGTTGGTTGGTTCGTTAGTGCCGAGTGCTGAGTCTTCATCTGTATGTGTTCCGTGGTGAAGGGTAGTAAACGGGGTTTGTTCTTACGGACTCATCATACTACACCCACTGAGCGGGCGTGTGCGCGTATGTGTGCGTTCGTTTGTAAATCCTAAGCACTAGCACGCGGGATCTGGAAAGCCCTAGTGATTTTTGCTCACTTGATTTCTCAGTGATGAAATTCCTACGCAGGATAGTACGGAAAAGAAGAAGCGATCGAATAAGGAATAATACAATCAGAGGGGAACTAAAAGTTACCCCGCTACTCAAAGAAATGGAAAACAACTCTGCAGTGGTAAGGACATGTTGCTAGAATTGCAGAAGATAGAAATCCGAAACCAATTATCGAAGCCAGACCAGAGGGAAAGATTCCACCTGGAAGGCCAAGAGGAACTTGGGACGCCTGTATACAGGATATGTGCCAAAGGAGCGGAGCTACACTAGGAGAGGTGAAGCGCAAGGCACAAGACAAAAAGGAGTATGTCAAATAGCTAACCCGACGCTGAGAGGCATCAGGGGAAGAAGAAGATTTCTCAGTGGCAGAAATAAAACGGCAAGGTCCTTCACAGGAGGCAATTTCCCCGAAGAGACAATTTCAGAAATTTAAACGTCGCAACCACTATCGATCCAGTGCGCGCAGCCTTACATAAATTGCAGGACAGATACAAAGCTGTTCGCTGTACGTGTGCGTGTATATGCTTCTATATTTGTGTCTGTGCGTATGAATGTATGTCTGTGCTGGTGTGTGCATGTATGTTTGCGTGCAAGCAAGTGTGTGTATGCGGGTATGTATGTGCCCGCGAGTCCTACTAAGCTCCCGACCGGTCTTCCGGCATGTGTGGTAGTGTCTTGCCTGTTGGTGTAAGCGTGTGTAAGGGGAGAGGATAGGACAAGGAAGAGGAAGGACAGATCGCGCGCGGTCCGTGGCTCGTTTGTTAGGGCACTGATCCGGCATTCGCCAGTGTTGATCGGAGAAACTACGGAAAAATAACGATCAGAGCCGGCCGCTAGAATTCTACTCCAGACAGCGTCTGAATTCGGCCTATCTGACAAGTGTCGAAAATCCTGCCACCGTGGGGAGTGTAGCTCTATGCTCTCCCGGTCAGAGGGACTGCAGTGACATCAGTTAGTGCCGAGCCATCTCTCCCGGTTTCAATTCTTATTAAAGCACACGTTACGGTACTGCTATCGGGCGAGTGGTGCTAGGCGCACAATGGGTGCGCAGAGGGCGTCGGGAGGCGGCGGAACCCGCGCCGGTTCCCAGTCGCCAGATCCCGCTCCTCGCAGGAAGCGCCGCCCGCGCGCCGCAGCAACGACTCCCTGACACGCCACGCGCCGTGTGTGAGTGTGTGTGCGGGAGTAGGGAGTGCGACCTGGGCGGGAGAGGAAGCGTTGCACGCACCCCGAGATCCGTTGCGCCACTCGGCAGCGGGCAAATGAGGCTATCTACCGGCTAGATGGGCTGAATACTAGAATATCAAGTTATGAAGTTGGCCCCTTCTCTCGAGACGAGGGCCCTGCCTTTTCTTCTGAACATAAATTTGCTTACGTTTTCCTGAGATCCCTTTTGTTCGTGAGAGTTTTGCTACTTTGGGGAATCGGGCGGAGATGATAATCCTCACCAATTCTATAATACTAACAATATATATATATATATATATATATATATATATAAAAAACACAAACACAACACAATATTCACATAGAGTCAAAGCTAGCACTGCTAGTAATTATTAAGTATCACTTATAATTATTGCATTATATAATATACAACTATTTCTATTACATTAAACATTACATAAACTGGCACGCTTTTCTGTCAGAAGATTATAAAATCTACTCCGGGTTGTAACTAGCTTCCTAAGGAGCATATCTAGGAACTGTTGGTGCCTCTACAATACTTGCGCAAAATGTGGACTGTTCACAATAAAGCAATGTCTCTTCTTTCCCAGTCTTTTAATTACCTGCGAGTTTAGCCAAGTTGTTACACACATTTTGTGAAACAAATAGCAGAGCTCCGTTAACGATCGAGAGGACTACGTCCCACCTTCGGCTGATCATCAATTCACAAAATATTCTATTTCATATGTTTGTCTGTCTCATTGGTTCCATTTAATTCGCACGGGACAGCAACCACTAGTCACGATTTCTTTCCAAATCCCGGATAACAATATCAAGTTTTTTGCCGCTATCGTCTCAACAGTTTGAATTTGTTGGCCGTACGATATTGTACACAGACCAACAGACGACACCGGTTTTGATGAATTTTCCTTTCACATGGAGCATGTGTTTGGAACTTTGAGGGCGTTGCAGATCTCCCAGAAGAGTTAACTACACGCCCTTACGTGTCTTTTCATGTATCCGGTCTTAGCTAGACAATATGACAAGCTAGATAATATGATCAATGGTTTCTGTTGTTATAAGATGCATAATAATAATAATTATTATTATGGATCCAGTCCAATTGATTAAAGAACGGCCTTTGCACCCAGCCTCCCTTGATCGCGCGGAGTGTCGTCATGTCGCCTGTGGGCTCTGCCTCAGCCAGGCCGCGCTACGCGAGGCAGAGTCCGGTCCAGAAACACAGTGAAAAAGTAGCGCGTCCGTTCAGTTTTTTACGAGCCACTTATTTTCAGTGCCTACCGGCCGTCTTTAATAATCTCCATTTGGAGGTGGCGATCGTGATGAAATGGAGATTTCCAGCCTCAGCCCTCACCGTTCACCATGAGCGTGTTTCGTCATAAAAACGGCGCGGTCGATCAGCCCCAAAGGTTTGTAAGCGCGCAGCCCTCTTAGCCGGGGTGTTCTAATGGGCCATAAAAGTGTGGAGAGAAAGAAGCGCTACCGTCGACCAGTGGCGGCCGGTGGGTAGTCAATTAAGAGGGCGGCGTAAGCCTGAACTGCCACACACATTTTACCTCTTCAGGAACATCCGTAATAAAAATCTGTCAAGTCGATGTAGGAATTATTAGAAAAAGGATTGCAAAAATTAGGAGAAATAAATATGTAAACCCTGATGAAAGAAACCAGGAGAAATACTGAAACTGGGAGGGGAAGCCATGATTCCATACTCTGCTCGGTTAGTGGACGTCACTTCAAATAATAATATTATTCCTCAAAATGAAAGGGCAATTTAGTGCCGATTCACAAGGGGGGAGACAAAAGGATTGTTAATAATTACAGGCCTAAAAGTTTGACATCAGTCGTATGCAAGCAGATGGAACCTTTGATTGCGAAGTATATTAGACGAGTTTGGAATAAAACTGACTGGCTTTTTCATAATCAACACGGTTTTTGTCCTGGGTATTCGTGCGACAGACAATTTATGTCAGGACATTGCAGATTCATTAGATGAAGGGAGTAGGGTCAATGCAATAATATTAGACTTTTCTAAGGCATTTGATCTGGTTCCACATGACCTTTTAATTGACAAATTGTCAAAAACTCGATTAGATCATCGAATCATCTTGCGGATAAAGAATTTCTTACAGGCCGAACTCAAACAGTAAATATAGGTGATAAATATTCATCGAAAGCCGATGTGACCTCTGGGGTCCCCCAGGGGAGTGTGTTAGGGCCATTATTATTCTTAGCGTTCATTAATCACATTGCAACTGGAATAAAACCGAAAGTTAGACTTTTCACCGATGATTGCATAATATATGCGAGTATTGACTCGTCTTCACATGAAAATATTTTACTGAACGATCTAAACTGTTTATGGAACTGGGCGTTCAAAAATAATATGGAAGTAAATCCGGAAAAGAGTAAATTCATTTGTTTTACCAAGTCTCGCTCGAATGTAAACTCCATTTATGGGTTAGGAACTAACGTTATACCGCGTGTAAAAAAAACTGTAAGTATTTGGGTTTGGTCCTGCGAAGCGACTTGGGTTGGTCGGACCATATTAACAATATGGTAAAAAAATCATGGAAGGTGCTGCACTTCGTAATGCGTATTATAAAAACAGTAGTTCAAATGCCCGACCCTCAGCAGATACAACCCTTGTTCGTCCTATTTTAGAATACGGAGCTGCCTGCTGGGACCCGTACAGAAAAGGGCAAATCGAGGCGTTAGATAAAATTAAAAAAAACGGGCCGGCAAGTTTGTAAATGATGGGCGCGTTGAAGGACGAGGTGAATGGGAACCCTTATCTAAGCGAAGGGAACGGGCGCGTTTATGCGCAATGTACTACAAGACGTCCAAAGCGGACACAGGCTGGGCAGACATCGGTAAAATATTACAGAAACCAGATTATAAAAGCAAATGAGACCATCCTTGGAAAATACGATGTAGAAAGTAAAGCAAACATATAGGCAACTTCACCTTTGTGAATCGTACTATGGTAGATTGGAACAAACTACCTGCAAAAGTACTAGAAGCTCTTCCTTCTAACGTAGTGAAATTTAAAAATATACCAAATTCCATGTAGATCATCATTAATAATACTGAGATTTTTATCGTTATTATTATTATTATTATTATTATTATTATTATTAATGATAATTAGTAACACTGTTATTAGCTTTAATAATAATAATAATAATAATAATAATAATAATATGATATTTAGTAAAGTGAAGTGAAGTGTAGTGGTGGGGAGGGAAGGACAGTGGAGTGCAGTGTAGTGAAGAGAAGTGAAGTGAAGTGAGGTGTTAGATAAGCTATAAGTCAGCTTAGAGATAACGCAAAATATTTTCGAACTGGGATATCAATCTCTAATTCTAATTGTAATTCTATTAGTAAATATTTGTAATAGTTGGAAGATACAACTGTACTTACGCGAAAGTACCCAGCAACAAAAAACTGTAAATTTATGATATGAGATGAAAGGGTCGCTATTCATAGCTTCGTTAATAGGCGCGGACTCTGCCGAACAAAACTCAAGAGGAGCACGCCCCCCCCCCCAATTCTCAGCACCTCTTCTCTTCCTCAAGCCTCCATTGCCTCGCATGCGCCAGCTACGGACGCACGCCCAATGGTCCACAATGCAACCCATTCCGAAAACATACATTCTTTCGCTTAAATGGGCACAAACGAAATTCGTCCTCAAAAAGTCCGCTGGTGGTATGCACAAATTAACTGTAGAAAACTGATAAAGAACTTGAAATAAACTGTGAATGTGATCTAACGTTGACAATTGCAAATGCATCTTCCAGTTGTATGAAAAACCACTCCTTTTATTACTAATAAAGGTTTTGATATGTGACACACTTATTTCAACCGTACACAGCAGAAACGGAAGATAATTAAGAGATAAATAACCTGAAGCATCATAATTCTTGCTCCAAATTTAAAGATGTTTGGTTTTCAGAAATTATATCACTTACTACGCAACATAGCTATCCAAATCCACGACTAGTTTCAATTAGTTTTCAATGTACTATTACAATATTTTCTCTTCTTACGAAGTAATAGTCAAAAAGATAAGTTACGACCTACGCAGCGAAGGCCCTTTCTGCCCACTTCATAAAATCATGCAGTGAAGAAGCCTTTTCGCTTCATTAAATTCGTTAAGGAAAACTTCTCACCAATTATAGCAGCCCCAGTTGTGAACTGCAATACGAGACTCCGTTTCAGAAACGCGATGTCCAAAGTAAAACCTAAATATTTCTCATTCTCTAAAAAGTGAAAACCGCTCCGAGTGAGCAAATTCCATTAATTTTTTCTTCTTCCCGAGAGGCAGGAGGCGCCGCGACTTTCTCTGCTCTGGAAGGGGCTTCGCCCTCGGACGGAACTAACGAGCGTCGCACAAGCTGACGGAGGAGGAAGAGCGGAATCGGCGCCCGGGGGCGACGGCGGCGCCGCACAACATCCACGCCCGAAACCACCCACGTTTCTAAACATCCATTAATAAAACATCGACTTAAAACCGTCGATGTTTCTAAACATCCATTAATAAAACATCGACTTAAAACCGTCGATGTTTCTAAACATCCATTAATAAAACATCGACTTAAAACCGTCGTTGTTTCTAAACATCTATTAATAAAACATCGACTTAAAACTGATATAAAGGATACATCGACCTAACACCGAAAAAGAAAAGTTAGGTTTAAATACGACTGATCACAAAACAAACCAAGTAAGGAGCCGCTGCCTTGACAGAGAAGCTAACAAGTGAATGAAGTATTCTACGCACACGCGGCCTTTGCGGTGGATATACGAGTATGCCCATGTTTAAATTTCTCAAAGTGGATGAATTTCCCTTGAAATATATGTGCCGTCAGACTGACGACGTGAGAGCGTTCCAGGTAAATACAAAGCTAGTGCGTTCTAGAATTAAAGTTGTCTGCACACAATAACAGTGTTAAAACGAATACAAGATATTGTAAATATTACCTAACTGAAAACGTGTATGTTAAAATGAGCAAAGTTATATAATTTTAGCAATACAAATATTTATTTGATTTCAGTTCCAAAAGAGGAATGTCACCTTAAAAGTTCAAATTGGACCATAGTAACACGCTCGACACGGAGCCCTCTGGTCAGAGAATCAACAAATTACTTTAGATCACAGTAGCGTCATTGGTCCCATCAGCGTAATACTTTTCTTTTGTGTCTGGATTTTTTTGTGTTTCCGGGCGCGTCAACTACTTTGGTCATTAGTCCCGTTAGTGTAGTGCATGCTTGTTTCTCGGGAGATGGCGGTGATCTTCCCAGCTGGATGGCGAGATCCGGCGCCGACCTACCGTCGGTTAGTGGGATTCCCTAACCAGGACTCTCCCACCAGCGGGCACCGCCTAAGCCGGGACACGCTCTAAACTCCTGACCGATCTCCCGGAATATGTGGTAGTGTAGTGCATGTTAGTGTAAGTGGTGTGTGTAAGGAGAGGATGGGACAAGGAAGATGAAGGAGAGATCCGCGCGGTCCCTGGCCCGTTGGGTAGGGTACTGCTCCGGCATTCGCCTGGTGTTGATAGGAGAAACCACGGAAAACTACCGATCAGAGCAGCCGGCCGGTAGAATTCTCCTCCAGGCAGCGACTGAATTCGACCTAGCTGAGAAGCTAGTATCGAAAATCCTGCCGCCTAGGACCTGCCGGTGAGAGGCGCTGCAGTGACATCAGTTGATGCACTGAGCTACCGCTCCCGGTTTTTGTGTCTGGAGGTAGTGGCGTTCTTCTTTCTCTGGATGTGAGATCCACAGCTGACCTACAAGTGGGATTGCAGGGGATTCCTTCTTCCAGGTATCTCCCTCAGCAAGGCACCGCCCCGGCCGGGACAATATCTAAGCTCCCGACCGTGTGGTAGTGTAGTGCATATAACTGTGTATGTACGAGGGAGGATAAACAAGAAGAGTAAGGGACAATCGCTTCAAGTCCATGCTCCGTCATTCACCTAGTTTTGATCGAAGGAATCACACCAAGTTTCCGATCGGAGCAGTCGGATCGCTAGAAGAATTCTCCTCCGGTCAGCGGTTGAATTGACCTAGCTACGGATCTAGTGTGGAACATTCTGTCACAGTAGGGACTCGACTCCTAGGGACTCCCGGTAAGGGTCGCTGCAGAACGGAGCTGAGAATTACAAAATAATTAAGGAATGAAGGCAACATAATGGAGAGGGGGTTGGGGGGGAAGGAAAAACAATATTCGTGAAGCTGTGCGGAGAGAAAAGAACTGTAATTGAGAGATGCGGGAGAAATTGACAACGAATAAAGAATGGAGAGAGAGATACAGGGGGATGCAGTAGATGGAATATTATGTGGTGATGAAAGTGAAGAGGAAAGGAGAGGATACAGAAGCTAAAACTAAGAGAGGAAGTAGGAGGTTAATGTAAGAATAGAAGATGTTAGTGAGGACAAGGTTTAATGATGGTTTAATTTAAAAAAAAGGGGGGGGAGATGGTAACATGAACGGGAATTAAAAAGAGTATCTGCTGAAATAAATAGAGGGAAATGAGTGAGGGAGGAGTGGATTTTTAAATGAGAAGTAATTTGTAATGCTGTGTGTGAATCAGCTCTTCATATAATTGGAGCTAAGTAAAAGAATGATGATGAATTCCAAGAATAGTGTTCGACGGCAGATGTATCTTTTACAAAATATTCTTTCTTTTAAACAAATTATAGAGGGTGATTGGTTAACAAACGGTTTAGAGCGAACAAACTAACGACCACTCAATACATATTATACAACACAATCTACTGTTCCTTGTCGCCTCTGTGAGTCAATGCGTAGTTCGTAGGTAGTGTATTCTTTTCACGCTCTTTTACTTTCTCGCCTAACTTCACAAGAAGAGGAAGTATTGTAATAACATGCCGCGGGAAAGCGGAGAATTTTCGACAGAAAAACTCTTATTGCCGGGTCCTGTTAACCAAAAAGTTGAAACCTATTTTTTCTATGCAAATTACTTCCGTAACACGTAGTGTAGTCAGAATCATGTTTTGTGGGTTTTTGATATGGAATAATCGATTGATGGCAAAACGTTTGTCCGACTACATACTTACCTGTACCTAATTTTCTCCCAACTTCATATTTCTTGATACATTTAACGGAAATCAAGGCCCTGTGAGTTTGAAATGGATATTTTAATTTTTGGGAGTATGTTTAATAATGTCTCAATTATATTTTCAAACGTTTTCTCAAAAATGGCTCAAATATTTTGATTAAAGTTTGTTCTCGGATAGCGTAAAGGATAGAATAAAATAATGATGAAGGTCTCATTTTCGTTGAAACACTTGTTTGTTGAAAAGGGATGCAGCAGTAAACAGTAAAATATGCAAATGCTTACAAACCACAGCTCTATTGATAATCGATATAACAAGAATGATATCGATATCAAATGAACGACGGCGCAGAGGAGAAATATCAAATAGAAAAAACGAAATAAAAGCCGTCCGGAAACTTGTGGATCTATTTTGTCCACCACGAATTTCACACGAAGTGCATTTGAACTCCACTTCACCTAGAGGAGGGATGCTTGCGATGGTCCTCCTGACCCAACCGTCCTCTCGTGCTCTTGACTCGTTGAGTGCATTTCAGCCGTCGCTGCACATGCACTCTAGAGCCCCCTCATCGCTGCGGTTGGGGAGTGCACTCGCAGGAAACAGTCGCTCTGTAGAGAGCCCGCTGGCATGCGGAGTGTTGGAAAGGATATTTGCTCTTCCACAAACCTCGCAGCCGCATGTTGCTGACACGACGCATTCACGTCGGTTACATACTCCTAAAGGGGTCACTTAGAACACGCTTCCAAATGCAACGAAGAAACAATGCTACCAACTACAGCTAATATTGGTGTTCCCATTAGGCGAAGCTGTTTCGTTATTCGCATGGGCGTTTCTAGTTTTAAGATAGAGATAACACAATCAGTCGCCAAAGAAATATGTATAAAGATAGCAGAATCACTTTCAACGCAAAGGATGAGGCCTGTATCTGCTTCGATCACCTGGTAATTCAAGTATACTGTCTGCCTGCGATACATTTTAATTTATTTACAATTTTATACAGGTTTGGATGTTTCGACGGAACTTGTTTAATATATCTGACAAATCAAATAGAGTATACTAATTTCAAAAATATATTACAAAGAACACCTTACTTACTCGTAACGTGATATAAGAGTACTTTTGTTCCCTCTCTCAAGAAACGCATGCCATTCCGTAGAAAATGGCTTGTTCGATGCAATGGGACAAGTATTATACGCTACATTTTCTTTGAGCGCCGGAACACCTACCACCACTCCTTTACCCACTAGTTAAATTAAGAATAAATGATAGCAATGACAGTTGTAGACAAAATCTGATTACCAGAAATGTTCGCTCCCGGGTAACAGAAACAATTGTGCATCGAGAAACGAACTACAAATTTCGATATACAATTTCTTTCGTCAAAATAAACCCAACTGCCCACTCCTTGCGAAGAGAGGGCTCAAGCAGGCGTGCGCGGATGGTGCACCTCGTGCGTCGTGGGCGGTGGGGGGCGAGGGGCGGGGTCGAGGGGCTGTCGCGCAAGGAGGCCCCACTCGTTGCCTTGAATGGGGCCAGGGCGAGTCCGGAAGGAATAGCGAACTTTTACAACACTGTGCGTATGACGAAAGGTTCGTACGATAATTAGAATTGGTCCTTGATGAAAAAGGATTAGGCGAGAGTTCAAGAGTCACAGAGGTTTCTTAAATCATTACCAGAAGTGACAAGGACGGATCAAATTTCTAATTAACAAATTGAACAATATTGAGAATGATTACTCTCATCAATCTTCTTTGTCAATACTGAGAGAAGTGGTTGAAAGTATACGCCGTATAAAAGCAGAATAGCCTACCTTGTTGTACTAAACATCTTGACTAAGGAAGAAGAAATGCAATTCGCTCAAGAACAATATTTACATGACAATTGCTTTCACGATGTAGAAGCAAAAAGGGGTCATACACTTACCCCAATAATAATAATAATAATAATAATAATAATAATAATAATATCTACAAGAACAGGAAAAGAGAATCAAAATGGAATTCCAGATTGTCCACTCGATCAAGCACACTGATCGTTATTGGTACGTTTCGAGAGGCCTTCACGCAGTGGCGGCTCGTGTTTAGATTGCACGGTGGCAAAACCCCCAGATAACCGAAAAAGATCATATATCTTAGAAATACACATTTTCCTTTTAATCACATTCAATATTTAAGATATTGCAACAATATCGATGTATATGAAATCATTCTGAAACCAAAGAGCGCCCTCTCCGGTATCTTGTGACTCCTAGGTATTGCACCACGCTCTTGGCTCAATTACTGGGTTTAGTGAATTTACTATTCAGCCCTTCGCTTTACCACGGGCATTTGACGGCGCAACCGAATGGGTGGGGGGCTTTGACGGTGAGGGCTGTGGAGCACTGGCAGCGACCGAGGCAGTCCGAGGGGAATACCAATATTCGGTCTTCGTCTGACTAGCTGTAACAGAATTTTATGAATTTCACGTATTATTGAAAGTAAACATGTCCAGATAATTATTGACGGTACTCAATGCATTGTTTACGATATTTTGAGACTTTTTTCATTTGATATTAGGTTTGTTGATTCAAAGCGTACATTTGATGGGTTCGGGCACCAGTCGCCACTATCTTCACGAAGAGAAAGTGAAGCCCAATTGGAAACCAAAGCGGTATTTAGGGTTGGAACATTCCGGGATTTCATTCTTTCTATAGTTCCGGAACTATAGTTTTCAGAAATGTTCTTAACCTTTGGACTAATATTTTTTAAAGGATTTCAGCCCAACGTAGTTTCAATGTTTCATCTCAGAAGGTAGCAGTATTCTAACCCCGCTACGTGAGATTCGGCGCCAGCATATACGTCGGCTTGCAGGAGACTTATTCCTCTAGGCATCTCCACAACTGGACACCACCCCAGTCAGAACAAACTCCAAGTTCCCCACATGTGCGGTAGAGTAGTGCATGTGACCGTGTGTATGTGAAAGGGTGCAGGATAAGACAGTGAAGAGAAAGGAAAGATCGCGCGCGGATCATGGGGCTTGTTAAGTTATAACAACGACATTCGCCTGGCAATGATCGGAGACACCCGAGAAACTACCGACCAAAACAGCCGGTCGCTAGAATTCTCCTTCAGATAGTGACTGAATTTGACCAAGCTAACTCGCTAGTGCGGAATTTCCGCCACCACCGGGACTCGAACCCGAGGACCTCTCGGTCAGAAGAGTCGCCGAAGAGACTACGGTAACCAGGCCGCTGTGGACCCTCCATCTCCCTCTGATTTTCTCGATCAATGGACAATGAGCTCTCATATTCTCGGCCCTCAAGATGGAATTGGGCATTGGATGGTGGAGAAGGAACGTGTGATGTCAGTGGTCCGTTGTTTCAACTTAATACTCAAGTATGTGCCTCTAGCTGATCCAGAAAACCACCAAGAAGTGCGCTGCCTTTAAAGTAATGGTTTACAAACCAAGAGTACTGTGAAGTCACCAGTGGGCAACCAGGCCTCCGAATGCGCTAGCGGGCGTTGGAAAGCTGGCACTCATGTTTGAGCAAAGGGCACAGGGCTAGCTGAGGGGAGTCGTGACCCCCACGGCGCAGGGCGAACAGAGCAGTGGAGAGGGACCCCCGTGGGCGTGTACGTGTTGGCCGAGCGGCCACTGTCACCCTCACGTGTGGACGATCACGTGACCGACAAAAAAAGTGCGCGGAGATGCCAGGAGGCTGTGGGCTTCGCACTGCTCGCCCGGAAGGCGGACGAACGTCCTCGCGAGAGCGTGGCACTGGGTGTCCGGGCACCGGCGCGGTAGAGCGTCTGGGTGGAGGCTGCACGAGCAGAGGGTGAGCGCGAGAGCAGACAGCGAATATACCCCAGAGCTGTAAAAATATTGTAAATAAACATATTGTAATTAATTAATTAGACTGTTGGCGATGTAGATACCTTATTAATTCAAAGTAAATAAAACAGATGTTGTCTGGTATCAATTTTCAGGGATCCCTGAACTTTCGTCACCTCTGCTAAAATCAGCACAATGTGTACACCCCTAACTCCACCCGCCTCCGTCCGCCCGCGCCCTCCTCAGCCAGGCCCTGCAGCCGCGTCTCTCGACCCTTCGGCCGCGCCTCCCCTGCCCCGCCCCCACACACACGTCCGACCGCCGCCCTGTCTTCTTAAGCGAACCGCCACTCTAAAAAACCGCAGAACTTCGTTTTCCGCCCAGCAGCTACAAGGTACGACCGATTCAGTTTGCTTACGCATCTGCATACTTCTTTTGTATATATTAATTTGTAGATAATTTGTTTAATGTTTAATTTATATCTATTCGTGTAATTTCCAGCTCTGACGATGATCGCTACGCGATCGAAAAGATCTTAAGCAGAAATATAAAAATTGATACCAGACAACATCTGTTTTATTTACTTTGAAACATATTGTAAATAAAGCTTGTGTCTGTGTCTTTATTTCCCTAACACGACGCTACAGTACTCTGTTAAATTCGGTCCTCTTGCGTTCCAAGTGATAAAATGATGTCTTAATGTTGGATTTATTGAAGTTTGCTTCGATAAAATGCGCGGTGGCAAACCCATTAAGTGTAGGTCTGGTGATTCTAATTCCTAAGACGAAAAATTGTTACATTATAATAACGCGAAAAGAAGTGACATTGTGGAAGACAGCACAATTATTTAATGATATATTGAGAAACAAATTACAAAAAAGGAAATACCTAATTTTGAAATGCACCTGTACGGGGGTTTCCAAAACAAAAACTTTTGTAAGTTTAAAAACATCAGAGTTTTAAAAGAAAATGGGATGTAATTCATTTTACCTTACTAAGAAAATCTTGATCTATTGTAGCAAAACATTTAAGGAAAACAATTTGAAACCGTTTTTGTACTCATCTGCTTTCGCATTTATTTTATCCACGTTTTCGTGTTTTCACAGCTTACAAAGGCTCCAATTATAATGAAATGTCTACACCTGCGATTTGTAACGGGTTCGTATCGACTCCCCTAGTGGTCGACTATATTTGAAAGTGGGTGAATGTTGATCAAGGAGTGGATTGGAGAGCCGAATATGGCTGATACAATCCAGATGAAGATTCCCTCAATTCAAAAAACAATAATGGTAATAATTATTTTTTATATTTATTTATGTGTATGTTCTAATCTAATAATAAATTAGTAATTTCTCTTTTGTAAATTTACAACATTCACTTCAATGTAAATAAAGATTTTGGGCAATTAATCTGGATTATGTTTCTATGTACGAGATATTGTTTACATTTGTAAAATTAAAAATGATGCGTTACCTGTCGAATTGTGAGGTGAACTTTTGGATTTAGCATGTGAACTTAACCTCACAATTCGACATGCCCCGGTAACACACCTCTGTCTCACTGTTGTTTATGACATATTTTATAATATATGTACCATATAATGTAAATTAAACAGTTAATAATTTATAGTTTGTTAAAGTATTATCTTGTAACATAACCTTTTCAGAAACTGAAGAGGACCTCACATATAACGTCGAAACGACGTAAATATACTCTCACATAACTCGACTGGAATCATCGTTTTTTATTTGAATCTTTGGTTTATCCAGTGAGCTCAGAATTATTTGATAAATCTTTCGTTATCAAATAATGTTGCTAGTGTTCTTTGTGTAATTATATTTAATAATTTATGAGTCTTCATTTGTGTTATGAGCATGTTTTGGGCTGTGAATGATAGAGCAAATGTCGGTGAGGCATAGCTCTTCTTTTCTAAGCGGTCGACGAAAGAAAGATGTGAGTTACCGCTGGTCTAGACATTCCTGAGCTAATAGCTGCGCCACGAACGCCATTTTGGACGGCGGCTGCCGTGCCCTTTGCCGGGCCGCTAATGTTGCTCGCCCGCGGCGCCAGCGGCGTGTGGCACGAAGGGCCCGCGGCGCGCCCACCCATTGGCCCAACAGGACGAGTATATGGCCTCGTTAGACACGCCACCAGCCCGCCCTCCCGCCTTTACGGCCGCTTTCCTATGTTAACAAGAGGGAGAACAAATCTGATTCACGTCTTTACAACTTAACGCGCCGAAAATACAACACCACGTTCCATTCCTGCGCTCCAGGCATGCGGTATTTAATTTGACGAGTTAAAGGGTATGCTTTGGCTAATACAATATTGGTTTAGTGCAGAACAATGAAGGTGAACAAAAATAAAACAACTACGCACAGAGTATACCGGGTGCTACATGAAGCTGTTTTGGCATTTGCAGCCCCAGATCCGGACTTTAGGACCACAGACCTCAAGGTAGTGAATATTTTACTCAAGTTGCAACTTCGTATATGCAAACATTTTTTGTAACGTAATTCAACAATAATCGCGCTCTATGCTCTCTGTATTGTACAATATAATAAAATACTACATTAAACCTATCCAAAAACTACTATCTGCATTTTGTTGCATATTAAAATTTCATAGAAAGAATCAATTGAAGTGTTCTCTTTCAAGATATTTGGATGATTTTCTTGAAATGAATTAATTTCATAAATTATTATTGATATTTCCTTATCATTCTTGGAGTACCCTTTACTACTGCTGTAACATTACTGGTTTTGTTTTGTCTTTGAAACGGGCGTAGTAAGGTCTCAGAGTCTGCAAGCGTAAGTGTCACATCCACAACAAAGTTATGGTGATTTTAATATTTTATATAATACAAGGAGAATATTCTATAATATATTACTTCTCCTTTATGCTGTCTATTATATAACACATAGCTAGTTCTTTGTTCCGTTTACCTTCTACGTTGTTAAAAAGTTACTTATCTTTAATATTTATTTGATTTTTATCTCGTTGAGCTGTTCGACACTAAAATTGAAAACAGTCAATGATATGAGCTATTGCGGATAGTTCCCTCAACATTATTTTGCTTTTAACAGAGCTTTCACCTTTAAAATCCAAAAACAATTGGTCTTGGAGGAAAATACTGCAATGCTGAAATTCTGATATGTAACTGGCAATTTAAAACATTTTTTACATCTTGTAACTCTTGAATGACCATTTGATCATCTATGTTACATAATCTTGACAAGAAATTTCCAAATTTTAACTGTTATAACATTTCACACATTCCTGGATCAAAATATACGAAACGAAACAACACGCCGTTTTGTTTGAACGTGCGTCTCCTCCCGCGAGAAGTCAACATCTTGAAAGTGATTCAACAATCGATTCAGACAAGTCTAAAAATTATAGTCACTTTCTATTTATTTACCAATTTGGGTCAGCGTCACTTTCCAGGAGATACCTTAGGTTTATGTCTCTTGCAATGACTTGCAAATTCTTCTCCTAATTGCTTTTGCGTCCAACATATTATCAATCCAACTACTTTAATCAAATCATTCATCATCCGTTGAATCGAAAGACTTGTACAACTGCTTTATTCACACATCTCTTCTGGACAATATTTAACATTATTTATAACGAATTTGCTACATATCGCTGTTTAGTAGCGATTCAATTTAGAATTTCTATGCTTGAAGATTGACCAATTTAATAGAGTTTCAGTGGCGGGAACATAACAAGGCACTCAAAAAGGATGCTTTTCAAGCAAATGTAGAAGCAATTGCCCTTTACAAGCCTCCTGAAATGTAATACATTTTTAGCAATAGATAGATAGATATTTATTATTCTGCAGATAGGTATATACAACCTGGTGGCAGAACGCACAGAATACACGGTTCTGAATTCACTATCTGTTTTTATCTTTTCTCTCTCAAAATTCTTTGACAAAAAAGGGCATAATATGCGTTTCTCAGGAAGAAGGATGTGTGATGTGAATCGCGCAGTCGAAACCTCTTCGCCAACGCGGAGTATGCGACCGGGGCGTGTTTAAGGCCTCATTCACAATGCAAACTTAAACGTAACCGTAACGTAGCCGCAAAACCTAGAAATGGGTTATAAAGCGAGATCATTCACAATGCCTTGACGTAAACGTAGACGTGAGACGTAAACTTAAAGAGCTCGCAAGCTCCAAGCTTCTACGTTTAAGTTTACGTCGAAATTCTACCGAAGACCAATCAGAGAGCAGCATGAAAAAAACAAATGCACAACAAAATCCGCGAGAAGGAAGGTCGACTCCAGATCGATTCTTGTTTATGCGTGTGTATTGGTGTGTATAGTTGAAAGGTAGAGCAGAAAGTTTGTGGAGTTTTGGTACGAGTTGCGAAGTGTTGATTCGAAATGGCAAATAAAGCGCCTCCTTCTTCTTTTTAAATAAAGCGCCCCTAAAATTAATGCTGCAGAAGCTTGCAACAGCACAAGCTGCACGCCCAAATCTCTCTCCATGACAAAATCTGAACGTGGCGTTAAATATATTTGCGGTACACAATTTAAAGCTCACTGCTGGCATATAACCTCAATAGGTAGGGACGCAACAGCTGCTCGCAAATGCAAAAGGTGAAATCGATAGGAGAGTCGAAAAAGCTAGAAACGCATCCAATATGTTGAATTCTGATTGGTTCAGGAAAACCTACGTTCCAGCTTACGTTTGCCATTGTGAATGCTCGTTTTTACGTGAAAAGTTTACTGCATACGTTTACGGCTTACGTTACGTTTAAGTTTGCATTGTGAATGAGGCATAAGGTTATTCTCGTTACCGCAACGCCGTGATTCGCACCGAGCCAAGCTATGAACGAATGCCCGTATTGTCGTTTGCCACGTTCTCGTGGAAGTGAGCTGATTCCTTCTCGCTTGTAACGAGAAGGGCTAAGATGCACAACATGTATTTAGATGTGGAATTTTCTGAGGCACAAAACTGATCATTCACTTCATTACTTTTAATAAAATACAGTTAAAATAAAAATATCCATTAAAATAGAAGAGAGTGAAAAGATTCCTATACGAATTAAGAGTCCGGAGGCACAAACGCCATAAATAGCGCGGGGCGAAGGAAGTGATCTGCAGAATGCTAGACATGACCCTAGCTACAGTACACCCTTTCTCACATTGTATTGACAGAAGTATCACAACAGCAACATCGGTTTAGACATCAACTGATGTCACTCCAGTGCCTCCGTTCGGGAGGTCCTTGGTTCGACTCTAGATTGTTGCAGCATTTCTGTCAGTAGATCAGATTCAGTCGCTGTCTGGAGGAGAATCCTAGCGGCCGGCTACCAAGATTGGTAGTTTTCCGTGGTTTCTCCAAACAACACCAGGAGAAATTCGAAGTTTCTTCTTTCTACCCTCTTCCTTGTCCTATCCTCTTCCCTTTCTTACACACACGTACATTTACGTACACTACACTGCCACACATGTCGGGGTTTTTAAGAGTTTGTTCCGGCTAAGGTGGTGCCTTGCTGGCGGGAGATACCTAGTTAGGGAAAACACCGCCCGCCGACGGGTAGGTCGGCGCAGGAACTCGCCACCCACCGTGGAAAGATCATCCTGCAAGACCCACCTCAGAAAATATTGAAGACAAGTTTTAGTTTCTTTGCAGTCTGCTATTTTATTTCAGATAATGTAATGTATGGTAAATTTTGTGTCGCAGAAATGTTTTTTTATTTAGTTTAATTTGTGTACAAAAATATGGTGGAGTGAATTCAGTGCGTATTTCAAAACATATTATGATGTTCAAAAGAAATAATTGTTGTAGGACTCTAATATTGTTATATTTCTGATAACATACGTGCATGATCGATTTTCTGAGACGCTGTACACGTACTATACTTCCACACATATGGGGAGCTTAGATCTTAGCCCGGGTAGGGAAGATATGTGAAGGGGAAAACTCGGCATGCCGACCTGTAGATCGGTGCTATATCTCAGCGGAGAGAAAAAACACCACAGCCAACGGGCAGTGACATGCACTACACTTACGGGAATAACGCTCTCGTTAGTTGGCGCTCTCTGAAACAATCATTTGAGAGGAGATCCATCTTCCAGGCGGTTGGCGCCCGGTAACAAGTGGTTTTTATCTAAGACGAACGATGGCAGCTTGAAGCTCTGAGGAGATGCTTGGCGAGTGATTCTGTGGCGCGAGCGGCGGCGGCAGGTGGAAGGACGAGGGGAGACAGGGGGCACGGGGACGCCCCGTCCCGATCGCATCTCCTGCGGCACACAATGCGGCCGCGTTAGGCGCGCAACCCACTGCATGCCGCCCTCGCTAATAGCGTCATTACGGGATGCAAATGCGTCGTGTGCGGGCGGGGGGACTGGATTGCTCGCAGGCACGAGCCACGGCGACCGATGGAATTCCCCGAGGGAGAGCGCGCCCAACGCGGCGCTTCAGCCAAGGCAAAGGGAACGCCGAGCCCATAAGGGGGGATCAGCGATTCCAGGCGCGTCATCTGCCAAGCTCATTAGGACTGTAAGTGTAGTGCATGTTTTTCGGCTCGGGAGAGGGTGGTGATCATTTCCCCGCTGGATGGTGAGATCCGGCGCCGACCTACCGTCGGCTAGCGGGGTTTCCCCCCAACCAGATGGGGCACCGCCCCAGCTGGGACAAGCTCTAATCTCCCGACCGGTCTCCCAGCATGTATGTGGTAGCGTAGGGCAAGTAAGCGTGTAAGTAAGAGGTAGGATAGGACAAAGAATTTGAAGGAGAGATCGCGCGCGGTCCGTGGCCCGTTTGTTAGGGTACTGCTTCGTGATTCTCCTGGTATTGATCAGAGAAAGTAAGGGACACTACCGATCAGAGAACACGGCCGCTACTATACTCCTCCAAGCAGCGACAGGCCTCGACCTAGTTATTCGGCTAGTGTGGGAAAGCCCTGCCACCGCCGGAACTCGAACCTAGGACCTCCCGGTCAGAGGCACTGAAGGACCAGGATGGTCATAGCACAAAGTGATAAATGCTGGTCCTCTGGGACCAATACCATATTTTCAAAAAAAAAAAGCACATAAAGGAAACTTAATGTTTTCATAATTATTAAAATTGCCACATCGTGTTATAATTATTTATTTCTTTTTTTCGCATCATATATGCCTTTTATTGTCCAATATTCTAGTGAACATTCTTATAAGAGTTATCATATTTATATACGTAACGAAGTATAGCAATATACGAACATTCTAAAAGTTGTTCTGATCGAAGATGATTTTTTTCTTCCTAACACCGGGTCTTTTCACACAACTTTTCCATCAGCGGTCGTTGACAGGTTAGAATAGAATTCCCCAGTTATTTTTTTCCTTCTTCAAAATAATCAATAAGAGAATGGCTTCGCATCCCAAAACACGATGCCATGATTCTTTTTTTATTTTTGTCGCATAACTAAGGTTTAGCACTTTTCAGTATTTTACATATTCATATTTGATTTTACATTATTTATATATAAACATAGAACAAAGTGTACAATAGAAAGGGGGTTATTTTAATAGCACAGAACTTGGCTGGTATGATAATATATACAGGAAGTCACTTATATTTTATTAAATATATTAATGTTCTGGCAAAATCTTATGATTTCCTGTTGATAGGACTTGGAATTGCTTCGAATTGTTGCTCCGGTGATAGGCTATCTCTTTCTTCCTTGAACTTAGGGCAAATGTTCAAAATATGAAAAACCGTTCGTTCAACCATGATTCTCCTTTCAGATGGCACCGTCGTTACCTTCTTTGAAGCTGAGGAACCGACTTCTGACCACTGTTTTAATTTTGATGTGTACTGGTGAATCCACGTTTCATCCTTAGTCACATATCTACGCAAAGAATCATTTTTGGTTTTCTTAAAATGGCCTGAACATTGTCCAGAAAGATTCGTGCGAATTAATTTTTGATCTCCCATGAGCAGCGCGGCACGCATCGTGCGTAAAGCTTTCTGATATGCAATTCTTAATGCGAAATGTGACCTACAGGTTTTTGTGAAATCCCAACTCTCTCAGCCATTTCACGCACATTCTTACGCATATTTTCGAACACTATGGTTCACTTTTACGGGAATTTCTAGTGTCGTTGCACTTTCTGGACGTCCTCCGCATGGATCAACCTGGATGCTCTTTAACGAAGAACTTTATCACTGCACGATACCCCGGTTCTTCCATTCCCATAATTACACGCATAGTTTCTGATTCAAACCCTTGTCAACAATCAACCGTGGGATGAAATGATTGGAAATTTCAACTGGAGCCTTTTGAAAGTTTTACTAACGTGTGGGAAAAAATCAAGCGAGTAGTTGTAAGATCATGCGCGAGGCCGGGAACTTTTCAGACCAATTCCGTACACCGGTGAAATAATTGGGCCAGAACACATCTATGCTCTGAATGAGAATTACAGTGGGCAGCTGCTCTGATCGAAAGTTTTCGTACTTCCATCCGTTCAATCCCAGCTGGCTGTCGGAACCACGTCCTGAAACAACACCGCACAAAATTCAAGCAGCGGAAATAAACTTTCTCAGGAAAGTCAAAGCTTGCATGACACAAGTTGATACGAACGAGGAAGATACCTGGAAAGAATCGGATATAAAAATAATATGGTAAAAATATAGAGGGATACTAAGAATCATCGAGACACCTTTTCAAAAGAACAGTTGAACGCATTCCACGATGAGGGATGTAGAACCTACTGAAAGGAAAAAAGATGTTGGAAACCCAGGAGGAGGTGTTGAAGTACAAGTGATGACGGAAAAGACATTCGTGACTAACCCTTGAAAATAGTAAAAGAAAAAAGAATATTAGACAATCCGGTGGCCGAGGCAGTAGTGTCGAGGCGATCTCGGACCGAAGGGTCGAGGGTTCGAGTCCCGCCTCGGGCATGGTTGTATTTGTGTTCGTCCTTTCACCCCTTATCAACACCATACAGTTTCACCTTAACAATTACCATAACGTTAACTCCAATAGAGATCGCTAATGATCTAGATGTTGATGAGACCTTAAATATAAAAAAATGAGAATATCACTATTTCCCTTTTCCGCGATGGTCTCGAAAAACTCCGGAAGTCCTCCAGCTCACGGATGCCTACTTAAGGGCAGATCCGGGCTGAAGCCCCATTCAAAATGAAGGACATCTGCGACAGTCACCGTAAACCAAGCCCGTGAGTGTTCTTTTCTTTCCCTTTCGGGAGGGCCCACCCACTGGCCAGGAGGCTGAGCGCCGCGGGCGGGCGGCGACTCAAAGCGCCTAATAGAATTCGCCGGGGGGCGCCGCGTGCCTGTGTTAGCGCAGGGTCGAAGGTGAGCGCCGGCGGACGAGCGGCTGATAGCTCGCAAATGAGCTCCACTTGACTCCGCCGCAGCCCTGGGCCAATGCGGCCGCGCTCGTTTCGAGGTGCGTGTATCGCGGGTTGTCATCGACGGGCGCTTGGAAAACAACGAGGGTTTCACGAGATGTGCCATCTAAAGACTTAACATGACAGTGCGCCAAATACGTTTTTAGATAGTCCGGACACACTGTCCTTGTAGTTTTGTTGTGTACCACAAATGTGTCCGCCATTTACTCTGAGACTCTCTCTTTAGCTGAGTTCATTTCGAAAGAATATCAACTTCATTATATTGAAATATATTCATATATACACCTTCATATATTCTTTGGATTTTAAAGATACAATAAATAAATCATTAGTTGTGAAGCTTTTAAGGGTGAATATACACTCTTCAACGAAATAATAAACTAACACAATTAAAAGTCTGATATTGTTGCGCGTCTGGTAGAGTGTCTGATGTGGCTGCGCGAAGCCATTCCATTTCTTACAAGAACCAAACTAGTCCAAATTCGAGATTTTTCATGACGCTCCAAAAACTTCATAGCGCAGACATGCATCATGGCCAATTTATAATTTTCCACCACCTTATATCTTTCAATGTGTTTGGCACTTGACAACTAGTGTTAAATCAGCATGTATTTTCACGCAGAATTACGCAAAAAGTACTAAAATTTTTCCAAAAATTGTACATGACCTCATTTAAAAAATATCTTTAAGAGACAGATTTGTTTAAGGAGAAAATCTATCTTTATTATTTTAGTTGTAGAAAGAGTGAAAAAAAGTTTAAAATTCTGCAGTTTTAGAAAAAAAATCAGGTTTCCAACGAACCTGCGGCCTTCACCATTCTTGTAAATGTATTTCACACTATCCAAAAACAAAACTTAATAAAAAAACGACGGGGCAATTTTTTGAAAATTTTGAAAATGATCCAAGGATTTAACATGAAGAACCTTAAAATATCGGTTTCAAATTCAAGGGGCATCAACCAGATCGATTGGAAATTATTTTACAGAAAATCTGTGAACTATTTACCGCTAGCGTTGTTCAGAGGACAGACGGATAGAAAGATAGACGGATAGACGGGCAGGACGGTAGACGGATGGACGGACAGACGGACTGTTTTGCCGTTATTCGATTTTTCGATGTCAAGGAACTACAAAACAGATTCTGGTTTGAGGTATGAGGAGGACGAAGCGGTAAACGAGGAGGAGGGCGAGGGGAGGGAAGACGAGGAGGACGACAAGAAGAGGGCGAAGAGAGGAGGAGAGGAGGAGGCGGGAGGGGGGAGGAGGAGGGGAGGCGAGGCTCCTCTTGTCCCACGCGCGACACTTTCGCTTTTTCCGCCGCGCAGCTTCCCACGCGCGGGCGCCTTCCGCACTCGCTCTCGAAAGCGCCTCCCCCGATCCCCCATCGTCTCCAGCACGGCAACGGCCACAGTGCTTTGTCCCGTTGCAAGGGGCTCCTCCGCCGGCGCACGCCGGCGCACCCACCTCATGCGAGTTTGCGCGGGAACCTCCCGATATCTCCGTCAGGCGGAGCAAGCTCTAAAGGCCCCACAGGACTCCCGATGTGTGCGGTAGTGTATTGCATTTACGTGTGTGCTTGTGTGTGTGCGTGTGAGTGAGCAAGAGAGAGAGAGAGAGAGAGAGAGAGAGAGAGAGAGAGAGAGAGAGAGATAAGACAGACAGACAGAGAGAGAAAGAGAGAGAAAAAAGGGAGTGTGAGAAAGAGACGGCCACCGCCAGCTCAGTGCACATTACACGCGGTATGTGCATTGCGGGTTGCCTTGCAACCTGGGGATTCAACTAGTGACCGGGCACATACGTGTTAAAAGAAAAGTTTGTATGACCTTTTTGCAGGTAAAATGTATCTACCAACTGGACTATGTTAATTTTTTAAATTTTTGAAAATTCAGTGAATTCACCGAAAGTGGGACCAATACTTTTTTACCATTTTTTTGCTTAATACGACGCAAAAATGTAAAGAAACAATTGAAGACTTTTTGAGAAAATAATAGTTTAAAATTGCTTATATTTCATGCAAAATTATACAAAAACTATTCAAAATGTACATGACTTATTAGAAGATCAACCTTGGAACATAAGGTTTTATTAAGAGAAATGATCTCTTTCTTCAACGTTGTAGCTCAATCGATTTTTCGGTATCAAGGACTCACAAAAAGTGGACTTTGACAGACACGTCGGGTTAGAAGAAGGAATTCACAACATATGGGAAGAAGATTTATTCACTGTTACTGTACCAGAACTCAACAATAATATTTTTGTGACGAAAAATCGACGAGTTGTGCCGCAGAATAACAATACTTCTCCTTTACTGCGAACGTACTAAGATGTGACAGTAAATGAGTTGCCTTGATTTATGCTCAACCCTCGCAGTTTTGTTTTACGCCCTGCGATGGAATGATATTTCGAATAATTTAATCACATGGTATTAATTATTTACGAATAAACAGACCAACACCTAAGAACCTGCTAATTATTTCACATTTAATGCTTTGTTTTCACAAATCAAGCCTCTACCTTTTCCATCTGCCCTCATTTTTTAAAACCTATCGTTCATTTGAAATCACCAGAAATTGAAAGAGGGAATTTGTCATCGTGTTCTTTTTGAACTGACAAAACTCTATACTTGCGAATTAATTAGAAATTTAAAAGGAAAAGCTGACGGATAGTCAGATAATAAATTACAGACCATAGCATGGCGGATATAAAGTTTCTCTTCCTGTCAATCCGGAAGTTGCAAATTGCTTATTTGCATTTAGTCCACCTTGTCAATGTATACTTACAACTTGTCTCCTAAAATTCTCACTAAGACTATTAAAACACGCGTAAGCCCAACTAATCCATCTATTGCACTTACAGAGCGTGGATTTAAAGTCTAGATTATGGCTTTTGTTCGGGGTTGGAATAGGAACGAATTCAATAACAAACCTGACACAAAGTTGATCGTTGGCCGATTTACCGTCGGCTAGCGGTGTTTTCCTCAACCAGGTATCTCCCACCAGCAGGGCACCGCCGCAACCAGGACAAGCTCTAAACTCCCGATCGGTCTTTCGGCATGTGTGGTAGTGTAGTGCATGTTAGTGTAAGTGTGTGTATGAGGAGAGGAAAGGGGGAAGGAAGAGGAAGGAAAGGTCGCGCGCGGTCCGTGGCCCGTTTGTCAGGGTACTGCTCCGGCATTCGCCTGGTGTTGATCGGAGAAACCACGGAAGTCTAACGATAAGCCAGCCGCTAGAATTCTCCTCCAGACAGCGACTGAATTCGATCTAGCTGACAAGCTGGTGTCGAAAATCTTGTCACTGTCGGAACTCGAACCTAGAACCTCCCGGTCAGAGGCACTGCAGCGACATCAGTTGATGCCCTGAGCCACCTCTCTCGGTCCCCCTGTACACAATACGCTAAGGAAAGATGAAGGTTCTGTACCATTTAAAGACAACATCCATGCAAAGCCCCGTAAGTGCGGTAGTCCTAGAGAGGGAGTTCTCCCGCTCCCAGCCCTGCGTCAACAGTTTTCGAGGAACAAATGGAGTTTGCAGGCGATGGCGCATGCATGGAGCTGCAGGGAGCAGGCAACACACGCTACGCTGCAACGCCCTCTACCTTCAGGCAAAACTCCAAACGAAGAGATCTCTGCCTTGAGAGCAGGGTTTCACGACGAATACACGCATGAATCTTTCGGAAGTCGTAATCTACACGATGAGAGCCTTTTCTAAAGCGGCGCCTCCACTTCCTAGCATGGGATGCCGCGAATACACTAGTACAGAGGCACATCTTTGGATTGAAAAGGGGAGGACTCTTTGATTTTCAGCTTTATTCACCCACCGACTAGTTAGCGCCGCAGAAAAACATAAATAACAACACAACAGCGTCCACAGTTCTTCGGAATCAGATCGTTGGCGTTCCAAATCGAGGCTCCGCTCATCCGAGGCCTACTTCATACTTGCTTCAATCATCGTCCGCACCGAACGAAGCCAAGAGGAAACTCGAGGCGGACATGAACGAGGAAGCCAGCGAATGAGGTCGAGTAACCCCGAGTGAGGGCGAAGGTCGCTGCAGATTCGAGTGCTGCATCGCACGGGCGCCCGCGCCGGGAAAAGGCACGCGAAACTCTCCGCTCCAAAGAATTGAAAGCTACCGGCTGCAATTTACAAAAAATGGGCCACCTTAAAATTGTTGTATCTTCCATACAATTGGCATTCAAATGAACAGCAGTAGTGCGAGTATTTAGGCGTCTCTCACATCCCAGTTTCAATTTGAATCTGCGACTGCAGTCTTCTGCAGTTAATCCTCTTCTAGCCATCGCCTTCCCACTCCTGCCACGTACTTCTGGGTCTTCCTCGTCTTCTGTGCGATGTTGGTTTCCAATTCCAGAGCTTTAGAGGCCAACGTTCTCCAAATGAATACATGCTTTTAATTGAAAGATAAACGTTTTTTAATAAGTTAGGTAAAAACTTGGATTCCCCCTTCCGCATCTCCAGCGCTCTCTGTGTTGTTATTCGGTTTCAAATGTGATTTCCAAATACAATACATTGGACAAACAAAAAGAAAATGAGCATAAATGTAACTTTAAAGAAGAATCTCAAAACATAATTCACTTACTAGACACATAATTAATACCCATCATACTATCGATTTCGATAACCCCGAATAATTGATATATGTAGAACCAGATTATTTTGAAAGTATTACTTCTGATACTATAAATATCAAAATCCATTAAGTTTTAAATTCTGTTCTATAATCTAATAAATTTACAAACAACTAGGATGTTTTATTATCTAAATTTAAACAATAAGCATCGGTTGTTTTCCGTGTTTTCTCCAATCAAAACGAGGTGAATGTTATTCATCACTCACACACACACACACACACACACACACACACACACACACACACATGCTGCGAGCTTAGAGGTTGTGCGGCGAAATCGGTGCCTAGGTGGGAAATATCGGATGGTGTGAGATATCTGGTTGAGGAAAACCTCACTAGCTGACATGTTGGTCTGTGCCGTATCTCGCCACCCAATGGGGAAGTTCAGCGCCATCTCACGCAAAACCATGCACAACATTTACGAGACTAACGACCTTAGTAGTTACCGCGCCTGGAAACACGAAATAATCAATCCAAGAATGGAAATTATGTCCTTTTGAAACTTGAGTTTTGCCCGCTTCTTCCGTCTTTCAACCCATAGCTCGGAGCACCTCCTTCCTTCCTCGTGCAGGGTCAACAAAGAGCCCGCCCCCTGGCGCGGGAGTCATCTCCGAGGTGGCGTGATGCAAAATGGCCGCAATTCCCCGCAATTAGAAAGCAGGCGCATTAAATCCGCCGCCAAAGCCCCCTGGGGGCGCCTTCGAACTTCGCGTGGGGTGCACTGTTTTCCTCGTGGTTATTGCGAGCGAACCGGTTTGAAAATCCGCTTCCCTTGTATGGAGAGGGATTCCTTTCTGAATTTAAAGTTCATTTATGTTAACGTTTTTACTCACATACAAAATCCATGGCATACATTTTCGGATTTGCGTCGATATTTTTGTGAATGAAGAAAATAAAACAAACAGAAATAAATAATTACTCGTATTTGCGAGGTCTTCGGTATAAAAATATGTTTTCGCGTCGTCGATTAGCATCATATCTTTACTAGACGTTGGATTTTCAAGTCGAAACATTTTCTGTTGTCTATGGTCACATCTACGTTTAAGATACAGAACCCAAAAAGACCTAAATGGACTGATAGAATGTACAGGGCATATTCTGGGAAACTGAATACGTGAATGAGTTATTTCATTTTAATGTTGAAATAGCTTCACATCTTCAGTGTAAAGTACCGTTTGTACAGCTGATTTAGCTCTCGACCATGAAATCAATTTCCAATAATATGTTGCAGCAACTACAGGGCCGTATTAGACAAACAGTTTTCCAATCTGCAAGCAGATTTTTATAATTATGGAAAGGTAGATTTTTATACAGTGTACCAAAATAATAGTTTACTGTTTCTACAATAAACCCCAAACATTTGTGTACCTCAGCTGCATGCTTTTTGTGTGTTTTCTTACCAAAAATCTAAAATTTCATTAATGCACAAATTTAAAAAAAACCTTTAAATTTTACAACTATTTAAAAAATTAAAAAATTGGGCCTTCATCTTAAGTACATTATTGAGTAAACCGCATTTCTTTTATCTACTATTATTTGACACTAAATACCGGTTACCAACATTTCTTTAGCAACTCAAACACAAATTTGTCTGCTGTTGTAATTGTTGGTCAATACTGTAAATTAATAATATAACTGTTGATGTCATCTTTAAACAACATTTGATGATACTTAATTACTGTAATTTCTTATTAACTACTACTTTCTTTTATAAACACTTGTAAACCCCCTTACTTTGAAAGCACCAACAGTTCAGAGAAATGCGAGTAAATTACGGTATTTTCTTTTATAACGCTTGCTGAATGTGTTCAGAAATGAGTGTGATGAGAAAACTTACTCCCTGAGAACGAAGTAACAACGACCCGTTTGTTTCTAACCAGGTTTAATAATATTCACGAAACATGTTTCTTTAGATTGAGGAGCTGATTACGTATGTATAAGATTACCGGCGTACAAAACCTTTAATTGCTTTAACAGGATAAGAGGAGTTGGGGAAAATTGACGTCTGATTGTCACCTTATTAAGAAAAGCTCACCATTTCATGAATATTCAATATCTGAATACCCAAACTACCAGTTAACAACATTGTTAAGGAATGTTATACATCCTTTATCAACATTTCCTTCAGTAAATACATTGAAAATAGAGCAGAATACAGAATTACACGACCTCTATCCGGTACAAGCCTTCGGAATATATGAAGAGAATCACCAATCGCACCACGACAGAAAGTTTAACTTTTTCTGTGTTCATTGATACTCCCAGTTTACATCTGTTTCTTTCGCTCTAAAATTAAGGATATTCAATGATATAATGGTCCTGATTTGCTTTTGAGTCAAGACATTGATTTCAGTAGATTTTCTTAATTAAAATTTGCTCCGAAAGACTAACGAAAGTTCTCTACACCTAAGATCTTTGAAATGTTCCTACATTACAAAATCGAGCTCCCACATTTCCGTCGACGGACAGTTCAAGAGAAAGATAAATTGAAAGGTTTCTTGGCTGCCATTGATTTGTGTGCGGGTTTTATTTCTGACACTACCCTTGCGCTCGGTTCCATCATTAACTTTTGTTTTGGACAAGCATAGAAAAACGAAAACATAAATTGATAACCAAAACATTAGCGTACGTGGATAAGGTTTTGACACACTTTTCCTAGGACAACGGCCATTGTCTTTAACAATGCAATACGAACATTTTTCACGGAAGATCCACACAATTCAATTTCTTAAATTCATCTAATACAGTGGCTTTTCAGTCTTCAAAATTTACAATTAATTGCTGATTCAGAAACAGCAGTCTTGCTTGGATATTGTCCTAAGATTGCTGAAGTTACGCCACTATCCCTCACTGCGAAACCTTTCAATCTCTCCTCTTCCCACATCAGCCGCTCTGCGAAGAGCAAGGGCTGCTGCAGAAAGTAGTCAGTTTAATTTAAAATCACATGGCATAAAGTATATTTTTATTCTCATTTTACTACCAAAACATTAACATATGATACTTTATTGTATTTATCTTTTAGTGATATATCTATTATTAGTAAGAAAACTATGTAATTCCATTCAATAAATCAAAGATGGTTAGATTTTTCGAAAATTAAAAAAAATTTCAAACTCCATCTATAAGGTATATTACTTGCCGTTTGATTCCTCGTTGTTGAGAGAAACTGTATTTCGGTGTCATGAACCATTTAGAAGTTACGTTGGTGGAACACCCTGTTGAGCCAGGAAACGTCGGCTTGCCGCCGCAGCAAGCTGATCGCAGGCCACGACTCTCGCAAAGGCAGTGTGGCGCCGCTGTTGCTGCGGTGCATGTCAAAGGCAACTCTCATGCCAATATACACAATCGGAGGCACGCCAAGTCGAAGGCAAGAGAGGGCAGGCCACTTTCCCCTTTTCCAGTGAACTTTTTTAATGACTAGGGGGCGGATTTTAATGAAGTGTCATTTTTTTCTTTTCACTTTAGAACAATGCCGTTTGGTATAGAAATTCATTTTATGTTATGACAAAAGGAAAGAACCCATGTTTATAGGTCTATATTTAGCATTTTTGTCGATTTCGACTAATATTTTTCGTCATTTTTTACCTTTCCTCGTAATTTTTAATGGGTGTTTTGCTGATTTCTTGAATTTTAATGTCATTTTTAATGGCACTTGCTTCAAATAATATTTATGCGATGCAATAAATGTTCTTCACAGAATTACTCAGTTGCCTACTCTATTTGTTCGCCCAGAAATTGTTTTGACAGTAGTTTTGACAGTTTTGTATGTAGTTCTTGGACATATATCAGTGCCATTGTCAGTTCGGCCAATTTCGTGATAAATACAGACAGAGATTTCCTGGCAGAGAACAGTCCAAACCAAAGTTTGCAAGTTAAGTTCACTCGAACGAACAGAAGAAGCCTCGATTACATCAGTAACGTATCCAATAGCTTGAGGTGTTCATCCGAACTGGTTTTGATAAGATACTTAACGTAATTTTTCTTTGGTTTTACCTAGTTTATTCTTACGAATAAAATATTCTAAAATGAGAATGAAATATCTTCAATGATACAACAATTAGATGCAGTTTGTTTTGCGGAAAACCATTTACACTTCCCATTTCAGTCAAAAGCTTTTACCCCAAATGCATAACAATATCCCAAATTGTCACGTTAAAAGGGGAAAAGCAGGGATTCGTCTATTTTCGTAAATAAAACGTGTTAATATGTCCAGCCATGTGACCCCTTTCAAAACGTTACAGTTACACTTCATAACAACGTTCTAGTATAGCCTCCTACGAGCGTCAAACGTTTGGAGTAATCCTCCTTTAATCTAGCCATAGTCTGTCATTGCCTTTATCCCTTCACCCAGGGGATCGGTGCCGTTAGATCCCTGGGTTCCCAGGCGGTCACGAACCAAGAACCCGCGATGTGTGGAATTGCTGAACCTCACGGAGCGTTGTTGAGGAATTCGGGTCGCGACGCCGGCTTTGCTCCACCAAGGCCCTCTGCGCACTCAATACGCTCTTCGAGTAAGTGGAGTGGGCTGGCCACTGCTTCACCCTCACCTTGTTAGCGCAGCAAGATTGCATCGAAGTAGACGCACTAGGAAGAGAGCGTCACGTTCGTGTCTCAGAGAGTACAATTACATACGGAATCTTTTCCCCTCATTTACGATCCCGTAGAATGCAAAACCGGCCAGAAGAAAACCAGTTCACCTGCTATGATCTAGAAATGCAACATTTTCATTGCACGTTTTCCATTGCTTCTATACAGCATACGGTGCACGGGATGTTAGTTGTCGGGTGCTTTCATCGTTGGGAGTAGCTTCGTCCCAAGGACCATAAATCTGACACATCCTTGTACAGGCTGGGAAGATAAATGGGCAACAATTATTGCCTAGTGCAATCATGCTGTCCACCTCTCCAGTGATTGAATATTCGAGAGAATGAATTCCGAAGCTAGGGTTACGTCATTTTCTTGCTGTGATCTCTCAATAGATTGAAGGCTCCATTATCTGTAACGCTATACAGTGAATTTTGAAGCCGGTTAATGAAACCTTGAGCGCAGTTGGTAGCAGTGAACACGAGACAATGCTTCTCGTTCGCGCGTGCCCATCAACGCGTGTTCGTGCCCGGCCGAGGTCAGCGTGTTGAATAAGGAGTGTGTGGCTTTGGCGGGATTGATTTTCAACCCCGTATTCTATGAAACTGTTTAAAAAAAGAAAGAAATTTCAAATAGCAAAAGCGGATAGAGTCATAAAATTTAAGTAGCAAAAACATTTTATGGAATGATTCTGTTTATGATCCAAAAGGGAGTCAAAATTAAATATGCAAGGAGAAAACGAACTGTAGCTAGCATTGCATATTATTTTGAGATTTAATGCACGAAGGAAACATTTACTGTAACTTATTGCTGATAAAAAAAACTTTTACTGAGCGATAGGATGGGGTTTATGGTAAGTAAATCCCGTTTTGCGTCTATTTCACTTTGCGTTGTCTTGCAGACGCCCCCTCCGGGCCGTGACATCGCATCCCTCCAGGATCCATCCGCATGAGTGAACGTGAGTGAATGAATCGACGCAAGTAGCATTGTTTCAGATCAACGAGTGACAGACTTATCGTTTTGTGTTTGTGTGTGTGTGTGTGTGTGTGTGTGTGTGTGTGTGTGTGTGTGTGTGAGAGAGAGAGAGAGAGAGAGAGAGAGAGAGAGAGAGAGAGAGAGAGTTACCGTTGATTTCGTTTCCATCAAAGAAAATCAAACCAAAAGTTAGCAGAATGACCAGCCTGGGTTTCAGAAGTTATCCAATGGCTCTCCGTCAGTAACGAAATTGAAAGCAAACTTTCTAAGCACATGTGGCTCTGAGACTGGTCTGGGAGTCTGTGCGCCAAGACAAGCCGGTTCGATTCCGGTAACGGCGGATTTTTCTTGCAGCTCGACGGAAGCTCCTCGTTGGACAAGATTTCTTGAGATCGGTTGCTCTGATTGCTGAGTCGAATGTAAATGACGTAAATGATGGGCTAATCATGGCTAAAAGCTCACCATTATTGAATTCTGCGCCCTTGCCTGCCCTCGTCACATCCCATATTCACTTCACTAGGGAACGGCACAAATGTCTTTTTTTTTCGTAATGGCGGCGGTCTAACAAGCTAGTTAAACCACAATTGCAAATAGCGAGGAAAAGAAGTCAGACTTCAGTGACACACATGTGGATAAATCTACAAATACACATACAAACACTCATGTCTGAGGCAGGATTCGAATAAGCGAGCCTTCGAGTCAAGGCAGTCACAGCTCTTCAGCTTTGCGATCTTGACTACACAGGTCAGCTCAACTACTGAATTAATAGGGAGTTTTAGTACCATGTGTAAGGAAGCGAAGTTATGCGCAAACAGTCTAGTGACGGAATTTCAAGTTATAACGTGTTATTTTATGCCTAAGACCTTAGACCTTATCTCTTCATATATAGGGCAGATCTGTAGGAAACTCTAAGGTCGCCTTACAAAGGGCAAAATGGTTGCCGATAAACAGGAACAGCTGCACGTTTCTAACGCTGATACAATGATTTTATGTGAGACAGTTGTCATTAACCCTTAACAACATCCACAAATGTTACAAGAATTGACGTAATATGTTGGAAAGACTACAGGACAAAAATCGCAGAAAGCACCTTAAAAATCATACCTTGTTCTTAGGCTGTGTCCTATTTTCATAAAGAAATCTCGGACGCATGGCCAGAAAATCTAATACTTCGAGCGTGATTTGTGTACTCTTGACTCGCAATGATGTTCAAATGTCTCTCACAGACTCTTTGATATATTAAAAAACTTCTTCTTTAAACCTTGAAATTAAAATAATCCCTTTCTTCAATATTGCAATTACAAATAGAACTAAAATATTGCAATTCGTCCAGGAAGCCGCCAAAAAAAGTTTTGAAAATGTGCTATTTTAAAAAAATTCGGTGATTTATTTTTAAGTGTTCTTTACTCTAAGCGAGAAAGAAGTTTAATCAAAACATTGGGGTCCATTTTGAGAAAGTTTTGAAAATGTTATTGAGGCTTCATGTAAAGTATCCCCCAAATCAAAATATCCTTTTCAAACTCACAGGGTCTGGAGTTCGTTCAGATCGATCGGGGGGATATCAATTTTGGAGAAAAAAAGTGTGAACGGTTTAGGTGATAGCGCTGGCCACGGAAGGGTGGACGGACGGAGGGACGGACGGAGAGAGCCAGTCAGACACGTTTTGCAGGCAACAACTTTTTCGATATTAAAAGTACACAAAAGTGGATTCTGACAACACAAAATATTAGGAGTAATTTACTCTATGTACAATATTTATCCACTTTTTCCATATACGAGCTTTTCTGATACAAAATCGCTGCCCAAAATGTTTTGTCACAGAATTATAATTCATTCATTACTACGTAAGTACGTATGTTATGAATGTAAAAATAACGGTATGTATTTATGTTATGAATCAATTTTTGAGAGATTAAAAGATATGAACACATGCCACGGAACATTGAGTGTGTTTAGGTTAGGAATAGTTTTTGTAGAAACAACAAATAGGTAAATCTGGAAAGAACATTCAGAGATCTATCTTGAATACATTTAGCAATTTTCACATAACAAAACTAATATTTTAATAAACAAGAACCGTCTGCACTGAAATCTTTGTTAGCCATACACCGAGTAGGAATACTCTCCTGGGTTTGTTTGTGACGTTCACCTGCGAGTTTGCAACCCGAACATTCATGTTTATCGTTACGGGTACTGCAATTTAGACAAAACGTCTTGAGTAAACTAATAAATCAGGCAGATGTAATATTAATAATAATAATAATAATAATAATAATAATAATAATAATCCCTCAATGGCAAACAACCCTGAGGTGTAAAAATGGATTCAGTGGAAATGCTGATATAAGTGACGTGCACTTACCCCCGGGAAGAGATGACTGGGCCTCGGTGGATGCAATGGCGTGTTCGCGTGATCCAAACATGACCAATTCGGAACAACAATAACAACTAGAACAATAATAGTAGTAATAAAAATAATATCTTCATTAGTGGGGAGGCTCAGGCCATTGGCCCCGGTCTTCCGCCTATCCACTTGGATGAAGATTCGCTCATAGAGAGTAGAAACATTTGACAAGGCCATGATTTCGCATGGCTCGCCTTCGCGTGGGGGGCGATGACCCTGGCGGAGCGGAGAAAGTGATTGGGCGCCTGCCGGGGCTCCGTCGGGGGGCGGGGGGGCGCCCTTGGCCTTCCGCCGCTGCCTCCTCCTCCCCCTCCAAGCCCTCCGGGGCTGCGGCCGCACGGTTACTTACTTAATGCCTTATTTTACGTGGCGAGACTCGGGTCATTAGGCCCACTCTTCCGTCAGGCCAGGCAAATTTCGCTACACTCCTTTCACCATCTAGTGGAGAAAGAAGGTCTCCTGCCCGACGAACCTTTCACCATCTAGTGGAGAAAGAAGGTCTCCTGCCCGACGAAACAGGCGATTTGAGTTTATCTCAGAGGTTTCTTTTAGGGTTGAGTATATCTTAGATGCAGTAAATCTACTACACGGGACACCCGACTTTACTTCCCCTCCGAAGAAAGACGTACAAGGATTTTTCGCCCTTAAAAATCCACGGCTTCGGTCGTGTTCGAACCCGCAAACTTGGGTATAAAAGCACGATACGCTAAGCGTTACACCATCGAACCTGCAGAGGGTCGGCGAACCTCCGTCGCAGCGGCAGACAAACACCGCCCCCCCCCCCGAGATTTGACATGCGCTACACTTTCGGGACAAGAAGAGAGTGCGGTTCGCGCACGCGGAAGCACTAAATAATCCAAGGACCGCTCCGCTCCCGCCCCCGCCACGTGGCCTGCGGCGACAAGAGGGGGCGGGGCGGTCCCACTTTCCCGTGGGCGGGGGGGGCGGGGCGCGGGCGGGGGCAACGGCCGCCGGTGAAAGGCCGCGAGGCGCCGGGAGGGGGTGGAGCGGGGCGGTGACTGACAGGCGGCGCCTTCATGGACGGCGCTGCAGGCTCCAGCGATTTTGACCATTCCGGGCCGCCGATATGCAACGGACAAAGCAAAACGACACAGAAATTCGTCCGACAGCCGATGTGTTTGGACGCCGTCGGAGGAAGTCCTTCGCGTTCACATGACTGTTGCCCTTGACGAGCAGTTGTTGGACGCCTCCGGCACATCGGACGAAAGCCGCGTCATCGGCAGGCCGACATGTCATCCAAAATCGGCTCCAGTATGACCCAGTCCGAGGACTGTTTCTAGAGAGTACGCACAATGACGCCCGTATTTGTGGAATAAAGTTATCTTTTTCGCTAACTCGGTATAAGGCTCTGATGCATTCTACAATCGCAGTTATATTAAAAGCATAGCTATGGAAGCAACATTGAAGCACACAATTTCAGTACTTCGTGGACACATTCGCGTTTTCTTATAAAAACGTAATACGATATTGAACGTACACGCCATGGTTGTAACGCAAGAATAGCAGCGTGATGGAATCTGACGGTTAAATATTTCTGTATTTTTTAGAGAGATAATCATGAATGTACTCATTCTTTACATATTTAATATTTTTTAAATAAATTACAGCAAGATCTGGAGGGCTGCCAATCCGACTGACAGCAAATACTTTTGAAGAACTCGAGAAAGCGAATATTTTGGAGAGCAAAAAAAACGCCCGGGAGAAAGAGAAATGTAAGGATGAAACTGTGGGTGGAAATATAAGTTTACAATGGCATAGAATCGTAGTTAGAGTATGAGTACTCTAATGGCATTACGACGCTCCATTTCGAAGACAAAAGGAGCAATTTTAAAAAAAATTCTTAATTAATCCTATTTTATAATATTAATCATGTTTGACACGAATGTAAGCTTCTGGCTCGAATCGCATTTTAGCGGATGTGGCACAGACAAAAGGCAGAGGCGCATCGGCTAAGGCAGACCGGACTGCACTTTTAACTTTTGATACTTTAGAGCACTGCTTGATTTTATGCACTAATATTTTGAGCTTAGTATTTAAACTCATATGTTTAGTAAAAAATACAGTTTATTTGTTTGTGTCATACTAAATTGTAAGGCTATTAATATTTTTGGCACTGATGTTTTGATCTTATTAAATGCAAAGTACCCGGAATAGCTTTTCAGAGTATTAAATAAAACGTAGGTATTATGAGACACTCTCTTCTTCTTCAATTAATAAAACGTATTCTGCTCACTTCCTAATACGAATACAAATACGTTTGATAAAAAAAATTCAATTTCGATATATTTCGAAACTGAAGACAAACAGAAAAATAGGGAAGTTTGTGTTAAATGTGTAAGAAGTGTTTGAAATTTGAGGGGAATAACGCAGAAAGCCTTGGCTTCCGCGGTCGGAGTCAATAGATGCATAGCTACCCGAAGATGCCGCGACCTAGCTGTTATTCCAACTGTACTTGGCAGAAAACTTCTCCCGGACAGCCAAGAATCTAATAAATAGAAGTCCAAAGTCAGAAAGATTATGTGACGGAGATTTCTTTCGTACACACATAAATTATGAGATAATTTAGGTAGATTATGAACAACTTTCAAACCTTTTGCAGAAAAATCCCACACAACACACACCAAAATTCCCCGAAGGGTAATCTATGAGTTGAAGAGGTCAGGGTGCATATTGCAATCATTACTTCAATAACGATTTATTGATTCATTGTTAGTGATTCCGAGCGCGTCATGTCACTGCAGCGCTTCTGACCGGGAGGTCCTAGGTTCGAGTCCTGACGGCGGCAGGATTTTCGACACTAGCTTTTCAACTAGATCAAATTCAGCCGCTGTCTGGAGGAGAATTCTAGCGCCGGCTGCCCTGATCTGTAGTTTTCCGTAGTTTCTCTGAGCAACACCAGGCGAATGCCGGAGCAGTACCCCACCAAACGGGCCACGGACCGCGCACGATATCTCCCTCCTCTTCCTTGTCCTATCCTCTCCCTCACACACACATACATTTACACTAACATGCGCTACACCACCACACATGCCGAGAGACAGGTCGGGAGCTCAGAGCTTGTCCCGACTGGGTTGCTCCGCTGGTGGGAGAGTCCTGGTGAGGGGAAACCCCACTAGCCGACGGTAGGTCGGCGCCGGATCTCGCCATCCAGCGGGAAAGATCACCGCCATCTCTCCGAGAAAAAACATGCACTACTCTTACGGGGCTAATGACCAAAGCAGTTGACGCGCCCGGAAACACGAAAAATCAATCAATCAAACCGAGCGCGTCAAATACTATGGTCATTAGTCCCGTACGTGTAGTGCGTATTTTTGTGCTCGGGAGGTGGCGGTGGTCTTCCCACGCTCGATGTCGAGATCCGGCGCAGACCTATCGTCTACTAGCGGGGTTTTCCTCAACCAGGTATCTCCCACCAGCGCCCCCTCACATCCGAGACAAGCTCTCAGCTCCCGGTCGATCTCCCGGCATGTGCGGTAGTGTAGAGCATGTTAGTGTAAGTGTGTGTGTAAGGGGAGAGGGTATGAAAAAGGAGAGATGGGAAAGATGGCGCGCGGTCCGTGGCCCCTTTGTTAGGGTACTGTTCCGGCATTCGCCTGGCGTTGATCGGAGAAACCACGGAAATCCCGATCAGAGCAGTTGGCCGCTACAAATCTTCCCCAGACAGCGAGTGAATTCGACAAGGTAGTGCCGAAAATCGTACCACCGTCGGGTAGATCCTAGGACGTCCCGGTCAGAGGGACCGCATTGATGACTTGAATAGCTGAACGGCCGGGAGAGAGCAATGGAAGTTGGCGTTGAAGGAGCTGAAGGCGGCGTGGGTGGGCGCAGCGGAGGCCTTGCGCGGGAGGGCAGGATTGATGAGGCGGTTCCCGGAGGAACGAGGCTGCCGACGGACAGACAAATGGGGAACAAATGAACGAGTCGAAGGGGACAAATAGGCGGCGCGCGCCCGGGGGCAAAACATTCGAGGAACGAACGGATCACAACGATCATTTGTCCCAATCGCGCACGGCCGGCCGAGCACACGACCCGATCCATTGAACCACGAGTAATGAACCTTGAGATTTTAACGAGATGAGAGTAGTCGTGATAGTGGACGAAAACAGACACGCAAGGTCTACCTCGGTAGCGCAAGGGTTTGGAAGCGCTCGCTATGCGAGTGTGGCATGGTCATACTACGATGGTCCTTCGTATACTACGATGCCAATGATATTTTCACGCACGTCATCTGCTATGGTTAGTGTAGTGAATGTTGTATAACGAGCGGTGGCGATGATTCCTTCTCCGCTGGAAGAAGAGATGCGGCGGCCACCTTCACGTCGGGAGGGAGGGAATTCCCTCTTCAAGTATCTCCCGCAGCGAGGTATCGCCCTCGACGGGACAAGCTCTAAGATTCCCATGGTCTCCCGATATCTATGGAGGTTGAGTAGTGCCTATAACTGTAAGTGCATGTCACGGAGAGTATAACGCAAGAAAAAGCGCTCCATGTCCCGTTTGTCAGGCTACTGTTGAAACATTTGCCTGATGTTGATGAGGGAGGTCACGGCAAAGTATCGATTAGAGCAGCCGACCGCTAGTATTCTCCTCCAGCCAACGAGTGAATTCCATCTCGCTCTTTGGCTAGTGGAGTTTCCTCCACTGCCGGGTCTCGAACTCTACGACCTCCAGGTCAGGCACATTGCAGGGATAATGGTCATGCTGCACCTTACTCAACCGGCACCATGCGCACGGCTTGCGCAAATTAACACGATCCTCTTTTTTTTTACTTTCTCGCCTTACTACGTTTACATAATAAAGCGAAAATATTGTCATTCTGCAGCGCAAATTGGCGATTTTTCGACAGGAAAACTAATGTCGAACCCTGGTAACAAAAAAGTGTATAATTCTTCTTCCTGTAATAAATGACTTCCTCTAATTCATTGTGCAGTCAGAATACACATTTTGTGGGTCCTTGATACGGAAAAAATGGATTTCCTCAGAGGGTTCGCCTTAAGGAAAATTGGTCCGTCCGTCTGTGAACAATCCTAGCGGCTAAACCGTAAGTAGGATTTTCACAAAAATTGATTTTAACCAATCGATATGATTGATGTCGCCGCTACTTGAATTTGAAATCGGTGTTTTAATTCTTGGGGGTAATTTACATCAACATTGGGGATAATTTACATGATAATAAGCATCAACTTTTTCGCTTCATGTGAGTTACCCTTAAAAGCGGCACTGGGAAGGGCTACGGCTTATCGACAGGTAGGATCCCACCTGAAGAACTAGAGAGAGGGGAAAGGGCGAGGGAGTGGGGGACGACCCCTCCCATGACCCTAGATTCGGAGGGCAGAGAGTGGGTGGAATGCCAGGCGAGGCGTGGGATACAGCTTGAAGATGGCCCCTGACGGGGAAACAGCGTTTACTTTAGACTATTCCACTCCTAAAATTAAAACCAATAGTGTTTAACTATACATATAATATGCCCCAACCACGGCGGTGTATCTCAAAAAGTTTATCGCTTTTTTCTATCCGATTTTTCTTACCGCTCCTCCCTTCTGCCAACCATAAACTGTGACTCATCTGTCTTAGGAGGCGGTATACATCGATCGCTATGTCCATGTCCAATAAACTACGTATGTACTATAACGACTTTGATTTAAACATAGCTTTCAGTTATTTTCAATATTTGGCGCATTTTGGAACTCTGTTGGACATACTTTCATTCGTAGAATAGTTCCATTAAATACCCGTCGTGCTTTGGAAATTCTCAGATAAATCCCATCCTCGCTTCGCGAGTCGGGGATTTATCGTCAATTTCTAAAGCACTCGTGGCATTACCTATGATAATGTGCATTAAATTAATGTGACGATAAACTATAAACTCGCAACTTAAAAACTTCATATTGTAACATTTTTGCTATTGGTAACTAATACAACATTTTGTTTAAAAAATATTTGGGGCCCCCAAGTACGTGTTTAATTTGCTTAACAATTATTATATATTAATCCTCTCATAATCTCTCTCCATAATCCTCTCATTAATACCAAGGAAATTTCAAGTTGATTGATCTGCTGAAGGCGACCCTTCTTATATATATATATATATATATATATATATATATATATATATATATATATATATACATTTCAGAAAAACTGTGGTCTATAAGAAAACACTTTTTTTTTTTTTTTTTATAATTTTCGAAACTTCTTTTCTCCTTTTCGAATTCAAAAGATGTTTTATCATCTTAGAAGTTATGATATATTTTTATTTACTTTCAGGAACCGGTTGGATCTTTTTACACTTTTTCGAAACACGTTAAGAACCGACAGAGAATTCCTAACGTGCAATTTCCTGCGTTCCACTTTTGTTAATCTTTCTTTTTTCTGGTCATAAATTTAGCTTCATCCTCTACAAGGAAAATATCACAGTCAAAATTAGAACCTTTGTATATATTAACACCAAAAGATTTGTCATATTCTCCATTAGCTAGAAAGTAGCCTATAATTCAGTTTACTAACTCGCAGCGTTTGTAAATTTACGAAGTACATCTTTCTTCCGAGAAGACATGTGTAAGACATGTAGTTGTTTGGGGAAAATCAAGTCACTTAATACTTAGACACCCCTATTAATAAAGTCTTCCTTATTGCTTCCCACCGCATTATTAACTAAGGTACGGAGTTCATTTACCGATTTCTCATTCGCCTCACACGTCGAAAACACTGACAATGCCTCAGCTGCGGACTTTACTTCTCACTTATTGAGTACAATTAAGAGTACAATTATCAACACAAGAGAAGAGGAGTGCCTTTCAACGTAAAGAATTATGTTTAGACGACAAAAAAAAGGTGCTCATTGTTACGGAATTTTTAAAGACATTGGAGTTCTTAATTTATTAAATATTGTAACTGTATAACATATCAGTAAAAACTTGTATTGCATCATAATTATTTATTAAATAATTGTATTATCAATCACAAATGTAAAATTTAAAATTGCAACAATAATTGAAACTATGTTGTTATATGTAATATTATCTAGTCCACATACATTTAAGTAACTGAAATGTTGGTACACCTAATTTAAAATACCTTATGAATCGACAATCCGTATAAACCTTTGTAAAACGCAAATGAGGTCACTACTAACCCAACTTTTGATGATACTGTAAATAAACAGCGAAAAAGCTCCAGAAGTTTCTTAATATTGAGGTGTTATCTAAATATTAAGCTCAATATTTTCTGTAGTATGTGCGTATTATAGATTTTCATTTATGAATGTAGGCGAGACATTGTTGCCATGACAACGAATATGCGGAATCTTTTTTACAGCAAAAATTGGTTTCCGAAATAATCTTAGAAGTTGTAAGAACGATACATTCTCTACTTCAAGAAAATTGATAAAGATTTTGTAATAAATGACAAAAATAATTTATTGACATTCATTTAAATACATTATTTTTTTATTTCGATGTGTGCTTGAAATCTTTTCTCCAAATCCCTTGTGGCTAGTAAAGTGCCAATTCTTCCATTCCTGCCACTTTCTTACAGGTCCAACGAGTAGCACCCACTCAGGGTTAGTAGGAAAGACCACGCTGACTGACCGGTTAATTCCCTATTTGATGGTCACGTTAAAGTGTAGAATGGCATCCAGAAAATCTTGTATCCTGGGAGGCTGGTTCGAGGAAAAACCGGCAGCATACGCTAGGACCGTTTAACACTGAACTTGAGAGAAGGGGTAATATCATTGGCGACACGTGTGCGCTATCAACAGAGAACGCTTAACAATCGGGTAGCGAAGCTTCTCCCGAAAATAGGTAGGTGTTCGCCACCGGATTCACTAAACGATTACTCTTTTATGCTAGCGCCACCTGAACTTAAAGGGGAGGTTATGGTCGCCTTGGTGTTTTCTTATCAAGAACTATTCATTTATATTGATTTAAATGCCTTTTTATTTTTTAGTTTTTGGATATCTATGACGTATTCAATTCAATTCAATTGCCACTCAGAGGGCTCTGGAGTCCCATGACCCTTCCCCCTTCCTTGCGTTATTGCATTTATCACATTTTTCTGGAAATTCGATTCATTCTGAAGTTTAAGAAAATGTATCATAATATACATATAATCCCTTTCTGCATTTGTTTGAATAAAATTACAATACTTACGCACTGAGAATTGGATTTGTATCTGTCACGGCGTTTAGAAAGACGTATGTTCAACTGTTATCTGTCTTCATTCCGGAAGTTATTGCACTCATCACTTAGTCTTGAATTGTTGTGTGAGGTATAGGTTTTTGGAAGATTATTCTCTTTTCAAATGTATCTTTTTTCGCTAAATTGTTCTTTGCTGGATAATTTCGCACATCAAACTCTTTCATTGCCCGATTAACTTGACGTACACACAAAAATATGTACATCTAGAATGACACACACACATTTTGTTTCCGAGCTGAAAATGAGGTTCTGAACATATTTCATTTAAGGGAATCAAATGCTAATTTCGAAGTCAATCACATGAACCAGATACTAATACACACAAAACTATAGGTGCTAGAGAATGGCACAGACTTTCTCGTAGTAACATTTTCTAATTTCCTCGGCATAGACTGGTACTGTACAGTCTAGCCCCTCCTCCTTGCCATCTATCGCCGCCCAAAGTACATTTTTTGACATTTTCTTAACTTTTCGGTTTCCAAATTGTAGAACTGAAATTATTTTAAGGATATTAAAGAAGTCTAAAACCTAGTCCGAAATAGCAATTTTCATTGAAAAATTTGGAGCCTTCTTTTAAAAAAAAATTGCGTTAAGCGTTATTTGTAAATGCAAAATTTGATTTTTTGAAGTAATTTGAAGAACATTAAATTACTAATTAAATAATGTATAAAAATCTATTGAAATGTGCTTATTAACGGCGTGAGCGGTATTAAAAAAATAATTTGTGTAATTTTTGAAAAACCAAATGAAAGCACCAAAATAAACTTTACGTTATATTAAACAGTGACATTACCACTATCTGTTGTAAAAGTTTGAAGAAAAAATTTGGAGCCATTTTTGAGAAAATGGCGATTGAGTGTTTCTGAAAATGCGGAATTTTGAACTCATTTTAACAAAAAAATGTTGAGTTTCAAAAAACTTGACATTATTTAAAGCACATGTACTCAAATGTAATAATGTGAGGAGATTGCCTCTAATGTAAATATTACCGACGTGATACAAATCAAAAGAATTTTTTTGTAATTTTTAAAAACACCAAAGAATAGAGCCATATAGCGTTTATGTTGTCGTATGGGGTTCGCTTAGTACTAACATTACCAAACATTTTAAGAAAAAATTTGGAGCCATTTTTGAGAAAATTTTGAAAATGTCCTATGGGCTTCATGTACAGTATTCCCAACTCTTAAAGAGTGTTTTTCAAAATTTCAAAGTTTCAACTAAAGACACATTGTCAGGGTTTTTTCAATTTGGAAAAGATTGTACTTGTGGTTTAGGCGCTGTGTTCACGGACGGACGGACGGACGGACGGACGGACGGACGGACGGACAGACAGACAGACAAACGGACCGACGTTTAAAAATAAACACTTTTTCGGAATCAGGGGACCCCAAACGTGTATTTCCGTTGAAATCTCGAAATCGATTTTCCGCAGCACATAATTACTTTCTCTATACTACGTATATTCCTCCGTGTGTACGTATGTATACGAGAATGTAAAAATCCTTTGCCCTATTCCAGGCGAAAAAATCCTGACATTGTAACCTACATGTTCCAAACATTTTTTTGTTTTACATATTTTAAAGACACCTCATTACGACGACATAGGCAATTATTTCTTCGTATCATGAACAATTATCACTTTAACCGGATGCTCTTTGGTGTATATTCCTAAAAACGTTCAACGACTCGAAAGTCGAATGAAGCGATGTCTCCAGGTTGGCGGTTGCAGCAAATCTTTTTTCAAGAGGTACCAAGCAATGGCACATCCACGAATGCATTCCAGTCGCACGTTACCGTATTGTATGAACAGCAGCATTGAAGATGTCGCAGGTTAGAAAGAAATACGAAGGAGTTGGGTGTTAATAGGTTTGCGTCATATGTCAATGCCTCTGCATTTATTTTCGGAATCAGCTAACATTGCTCGGAAGAGAGTTGAACACAACCCGGCCAAAATATGCAAAAAATAATGAAAATAAGACTTTCAATAGGGCGGGCGCAAAGCCACACACACACACACACACACACACACACACACACACACACACACACACACACACACACACACACACACACACACACACAGGCACACACACAGACACACACACAGACACACACACAGACACACAGAGACACACAGACACACACACACACACACAACATACACACACACATTCCGACACTTCTGCTCCTCGCCGCACACGGCTCACTCCGACACACGACGCCAGACGCGCTGTGCTCCTTCATTTTCAAATCTATTCGTAGATTTACCGAGCTGCTGAAAGAGATTCCTCTTCAAGTCTCTTTTTATTAACACCATATGTGGATCCATCACGGCCCCTAAAATTAGCCTCATGAATCTCGAGAAAATACGACCACACGACAGGTATTTTCCACATTGGCTTGGGCGTGGGGCCCCATTAATTGGCCGGGGAAATATCCTGAATTAATACCCTGGGATTTTTCACTGGGGACTACTTAAAATAACAAGTCTCTAGAATTACAGAGTGTATTACAGAAGGCGTTTCTGCGTATAGGCGCGCTGCTGTGACAAGAGGCAATGAAGCTGCGCTACCACATGTAGAAACAAGCAGCGCTGCTCGCGCATGACGGGCAGTTACATGAATGGAGGACACTTCGAACATATTAGAAAATAAGTTTTCCAATGCAAATGTTCAGGTAAGTTGTGTTGAGTCACCAGCATAGGGAAGAAATCAACAGATTTACGTTTGGTTGATGGAAATACTGTTTTTGTATGAGTAAAGCGTTTCACTTCTTGTTTATACTATACATTCAATGTATACTGCAATCGTGTAATTTAAATTTGTGTTAAAATTATTTGTGTATCCTTTTGCTACTATTAAATGTTTCCTTTCATCCAATCCCACAGTATGAAGGGATTTACTGAAAATAGGTTTGTTTTTCAGTTTAAATTTCACATAATGATCTTCCAAATTAAACTGATCGTAAACTAATGCTATGATACGAATAAAGGATTATTAGGCCGTTTGTATGTCACATCAAGTAGCAGAAGACAAATGAAGTCTACAGTTAACAACGTCACAGAAACAACCATTATTGCTTATTAATTCTCATTATTCACAGTGATAATTTTAATTATCCTTATTCCTTATCCCAACTTCCAGACTGTAGATTACCATGACTTTTGCTATGGAATTTCGGTTAATTTTAATTATGTTTTACTTTCTTTATGCAATGTCGGTCTCACAGCACAACAGTAGATTGAGCGCTTTGGCGGAGTTCGGGAAGGAAATCGATACTTTTTCAGTGCCCAAACTCAATATGCAAAACTGATATCTACATTTTTTAGAGTTTGAAATAAATACCAGGAGAGGCATCAACGTAAATAAGAATCAACATAAATATTGTGCAGGCTACATCGCTGTAAATATTTCTCATAATGTTTTACAAATAAATGCATATATCACGTAAATTAATCGACTGCCGACAAAACCGTCATGGCAAAACATGTTCGTATTGCTGTTCACATCATGTTAATTTTTTTCTTGCTTGGTCTGTGATATAGTATAGTAGCACCACAAGTCTTATTCTGCTTTTAGGGGACCGGAAATTTGAGACAATATGAAAAAACGTCTTTTGAACGCCGAAAAGTAGGAACTGGAAATAGGGTAAGGGCAAAAACGAAAAGGTAGCCTAGAGGAAAGAGATTTAGTTTGATAGATTAACCAGCACGAGAGAGTGTGTCCCATTCCGTAGTATTGCTAGTTGCCAACAGTTCCTTACAAATTGCTCGGTTTTACTTCAGGGAAACGTACGTATGTATGCATGTATGTATGTATGTATGCATATATATATATATATATATATATATATATATATATATATATATATTATATATATATGGCAAGCATTTCGTAGACCCACTATTCCCAACCTCGCAACCTCGCGCGGTTGAAGACGGAGTCAGGGGAAGTTGCCCATAGGAGCACTGGGCCGGGCTGCCCAGTCGGGCAAGTAGCTCGTACGGGCGCGGTTTGATGTGCCTGCAGAACACAATCACAATATTTAACATAAGGCTCAATACATAATTAAAGAGCACTTTTTACGGCTACTGACAAACTCTTCGAGGCAGCGTACGCCACGATTACTCCCACGCCAGCCGCCACCACACGCCCCCCGACCGCACGCGCTGTTCCGGGTGGAGGTAATCGCCCCAGCGTCTGGCTCTCGCCGTGAAACCGAACGAAAGCGAGGCATTCGGGCGAGCGTCTGTCTGCACGGGGTAAAAAACCCGCTCGCTCGGTGGCAGCGAGGCCCGCCCGCCCGCGCGCTAGAAAGCGAAAGAGTTTCCCTGAGACCGGATTCGATTCCGAAACTCTCGCCGCCGCGACGCGACTCGACGCGACCCCACTTGGCGGTCCCCAAGGGCGCGGGTGGAGACCGCTGCCCCCCGCCGGCTTTGCTTCGCACTTGCGAGCAAATATTATTATTTCGCAAGGGTAACAACCAACATAAACCTGAGACAATAAATACGGTCCCTTCAGCCCCTGGCCGAAGCAATAAAAGGCACTGACTGACTCTTGCCCCTACAGTAGCCCTGTCGGGACGGTCTTTCATTCACATTCGGGGGATACATGCCCGCAGCTCATTGGCTTTTCTCCGACAAATAAGGGGCAGTGCTTAATAACCGGACTTATGACTAACTTAACCTGTGGATAAAGCCGGCGCTTTGGCCGGGAAACTAAGGTTCGCATGTATGCTGTACTATTCTTGTAATGTTTTCTTTCTATAATCGTCACTGACTGACTGTGACGTGACAATGACAATAACGGAGAATACTCCAAGGCCGGTCCTCAACGCCCAAATACGGGTTCCGAGACGCGTTGCGTTTACAAAGTCGCAACAAATTAAAAAAAATTCTGAGGTTGGCAATATTTCTTGTTAGATATTCCCGCATCGTAATATAAACTCGTGTGTTTCCGTCCTAGGAGACACATTGCCGGCAGTTGCTGGAACTAGAATCGGTTTGGAGGCTGAGCTAGATTTTGCTGGAAGTAGCCGAAGATGTCCACGGTGAAGTGCGCAGAAGTGGAATAAGGTAGACACTGACATTATTTTGCATTGTAATATGCACTTTTTCTTAAAATGGATAAGTGCAGAAGTTTAATACAATAAAAGAAGTACCTGGTAGTAAATATGCACATTTCTAGCATGTGGATTATCGAAAGGCTCAAAGTTTGGTTCAAAAACAGATGCCTCCTGATTTTATAATTTTTAATGTAAAAAATTAGATAATAATTAATTAATTAAATCAATTTTAAGATTAATTTTTAACATGTCAATAGTAGGTAATGGATATTTTAAAACTTTTGTTGCCGAATTAATTATTCCACTTTTATAAAAGAAAAAATACTTTCCCACACGTGAATCGAAAAAAGCCCACGAAAACATTTTGTTTCGTGTAAAATATTGAAACTCCTAGACCAAATTTGCATTAGGCCCCTTTTTTTTATGGCCACGCGTCCACACCAATCGTCGGTGTTTCTTTATCTCTTCAATTAGCACAATAGTGCGGCCAACTCGCATCTTCTGCCTTCTATTCGCTTGTCGGGAAGCAGTGAGAGTATAACCTCTTTTAAGTCTATTTACGTCGTGACGTCACCAAACATGCAACGAAAAAGCCCGAATGTAAGACGATCTGCAACACCTTGTCGGAAAGATCTTGCTCGGATATTTTTGACATATTACTCCTTCTTGCTCTTTATAGTGTAAAGATGACCGCAAGAAGGAGAAACAAATTGCTGAAAGATATTACTAGTGTAAGGCCATGATTACTCTTCAACAATAGCGTCATAGGAAGAATGCCTATATGATGAGTCTGACAGGACGAAACGCTGTTTATGCTGCCAATTTCTTCTGGAAGCCCTTTCGGGAAACCACTGTACACATAGTGGTTCGAACAGGACTGAGGTAAAACCAAACGTTGAACCTCGCTAAACGTGAGTTCATCTTGCCTCAGACACCTGACACAACCTGCCGCGATTCGTCAGCTGCAGAGCATATTCCGCTCTGCTGGTGCTGTGCCACGCAAGTGGCGTTGCGAGGCGTTGCACCGAGGAAGAGAACGTCGCAGGCGGCCTCGAGCTGCTCATCCAGCGCAAAGGGGACGTCATACTTGCGGCGGCTGACGAATGTCTCCGACATTTCTTCGCGGGCTCTTCCAAGGCTGAAATTCCGTCGAAGGGTGGGTAGCCTGAGACGTTTCGTGGTCGTGTTGCTCATTTTGGGCATTCTCAAGACCTCAAATGCCTAAATATGGCGAGTGAGTTTAAAGCACACGTTTTGGCCTTTTAGTACTTCGTTTGGCTCCCGAGATGCAATCAGAAGTTCATTGAATGGGATTTACAGTGTGATTTTAGACTACCATCGTTATTTTACACAGAATTTATGACTGACAAAAAAACAAACGCCAATAAAGTAATAAACGCCTTCAACTATGCTTTGGCATGACATCAAAAGTACATTCACATGTTACATGGCACGTGTTTGCGATTATTTCCAACTAACAACCATAACTTCTAATAAACAAAATTCTAAGAAAAACTTGTTTATCGTTAGCGTGCTCTTTTACTACTTCATTTCCACGGAATGTCTTTTTTACGCGTTCCCTGGAAAAGCCTGAGGTGGCAGTGTAGCGATCGTCCGATTCGGAATGGAAGAGGAGAGCGCCTTCAACGCCCCCGGCGGAGGCGGGGGATTCCTGAACCGCGGAGGAGCGGACGCAACGTTTTCTCCGAGCGGCGGCGAGCGCAGCCCACCTACCGGGCGGCCGATCAGTGACCCGCGGGGGGGGGGGGGCAGGGCCTTTGGTGAGGGTGGACGGGGGTGGGGGCGAGAGTGGAGAGGAGGGGGACGTCCTTCATCCCCTGAGCCGGGAGGGGGCGCGCCTCCCAATCCAGGAGGGTGCACGACGGAGGAGGGGGCGTGACAAACGGCCGCCAGAGGTTTACCAGGATCCAGAACGGCAAAAAAACAACACTTTTTATATTTTTGAACAATAGTCTCTCAAACAATATACTAATAACAATAAGATGTACTTACAATAATACTTTTCATACAACTCCATTTCATTTCATCATATTCATAAACCGTTACAATGTACAACGTTAAACATTTTGTCAAGCTAGGAATTTATTAACGGGGGTGAGGGATAATTTCTTAGAAACAGCTATGGTAAATGGGAAAATGAAATATGCGTATTTTCTTCACTAGAAATCCTTCAGCAGTACCCAGGCGGGGAAGCGGGTTCAAGGTAAGCCGTATCTGTGTATTGGTGTAAAACAATTTTGCGTCGGGTTGTTTCAAGGACGTTTGATGTTGTGTATATGTTGTGTGCCGTCGACTTGGAAATGCACCATCTCAACAAGTACATTTTGAATTTCATACCATCAAGCGGCGTACTCCAAGTATCTATACACTTAAAAAAGTTCATTAAAAAGTTCGGGTGAGTTCGACCAATTCGGTCGGGTTCGGTCGGGTTGGTCGGGTTCGGTCGGGTTCGTCGGGTTCGGCGGGTTCGGCGGGTTCGGCCGGGTTCGGCGGGTTCGGCGGGTTCGGCGGGTTGGCGCGGGTTCGCGGGTTCGCGGGTTCGCGGGTTCGGCGGGTTCGGGGGTTCGGCGGGTTCGGGCGTCGGGCGGGTTCGGGCGAATACGGGGGGTTCGGGTTGGCGTATAGAGGCGGGTTCGGGCATGGAAGGGCGTGGCCGGGTGGGAAGCAGGTGGCGTCGCGAGGGCCGAGGCGAGCGCGCCCACGTGTAGGCTCGCTGCCAGGCGCCGCCGCCCGACCAATTAACCGCAAAAGGCTCGGCTGATCCAGCTGAAGACACGGTGGAAAGCACGTCCAGTTTAACGAACCCTCAAGGCCAGCCACACTCCACAAGTGTGTTAGTGTGTGCTACGCGGCACTCATACACAAATGAAAGCCTATTAGATTTGCCCTACTTACAAATCAGCAGCATGGTCAAAAGCACTGCTTTCGAGGCTAAGAACAACACAAACCTGTGTGGTTTTAAGGTAAAAAACACTTTTGCTTGTTCTCAGTACTCAGCACGAACATACGGGCGTACTGTAGACAATGCAATATCACAGAAAATGATTACACAATTGCACATTCCAGGCTTTCAGCTCTTCTGCAGATTTCCTTACGCTTCCTTAGTCTAACTAGCTCTCTGGGTGACAATCAGAGATAAACTTAGTTTTAAGGGCTTTGCGTTGTCTATAGGGCTGGGCTATAAGAAGCATGACCAATTTAGAAGCCCCACAAATTATTAAATTACATCAAAATACCACTTTGAAACTGGAAACTATTATCTATCAGTTCGGTGTACATATTTTTTTTCGTTTAGATATGTGAGTGCTTACTAATCGGCACGGATTTTGAAATCGAGTCATAAATCCATAATTCTTATTTGTTGAAAAGTCGATGATTTATGAATCAATTTAAAGAACACACGAAGTCCAACGCCATTAGCCCGAATTATAGCGATTATTTTAAAAGTGTTTTGGAGAGAATTTATTCTTCTATGATGTTTGAATAGTTTATGAGAAAAAATAATTGCAATAATTTATAACGTTTTCAAATCACAAATATTGAAGTTTTATTACTTGAATTCAATAAATTTATTATATATTTTGTGTATTATTAACAAAATATATAAAATAGCCTCAAAAGTACGTACGCAATTTGAATGAAGGGTTATTACATAGAAAACAGGAGTGAAAGCGAGGGAAGGAAAGTTTGATAGAAATGCATGCTCACACAGCATTTGTGTGATTAAATTTATTAATTTCAAGTTACGATTGTATTACAAAATTAATCACATATCAGGGTGAACACTAGGAGATTTTACTCAAATTCAGAGAAATTATCTTTTTGTGATTCAGCAAGTTAGGTACAGAAGAGGATCGGGAAAAAGAAGAAAGAAAAAAATATTAATCCATCTTGGCAATTATTAATTTATTAATCCATCTTGGTAATTTCTAATTATTAATCCAAGATGGTACTAATCCATCTTGGTTAGTTTCAATTGAAGCGCGTCTCCAAAGTGGATATTCAGCCAATCAAACATGTCGGACCCCCTATATGACCAAACCCTGAGAGAGTTCAAATTACCAGTAAGCAAAGAGTTCTGTTACAGTTGCTGTATAACAAACACCATTACTTCAAAAAAGAATGACATTCTTATCATTTACAGAATGTATTAATTTTTGCGGTATACGACGTGAAAGTTAGAATGGACTGAAGTACTAATACAAAGAACAATCAGTTATAGAAGAAGTAATTTGAAAGATTAAATGGGAGAAATAAATTCAACAAAGGGAAAATAAATACAACTTTCCTGCTGAAACGTCCATTGTTTACCATAATGTTTTATATAGTGTTTAATGTAATTCAAATTAATAATGCTTTAAATGTGAACTATTCCATCAATATTGATAAATACCGATCAAGTTCTAATTTCTTAGGTTTTCATAACTTATTGCGATGTTTCTCCATTATGATCTGGGAACCACGTGACTCAAAGGGCTCTGAAAAAAGGTCGTCGAAGGCGCAACAGCGCAGGGCTCGAGGTTTCTGCTGCCACGTGAGTTCAGTGAAGCCAGCGCTTGACTTTCGGGTTTGAGGCCTGGCCCCTGTCGGCCCATGGAGCAGCAGCACGCAAAACACGGACGGCAGGCGCTGCACAGGCCTCGCGCTGAGATGCAGGACTAATTCTCAGTTTTTCTCTAATTTCATTTTTAAAATAAATAAGATCCATAGTTTAATACATTGTACAATAAATGCACATTATTGTACTGCCGATTTTAGGGCAGGTAATTACTACAAGTAATACCGCTCGGGCTTTGGGTATTCTTGACATGTCAACAGTTCTGAAAGCTCTATTGATTCTGTATTATTAATTTGACTCTCGATTCCTTTGGCTGTGACCAATGTGCAGAGTTACGAAGCGTTGAGGGATTTATTAAATATTTGCAATGCCCGATTGCTATTTACTATGGCTATTTCGTAAATGAATACGTCAATAAACGCCAGTGAAACTACTTGAGAAGAAAGAGGTATATTTTTTTGCAGATTTTGTTTTTTAAACGTTATTCTGTCAATATGTTTCGGTTCAATATGTTTGAAAGAAAGTTAGTAAAGGCAAGAAAGTGAGTTTAAAGGGGCATGGAGTAATGCAATATTACTTGCAAATTAAAAATGAGGAAAACAAAATTAAATACTTGTAAAATTTGAAAAAACAACAAGAAGCAGATATAAAAAAACATTACAAGATCCATAAAAAAGAACATTATTAAAAACACAATTACCGTTAGCCAAGTCATTTCAAATGTTTGATTGCTTTTGGTGTTTGTGATGAAGTTCACAATTTCGTCTAGTAACTGTTTCAAACGCTTTCATTTTTTCTTTACTTTTTTGGTATAGAATAGCTTATTTTCTGATCTATTACTGCACGTGAAGTTTCATCAAAACATTTCATAAGGCTTTAATATGTATAATGTTTGTTTCTTTTTACATTTAATGTGTACATTTACAAAGTAAATGTATTTTATAATGAAAAGTCAGGTTATCAATTTTTAAGAGTTATAATTTTATTCTCTGGTGTATTTTGGATATAGACTATGAGGTGGACCCCACATGGTCATGCGTAGTGCCTCAATGCGACTCTGATTCTAAACGTGTGGCGTAAGCTTCGCCCTTCAGCACCTTGGGCTTTTCGACCGTAAATCTCATTTGGTCACCACTGACACACCCTGTCCTCGGCTACCTCCACCGCCTCCTTACGCCTTCCCCTACCTCCCCTTAAGCCGGGTGGCTCGTAAGCCTAATGCGTCAACCGCACTGACTGCGGTGCTTCCCCCTCGCACGCAGGCAGCCAACACACGGCACGAGACATCAAACACGGCTTAAACCAAAACACAAAAATCATAACATTCGGGCAGAAGAAGCCGGGGAGGAGTTGAGTTATGATGTTACATGGTGGGCGATACGTACCACAACCCTGAAGCAAACATGCATGCTCAAGGTAGGGATCGACACACACTTACATGCACTACACTACCACACATGCCACGAGCTTCGAGCTTGTCCCGGCTGGGGCGGTGCTCCGTAGGTGGGAGATACCTAGTTTGCGAAAAATCCCTAGCCAGACCGGGAGCGGTAGCTGAGTGCATCAACTGATGTCACAGCAGCGCCTCTGACCGGGAGGTCCTAGGTTCGAATCCTGACGGCGGCAGGATTTTCGACTCTAGCTTTTCAGCTATGTCGAATTCAGTCGCTGTCTGGAGGAGAATTCTAGCGCCTGGCTGCTCTGATCGGTAGTTTTCCGTGGTTTCTCCGATCAACACCAGGCGAATGCCGGAGCAGTACCCTACCAAACGGGCCACGGATCGCGCGCGATCTTTCCTTCCACTTCCTTGTCCCATCCTCTCCCCTTACACACACACTTACACTAACATGCACTACACTACAACGTATTCCGGGAGACCGATAGGGGGCTTAGAGCTTATCCGGGCTTGGGCGGTGCCCGCTGGTGGGAGAGTCCTGGTTAGGGAAACCCCACTAGCCGACGGTAGGTTGGCGCCGGGTCTCGCCATCCATCGAGACTAATAAAATTAGCCGTTGACGCGTCCGGAATCGCTAAGGGAAGATCACCGCCCTCTCCCGAGAAAAAAGCATGCACTACACTAACGGGACTAATGACCAAAGCAGTTGACGCGCCCGGAAACACGAAAAAATCAATCAATCAATCCGTAGCCAGATATCTCCCATCTGCATTACACGTACGGGACTAATAACATTAGCCGTTGACGCGTCCGGAATCGCTAATCGATTAATTAAACCGATCGATATCACAGCCCTGAAGCCAACAAGCCTGCTGCAGGCGGGGCTCGAACCCGCCGCCCTGCGCTACGAGCCCGTGATCGCCAGTCATCGCCTGATTGCCAGCGCGGGCGCCCGACGCGACGCGACGCAGCGAGTGCGGTGTGGGGGCGCCTTTGTCCCAGCCCGGCGCCGCAAAAAGGGAAACGACTCCTCCACACCTGGCCGCGTGGGCGCTGGCGACCGATTGCCCCACACAAAGGCCGGGGCCCTCGCGCGCCGCCCGCTGTCGCTCGGGGAGGCGACTCAATTGCCCCCTCGGACACACACACTCGGTACGCGTACACGACGAGGGGGGAGGCGATAGTCGCGGGCGAAGAAATTCAGAACAGAAAGGGACGGGGAAGAGGCCGGGTATAACCCTGTACCCAAGTTTAAGAAAATATAACTCATGTCGGGTGCGTCCCAACCAGCTCTCGTGTGGACCTCGGATGTTTTACCATTATCCTTCGTTTGCCTGGTTCTTCTCCTCCTCCTCCTTCTTCTTTACTTCTTCTCCTTCCCTTTCCTCTTCTTCTTCTTCTTCTCTGCTTTCTCATCCTTCTTCACCTTCTGATTATTTCCTGGGGCTAAAGGGTCATGAGTGAAGTGTACTTATGTTCGAGGAAGCGAAAAAGTTCCTTCCCGGTGGGTCGTGGCTAGCAGGTATCTGCCCCACCGGGGCACCGTCCCAGCCAGGTCAAGCTGCAAGGTCCTCACTGCCCTCGCAATATGTGTGCTTATGTAGAGCATGTAAGCGTGTGTGAGAGAGGGTGGTAAGGATGAGGCAGGAAAATTGCTATTTTGCTTTTACATTGATAATTTGGACTAGCTATCCAGCTAGTGCCGAAAATCCATCACGATTGGAATTCGAACAATAGCACCTCTTGGCCAGCGATGCGATGACGATCAATGATGATGAATGAGGGCAAGGGAAATGAACTCCCTTCGTGAACCGCACATTGCGCACGGATGGGCCGGAGATCGATCGGAGGAGTGGCAAAGGGCTTCTCGCCCAGGAGCTACTCCACAAGCGACGTAGCGCGGGCCACACGCGGGGGGGGGGGGCACGAAGGCAATTAGACTCTCGGTCTAAGAGAAGGCAAAGATATGATATTAGACGGATCTTTATTATTTTCTGTAGGTAGGTTTATGCAACAGGACGGCAGAACACTACAAGTTACAAACATTACAATTAAGAATTTTAATGCAATATAAATAAATTATTTTAAAATAATAAATAAGATTAATAATGATAATATAAAAATGATAACAATGACAGTAAATATAAAAAAGCAATAACAATGAGAACATTAACTCTATATTTTAAGAGTATCCTGTACAGATATTTTAATAAATACGTACCTACATACCCTTTCACTACACTGCGCGCCCCTTCATAACACTCGCTCTTCACTTCTCTTTTTTCTTCTCTATTGCGCTGCACTTCACAACACTTCAGTGGAAACGCTACAATTAGTATGATTATATTGTTATAATAATAATAATAATAATAATAATAATAATAATAATAATAATAATAATAATAATAATAATAATAATAATAATAATAAATAATAATAATACCCGTTTGAATGGCCGATCCGGTATCGATATCGGGTATCGGGTATCGGAATGGCCTATCCGGTACCGATAGCCGGAATCGCTAAGGTACTATTGCCGTGGCGATCTCGGACGGAAGATCTCGGATTCGAGTCCCGCTTCGGGCATTGGTGGGTTTGTGTATGTCTGTAGGACTTGGACCTTGGGGGGAAAATTGCATTCAGTATAATGCTGATCTCTCTAAAAAGGACTCGCATACACTTGCCACGGGATAAAATGTGACTGAGCCTCGGTAACTGCAGGTGTCTGTCCGCGTGGCCCTAGACGGCCCATTCACGACCAAAAAACTGTTTTAATAAACCTAATTTACTAATTAATAAAGTTTACAAATATCTTTAATTAATTTAGTTTTAAATCTTTGTACGCTTAGAGGAAAGGGTTCAAAGGTCAACTTCTATGAAAGTTATTTGGCAAGGAGAGAGAAGAAAATCCAAGAAAATAGATTCTTCGTCTCCATACTCTCAAGCAATAAAAATAACGCTGCCACTGGTTTGGCCTGGTTTCCTGGGTCTCCTTTTGGCCTCTTTCTGATCCTCTGGTAACTTTTTTGTTCTTTTAGTCTTGATCCTCTGACCAACGATTCTGCGTACAAGCATCATTCCAGACAACTCTGCACTCCTCTTTTCCCTAGCTTTTACCGCCTGCTACTGACCTTTCAAACATGATTGTCATTTTAATTGATTTAAATTACACTCCTTTTTTTCCTTCTTTCATACTTTGTTTCTTTCATGCGTAGCTTTGTTCAAATATGTTATTACAGTATCTGGTATTGTAGTTACCAATGAATCGTAGTAGCTGATAATGTTATATTCTCTTTCAAAAATTCCTGAATCTAATGGCCTCGTATGTTACCTCCATACGGGTAAACTGTTAATATTTAATTTAAAACTATAATCGCGTAAAAAACTTGGGGGGAAAGCTACATTTCTTCACGATTTTTGATAATAATCATAATAATGAAATAAGATCACTTGTAAGTTGTTCTTCTGGGTTATTTTCTAATCGTAATATAAGATCATTCTCGATTAGTTCCAAAAATTCTTACGCAAAATCTTCTACAAATACATTTGATTCTCCCCCAGATTTGCTTTACCATTCCTTATTCTCCTCCCCTAATTTTTGAAGAGATATTAAAACTCAACAAACCAGTCTAATTTGTGTTCACTTCCGCTTATGCAATTGGTCTATTAATCGTATCATATGCGACTTTAAATAAACATTAAAAGGCGCCTGTTTTGTATGTGAATAAAGTTTTAGTGAAGTTTAACAAGAATAATTTCTGGGTCACATTCATTTGAAAATCTATATTTGTGCATTTAGGAACGTTATTTATTCTCTGACATTACTCACAGTTTTGTTTTCTTCGTATTTCCCTTGAAATTCTTCAAATTTAATAAGTTCCAAGGCAATACTGTTCGTAGGATTTTGCAAATTTATTTTTAAAGATATGGTAATAGGTCTTATGGACAAAACTTAAAATGAAATATGCCGTCACCTGTTCAAATTAACTTCACTTGTTCACTTAAAGATGTCATCAGGGCTGCCAACGTGCAGAAAGAAAATCATGACGTATTGAGAGAAAAATGCCTTTGGGTACTGGAGTTTAATCAATGCCACCTACAAATCTATTTAGGGGGCGGTGGTTTAATTCTCAGTTTACTCACTAAGATCGATGCGCCAAAACATGCAAAAACATTTTGGGAAATTTCTTTGAATTTTCTTGACGGATCCGAAAAAAAATTATCAGTTCCGTATCAGGAGACCGAAACGCGTCGAATGAAACCTCGTATGTTTCGATTGGTGCTTGGGAGGTGGTCTAGATGAGTGACAGAACCACACATCTGAACATTCGGACATAGGGAGTCATTCAAGTACTGAATAAGGATTCTTTTATTACATTATTAACGTGTGTATACCTCAAATTTCGGATTGATAACATGCTCGTATTCGCCAGACCAGACGTAAGCTTAGAGCTTGTCCCGGCTGGTGGGAGATACCTGGTTAGGAAAATGCCCGGAGGCGGATGCCTTGATCGGCGCCGCCGTATCGCATCATCAAGCAGGGGAATATTACCGCCATATACATGCACTACATACCTAAGGGGCTAATGACGTTAGCAGTTGACGAGCATGGAAACACTAATCAATCAATTCAAAATAAAGTGTTCATTCGTTACCAATATGTCAACAATAGAGAAATTTGAAATGACTCACTTTCCACTGTTTTAATGAAAATTCTGTCAATGACATAAACAAACGGACTCAATGCGATTACAAATTTTATTATGTTAAAATATAAATCACAGTCACATAAATTATTTCAATTTTCGAAAGAATACAATTCTTGTTTATATTGCAAGGAATAATGAAGTAAATATCTGTAATGGGCAAAATGATGAAACTCTTTCATCAGGCTATAAAATGCGGTCGTTTGATGAGCAACGCGAAGTGGCGAATCAACTGCTGGTGTTCTAAGCACATGGTCAGCGTGGAAAAAGAAGAAAGCTGAAAAAAAAAAAAAATTATGACGAATTATGACGAATGAAGAAGATGCGGGTAAAGAGAAGAAAAAATACTTCGCAACAAATATTTCTCAATAAGAGGCATGATTAAGGAGAACTATAAAATAAATACATATAAAATTTTATACGCCAAGCTTCAATTTTTCTAAAAATAAAAAAAAAAAAAATCGACACGCAAAATGCCGACGATGAAGGAAAGCACGACGCAGTCGACAAACAATGTCAAAACGCCGTCGACGAACAAAGCAAGACGCAGTCGACGAACAACATCAAAACGCCGACGACGAACAACGCAAGACGCAGTGACGAACAAACAAACGCCACACGAAAAAGCAAGACGCAGTCGACGAAGAAGAGGAGGACGCGGACCACGAGTAAGATAAAAACGCAGAAAACGAACAAGAAGGTGGTAAAGTGCTCCACTTTTGTGAATTCCAGCCTCCGAACGCGCTCTGAGGCGGAAGGGCTCGCCGCCGCGCAGATGAAGTTGTCAGGCGAAGGAGCGCGCGCGGAGCTTTCCCCAGCACGTGGGTCCATCGCGAGGCGCCCAGGCCTCCCCGCCCCCGCTCTTGATGCGATCGCGTGTCGGGTGTCAGATGTCGGATAACAGCTGACGGACGAGGCGTCGGGGCTGAGAAGAGCGCTCCACGTCTTGATGCGGTCGCTGACACGGGAAGGGAAAAGTCAGCTCATCAGAATTGCCTAACCTATTCCTGCCTAGTTCCAATTAAGCACAGTCCATTCAGTATTGACTGGTTACATATCTACGAATGAAGATGGTGTTTTGGCAATCAGTTTTTATTTTAAGGTAAAAATGGGAGAATGAAGAACTTAAATCTTCCCGTTTTTTTAGCCATTCTTAACTTTCAAATCCTTCCAAGCACGAAAATGGTTCCTGACACGAAAAGGAGAAAATCCGGTTGGTCAGATCCGCGGCCTTGGCACCACGTGATTACCTAAGACCTTGGAGTTTTGTTTCCATTTACGGTCTGCCTATGTAGTAAAGCATTTCCGTAAAGGTAAGCCATTTCAATTCAGGCCATTTTTTTGAAAGGAAAAATGAAAAAGCTAGATTCGAAAACTGGAATTTCCGTGCTTCGCGCTTCCTATCTTTTCAATTCTCGAAACGTTCAAAACAAAATTTTCTCGTGAATCCATCGCGAGCCTCCCGGCCTTCCCAGAGAAGAGGGAAGCCGCGAGACTACTCTCTCAACTCACTGACACGAAAAGGTGAAAAAACGAGACCGCTACATCTGAACTGCTGCCAAAATTTGGCAACAGCTTCAGCTTTATTTACACATCTGGATTTACAAGTGGGCAATGTATGCAAATCCATCAAATTGAACAAAAATTACGAGATTCTCGGCTAGAAGTTTTACATTGTGTCATTCCTGTTGAATTTTATCAAACTCTGGAATGATTTTTGTTCTTATCCCTCAACATTCGTTCGTAAACGAATCGACTCCAGACGACGCGAGAACGAAAGTTGAGAACGACTAACGGGAACCTTCAAAAGAAAGAGTTCCGTAGTTGCTATAGCATTGTTTGTGGTTTGTTTAAATTTGTACGTTTGTGCGAAGTTGTTAAAGTGAAGAAACAGAATTGAAATTCCTTCAAGAAGAATATAGTTCATTGCAATGCATAATATTAAGGGCAAATGCTAGACACGTAAAATAAGGCATTAACTAACTAACTAACTAACTAGACAGTTACCTACATTTTTGTGACATGAACACACTAAAAAATCGCAAAGGGAATCTTTACATGTTATTTGGGAAGCAATTGTGCATTATGCACCTTCGACATTTCTACAAATGTCAGTTTCTTCAGTAAACTCTGAATTCATTCTTTTTTTAGCTACAACCGTTCGGAAATAAAGTTCTTATTTAAAACCCCGTTTAAAAGTCTGCATTACGCGCACTGAAGTTTGTTTGATGTACATCACGCAAACCGAAGGCCGGAGCTTCATGTCACCCATAGCTCAGCGTCAAGTGGACCCTGAAAGTATTAGCGAACAAGACCTTCCGTTCGGGGATTGACGTCTTCGCTGTCTGCGTCGTCGGAATTGTGACTCGATTCCTTAACGTGGCAAGACTTAATTTTTTTTCTGAAGAGTCAATCACAGAGATCCCCACCCCTTCCCTACCCTTCCTTCTCCGAGGTGCCGTAGACTGTACTTAAACGTGTACGCATGTTTTCTAAGTTTAGTTGCTATGTGGTCCACAAGCCTATTTTTAGTTTTTTGTTGACAAAGTGACTTATGTAGTAATTTATGTTTACTATTTAATATTTCACATCAAATAATTAAAACATTTATAATGCGTAGTAATAATAGTACAAAGAAGCAGTTGTATATTAAAACTCGCAAATGAAGTATTTATAAATATTTAGATGTTTCAGACATTTTAGTTCTACAAAGGTTATTAAATTAAATAATAATTAATATAGAATGAAGCTTTATATAATATTATGAAATAAAAATGACAAAAAAGTGAAATTAATGAATGATTTGTGAATGAAAACTCAAATAAAGTCAACGGCCCCGTCAAATAACATGAAGTTTGACATCCTATCTCTCTCTTTGTAATAGGCAAAGGAGAGTTGACGGTTATTGACAATTTATAGGAAACCATCGGCCCAAAATCCTGAAAGTGTGCTACTGCTGGGTAGGGAAGTACCCTCCAGTCCTGCTTCGCAGAGATTTAAGTCCAAAGAAATGAAGTTTGCAGATTGTGACATTAAAACATTACTAAAGCCACATTGTAATTGTGAGCCGCGGGGAAGCAAAGCGTTCGAAGCTCTTAAAACGAGAGGGGCACGTCTTTTTGGGTTGGTTGTTGGTGATTACGGGCGCGTCAACTACTGAGGTCATTAGTCCCGTAACCTTAGTGCATTTTTGCATCGGGATGAGGCAGTCATCTTCCCCCGCTGGATGGCGAGATCCGGCGCCTACCTACCGTCGGCTAGAGGGGTTTTCTCCAACCAGGTATCTCCCATCAGCGGGGCACCGCCTTAGCCGGGACAAGCTCTAAGCCCCCAACATGTGTGGTAGTGTAGTGCATGTTAGTGTGTGTGTAAGGCGAGAGGAAAGGAGAAGGAAGAGGAAGGGAAGATCGCGCGCGGTCCGTGGCCCGTTTATTAAGGTACTGCTCCGGAATTCGCCTGGAGTTGATCGGAGAAACCACGGAAAACTTCAGAGCAGCCGACCTCTAGAATTCTCTTCCAGACAGCGACTGAATTCGACCTAGCTGACAAGTTAGTGTCGAAATCTTGCCACTACCGGGACTCGAACCTAGGACCTCCCGACATTGTCGGGACGACAGTCACACTCACTCGACTGTCACAGTAGTGACATGAGATGATGCACTGAGCCACCTCTCCCGGTCACTTTGTCGGGGGATAGGAGAGATCTTTAGGAGCTTGAGGAGCGGAAGACAAGTACTAGTGACTCTATTTGTGTTTCTTAACCGGTTGTGGTCAGATCGAGGTATTTTTAATATTATTATATTTTTTGAGATTTAGGCCTTCTGAGTGTTCAGAAAAGTGTAGGAACCAAAAATCCGTTAAATTGAAGGAAAAATATATAAATGACATTCGATGATGATTAAAACGACTGATTTTCTGTGCAATTGAATCTCAATACTTAATTCATATCATCGTTACTCTCGTACTCTTCGAGCTCTGCAATGTTGCAATGCACAGTAGCAGGAGCAGTGCATAAATATGTAATGTTAAGTAATTTTCATTTTTAAAACAATTATTTGCAAAGTACGAAGTTTTAGCTCCGGTTCAACTGATACATCATATAACTTGAAAACATGTTTACGCTGCGTAAAAATGCGGAAAGAAGAACAAAATTTCAGAAAATCCCACAGCCCATAAGAAGATTACATATCATATAGGCAATGATATACCTTACTTCAAAAATGAGTGGTTGATTTTACCTGTCATCCTAGGGATTTTTGTTTTTGTGGTTCTGTCCTATCTTTCTGTATTTGAAAAATATCCCTGAGTGTAGAAGTACAGAAAAGTGACCGCAATTTCATAAATCCCCAACTTCCCCTCCCCAGTTGAAATGGATAATTGCCTATGCCAACATACTTTACGCAGCGTACGTTGTCTGCACATCGTTAACGAGTAGACTTTAACTAAGGAACTTTACACGTAGATGCACATCACTAGCGTAGAACGCCACATGTCGAATGGCTGTTTACGGAAGAGGAGGTGGGACAAGAACCACAGTTTCCAGGTGAAACGTGTTTGAAATTCAACGCGCTTTCTGATACTTCTTCGACGTGAATATGATAACTTTCTCGCTTCTCCAACCATTGTCCCCCTCGGTGCCCCCGCCATAAGAGCTGCCTGACACCGTCTCCCAAGAGACGAGCGGCGAGTGAACAGTTTCTCTGAGCAGCTTTCCCCAGCAGCTGATTACATTATATGCTGCTTCGGTGGAATAACGCGTTATGCTACGTTCTCGGATTCCACCCGTGGGAATGCTTTTGTAATGACCTTTATAATAACTGTACTCTCCATTACAGTTATTGCTACAATAATGGAATATAAAAATACACACTGTAGGTAATCATATTGTAAAATGTATATTGCTAAAAAACTAACTCTTAAAATTTCTCGAAAGAAATTCTATTTAGATGATTTATAAAATTCTTATGTATTTTTACTTTCTATCCTTACTGAAAAATCGTCAAGTAAACAAAGTATTGTAATGTTGCAGCGGAAATCTGTGACAGAAACAAAAGCCAGATCGCCATATTAATTTTGCCAGAAATCGTATGAATTGTTTAGTTGTTCACTGAGAGACGGTTAGACGGATTGGCGGACAGCTAGAAGGGCAGACGGATGAATGGACAGTGGGGCGGGCAGATGGACCGGCAGACGAGCAGCCAGACGGGGGCAGACGGGCTGCCGTCAATTGAATTTTGGATATCCAAGACCCAGAAAACAGGATTCTTATTACATTACAATTTGAATTCTGAGCACAGATCGTATCAGAGGATTTACTGTACATGGCAGCAAGATTTATCCACTTTTTCATTACCAGGGTTTAGCAATTTTTGTCGAAAATCCGATGTTTTACGGCGCACGATTACAATACGTAGCTTCTTACGTAGAAAGGACGCGAAAGTAAACACGTACTACTTTTTCATAAAATGGGTAATTTTCGGGTAATATTTTCCTGAAGTAACAGCTATTATATTCGTTCTCCAAAACGACTTCAATTTTTCATCGATTAGAGCATAAATATAAAAAATGGCGCAGATCTCATATTCACTAAACTCTCAGAATTTTCGAAAAGAAATAACGAGGGAAAGTATGTACTACAGTAGCACCACTAGCTTAACATGTTTGTTTAGACCTAGTTTTACAAATGATCATCCATTTATTTCATTATCTCCTTGCCTTAAAGGATATAATAGCCCGGTGATACATATTAATATTACTAAAATTCTAATAATCAGTTTAAAATGCAATAAATAATGAAGTGGCCCAATATTGAAAGTATTTCTACATCGCTAGAACGTCAAATATTTCTCGACTGGAGCCGATATGCATAGTTGTCGTTAATTTCTGTTTTTTAAAAAATCCAATGAGAGCCGAGGTGGTATGGTATATATAAAAAACTCACGCTGAAAATGTGTAGATATTTGTTATTTCATAATCCGTTTTTTGCACTAGCACACTTCCCAGCAATTTGCTCTTCCCTTTCTTTCAGTGTCTAGACACACTATTAAAGCTGGGAAAGTCGTTAAAGAGACATGCCTGCTTTTGTCACGAATTCATTCTTTTTACAATTCGCAGAAGATGGAATTTTTCACACATTTCTACGATACAAGAAAAATGAGGAAAAAGACTTCCATCTTGGGCAGTTTTATTGCTATGAGTCCACTCCACGTGGTGGGCACTAATTTTCTTATTGCAGGAAGAAATTGTTGACTAACCCGACAACAGAATACTGAGTTTTCTCTACAATTAGCACGTACGTTTTTTATCTAGTCGTAAAATAAAGGAAAAAGTGGGATTAAATTCTCGAAACTGGTTCTGTTCTCAGGACACTAAAAAAAATGAAATTCAAGAAGATGAAACGATTAATCATTCATCTTAAAGCAATTCAATTTTTTACAACTCTACTCTGAGAATATTGATGAAGAGCTAATGGATGAGGTAGCCTAGAAGACTGCAAAACTAAGAAAATAACGCGATTCTGTGATGGGGCGATAATTGTTGGTTTTCTCTAGCGGTCTGTTTCGAATCCTATAGTACATCATGCGTGTTGTTAATCGAGTCATCGAGGTTGCATTTGTTGGTTTTGGTAAATCATAGAAAAGTCTGCATTGAAGAAAAGTTGTCGAAAACTCAAAAAATATCTTTCGTTAAGAAAATATTAAAGGGTTAACATTAGTCGAAAGTGTAAACAAGTCCTCCAGCGAGAAACAGCCCGAAATGCAAGATTTTGTTTTCATTATTTTGTAATCAGTAATACCAGATAGTGTCTTTTTCTGTCAGGGCGCTGCTAGTCATGCAGGTCAATATTTTCTTGACGAGCAATAAATATGCAACAGAATTTCATTTAGTTGTTGAAGTCCCTACTCTGTGGGTAGCTCTCTTGGAGCGCTTGCTTTGAGACATCCTACTACAGCAGTGACTCTCGCTTTTTCATCTGACGCCACAAACGAAACGTGACCAGCAACTGGCGCTCGCCTTGTTCGGAAGTGAACTTCACAAAGACAAGAAAGTCAACGCAGCAACAAGGCATAAATAGAAACAGCAAATTAGTAGATGATCTTATAAACGTAAATGCTAGGGAGGGTAAGTAAGCGTATTAATCTGCATGTTACGTTATCGCCCCTAATTTCTTACTTAGTAGTTTTCGCGGTATGTTGTGTAAAAATTGAATGTCCTCAATTATTTTATGACACACACTGTATAATTCTAAATAACTTGTAATATGTATTGTACCGCAGCTTCTAGGCCAATGACCCTATCTCGATCAGATTTTTCGTCCAGTTTCCCTGATCCTTTGAGCAAATGCTCAGACGCCCCTTGTTTCGCTTCTGGACACAAATGTAACTTCATTATCTGTGCACGTCTTCTAGAATTCAGTGGGAAATATAGTTATTCAAACGATTGTTCTTCATGTCACGGCAGGAAGTATAATTTCTTCACGAAGAACATGAGGGATAAGAACCCAAATTTACAGCTGTTTTACCATTGTAAATACATATAATTACATCGGAGCGAATATTTTTGTTAACAATCATTGCAGAGAACGCTCTTTTCTTTCTGTATTCAAAATGCAAGTAGTATACGAGTTAAGGTAGGGATCAGAGAATTATGAAAACGTGTGCAGCACGTCACATAGCTGTGTTAAAAAGCGTTTGACGTAAAATGAATAAAAACAAAGGGAGCGAGTGGAAAGCGAGCGGAGGAGCAGTACCGCATCTGTTGTGTGGAGTCGCGCACTTCCGCCTCGCGGGGCGGAGGTGGCGCCGCCCGCGGCCCCTTTCTCCCCCTCGGGCGGCAAAAGCGCGCGCAAGGTCTCGGCCCCGCTGCGCTTCCGCCCGCGGCCGACGACTCCGCGGCACATCTGCGCCACGGGACCGACGGGTTCACTTCACGCGCTTCCGTTCATTACGGGCGCTGTCAAGTCGGCCTGGGCCGCGGAGAGCGATTCCGGTGGGGGCGCACGAATGAAGCGGCGGTGATACGATGCCCTACGCAGCAAATGTACATGGGGCCGACGGGTTAATTCATGCGCTTCCGTTTGCTACAAGATTTAAGCTGGGGTCCCCCGGGCAAAGGCCTCAGATCGAGGACCAGCGAATGGCACGTGCGAGCAAATGGAAGATAGCACGAGCCAGAGACCGGGAGCGGTAGCTCACTGCATCAAGTGATGTCACTGCAGCGCCTAGGTTCGAGTCCTGACGGCTGCAGGATTTTCGACACTAGCTTTTCAGCTAGGTCGAATTCAGTCGCTGTCTGGAGGAGAATTCTAGCAGCCGCCTGCTCTGATCGGTAGTTTCCGTGGTTTCTCCGATCAACACCAGGCAAATGCCGGAGCAGTACCCTACAAAACGGGACACGGACCGCGCGAGCTCTGCCCTTCCCCGTCCTTGTCCTATCCTCTCCCTTACACACACACCTAACATGCACTACACTACCACATATTCCGGGAGACCGGTCGGGAGCTTAGAGCATGTTCCGGCTGGGCGGTGCCCCGCTGGTGGGAGAATTCTGGTTAGGGAATCCCCACTAGCCGATGGTAGGTCGGCGCCGGATCTCGCCATCCAGCGGGGAGATCATCATCTCCTGATCAATAACATACCCTACACTAACGGGACTAATGACCAAAGCAGTTGATGCGCCCGGAAATACGAAAAATCAAATCAAATCAACGAGTCAGAGAAACGCTATCCTAAAAATTCACACGCAAATCTACACTTTATGCGCTCTAATTCGTTACAATCTCTGAGCGCTGCAGGCGGCGGGGATGGGAGCGTGCAGCGACCCCAGTGAGTGGCACGGGGACACGTGGGTGGCGGTGAAGGCGTGGGGCGGGGCATGTGTCGAACAGCAATTGTTTCATTGGCAGGGAGCCTTTTTGGCGCCAAGACATTTGGGCTCCGTTACTAGGCGTGGTCAGACAGAATACGAGATTCGCCACGGCCTTCCCCGGTCTTGACGTGCATGTGTGTTTAGACCCTATTTGCAGACAGAGATCAAATGATCTAATATTTGGCCAAGGACATTTGGTTATGCAACTTCACAGTGACCATATGACAAGGAGAACATGTTCCGTTGCACCGTCGCCTTGAAGCAGTAAATTGTGGTATTTCGACCAAGAAGATTATTTTGGACTCAAGTCCTTCATCAATCCGGTCCAATGTTGGCGCCCGCCGCATTCCGTGTTTACAGTGAGCTACAGCTGATGCCGTTACTACCGGTAGTCAAGGCTCCCTTTTCGCCTTGTGTTTGATGAAGCACGTTTCGTGCTGCTAGGGAGTTGCTTCAAGAGGTGCTACTGTTGTGGTTCTGTTGTCGACGTCTATTCCCGATATCGTATCTAATTGTGTATTAGATCATGAACGTGAAAGTGACTGACTTCTTTCTCCATCCAGAACCACTGTGAGACGCACTTGCGAAGAAAGAGGGCAAAAATAACTTCCGTCAATAAAACGAGGGTAGAACTGTAGCTTCGTGAACAGGAATGTTCTAGAGTGGACGGTGGTGGATAATCGACAGGCTAAACTGAGAGGAAGATTCTGATTTCTGACTAGATGATAATTCTACAGACTAATTTTATCATTCGTTTTCATGATATCCTTCGATCAGTCCTTGCAGATTGATATCAAAGTAGAGCCCCGACATCTGAAAGGGCCATAGGCTATTTGTATCTTTAATTCTTCATTATCAAAATGTAACTTTACATTAAAAGTCACATAGTTGGCTGGTGTGAGAAATCAATCAGGGAACATTGCATACCCACCTTCGGCTGAATAACATAATGACCCTACGAAAAGTGAAAGATCTCCCACTACAATATTGTCTTGGAACAGGGAAAGGAGGAATACCCATAACAGTGTCTGAAATAGCATTATTTAGCTTTAGGTCATAAAGAACCTATACAAGTAGTTTTGGTAAAACTAATACAAATTTCGAAATAGACTTCAGTAATTTTGTATACTCAAAAAACGTGGATATTACGTTGATTCTTAAATACTTCATTAAAGAACAATTCAAAATTAATGAATGTGTTTTAAGAGTGAAAGAGTTCATAAAGATGGACAAATGGCGCGAGAAAAATGAAATCTTAATATACACAATTTGCAGAGATCTGATTTTCTCAGAAGCTTCATTTGCGATCATCTGGCTTGTTAAGAATTACCCATCTTTGCAGGCTCTGATATCCTTTATGAAAATATTAAAAAAAGAAAAGACCATATGAAACTGAAGCAGTGGAAACATTTTCTTTTCATATGAGCTTCAAACCCGAAACTTCAGTCGTTCTAAAAAGCTGAAATCTCAGACCCGAAAAAAACCACTTGGCCCACTTTTGGGCCTTCAAATAACGGCGCGCCGCGCCGTGCCTGAAAAGCGGACCTTGGGGGGCTTCGCGCGCCCGCGTCGCCGTCCGTCGCCGCCAGTCCGAGCGGCTAATGAGGCGCGACGCGACTTCGATTCATCTCGATTTCGCCTCCGCCACCTCCGCCGGCGTCTCCGCGCGCTTTCTAAGTTGAAGGACCGCCCGGGAAAAAGATGTGCCCGCGGATAGCGCCTCGCCCCTCCGCGCCGCCCCACGCGCCGCACTTTCCCTGGACCCCGTTTCCTTCCCCTCCCCCGCGCTCGTATGTTGCACCGCGCGTCGCCTGTTACCGATTAAAGTGGAGGGCGACGACCTTCGGACATTGCTTTCAACACGAGCCTTCAACCGACTGCCTAGGCTTAGTGGAAGCATCGTTCACCGTTAGGACCAAGTATTCGACTATCATCATCATCATCATCATTATTATTATTATTATTATTATTATTATTATTATTATTATTATTATTTATTATTATTATTATTATTATTATTATTATTATTATTATTATTATTATTATTATTATTATATATTAGCCTAAAGTGTGCGTCCCATTAAGGGCTAAGGCCTCCCGCGGGTGAAAAACTTGATTGGTTCCAATCTTCCTCTACCTTCAACCAACAAACGCTTTCTTTTCGAAGTCCCAGAATCGATCCAACATTAATTTCAATAATTTAAACCTTCACAGATATTAATGCACAGGATTATATACTAGAAACTTAACACTTCACTTCACTAATATTACGTACACGGAGTTAACGATGAACACCGGACATGTCCATCCCAGTAGCCACCAACCTCCTCTGTTTGAGTCTAGACCCAAGGGAACCTGCTGCTTTGCATACGCTGGCGGACCATCTGGTCTGCTGTCCGTCTGGACTAGATTCCTTCATCCAATTAGAGATAATTTATTACAAATTTTCAATTTATGCAAAAATCGAAAGAAAAGTATGCAGCCACTGGCCATGTGAAAAGTGTCAATAGTTTCTTTAGATGCTCAGGAACTGGGGAAAAGTAAAAAAAAAAAAAATGAAACAATTTCGATTTTGACTGAAAAAATGCAACTGTTTGACTGCTACGTGACCTATTCTTATGCTGCGCGCAGCAGTTGAATTCTCGTTCTCCCTGCGTGACAGCGGGTGCCAGCGGCGGCCAGACCCTAAGCAGCGGGCTGCTCTTTCTTTGATCCCGGTGAAGAAGCTCACAAGTCATAAACACTTCATTTTACAGGAGAGCAAGAAACAACGTATTTTTTGAATTGTGTCACTATTGCATCCCACAAGCGCTATATTTAATCGACTTTTTATCTCATACACAATATTTAGTGGGAGTATATGCCCAAACTCTTCTTGTTCTATGCACACCCATGCACTCGGTCACAACATATTATCGATATGAGGCAACCTTCCACATGCTCTGCGTAAATGTTTTTCACCGACGACTTCAAATGCGTCATACAAACCAAGCCTTTTTACGTTCTTGGCTGGGTTAGAATCTAGGGATATGTGTAGGATCTGCTTTGACAAGGAAGAAAGAGAGAACCTTATCTCGCTAATAATAGTTATTTATGCACCAAGAGCGTTGTAAGGGTTTTAAAGTCGACAAAAGCCCGATATCATAAGAAGCAGTTAACGTCATTGATAAACAGAAGATATTATTTTTACCCAATTTTAATAATTAAGATTTAGTGATTTACTAACTAACTAGATGTTAACTTGACTCTGTTTGTCTTTTCATAGTCTCTCCTATAATTTCCTCTTTAAGACAACATGTAGCACCATTCATCTGTTTTCATATTACCCGTTCCGAAATAACAAATTAATAGTAAACGAAAAGAAAACGGTTTTAATGCAGTTTTCTATTTCAAATAAACAATTCTGTGCTCCATTGAAAATGAACAGTGTACCATTGACTGATGTTAAGGTAACAAAATTTTTGGTTAGGTTCAATTCAGTCAAACCTTAAATGGAACGTCCATTTAAATGAATTGAACACAAAATTAAGTTCATTATGCTACGCGTTCAGAATTCTTGCAAATTCAGTCAGCCTTCATACTGCCCGTTGTGTATACTTCGCGAATGTTCATTCCCGCCTGAGATATGGCATAATATTCTGGGGAAAACACATCCTATAACCCCCAGACTTTTAGATTACAAAACGAATTGTACGAATAATAACCAAATCCCACCCACGTGATTCATGTAAGCCTCTCTTCATTAATCTAGGAATTCTACCATTACCGTGTCTTTTATTTACGAATCAGTGGTTTTTGTAAAAAAACTTGCTAAGGGCGGAATATATTTTCAGAAAATGCCGAAGTCTATTACTATAACACTCGACGTAGAAATCATATTCATCAGGTGACAGTATCAACAGCTCATTACAAAAAATTCACATACAATACATGTACATTATTTTACAACACTTTGCCAGATGACATTAAACGATTAAATTCAATAGAAAAGTTTAAATCCCAAGTGAAATCGTTTCTGCTGCATAACTGTTTCTATACAATTAGAGACTATACTGAGCATCACAAGAAAAGGAACATTAATTTTAACAATGATACATAATGCATTATTTACCATTTGGACTGTATAAATGAGTATAAACAACCTGTAACAACTATTGTACTACAGCTTCCGGGTCAATGACCCCCATCTCGATCAGGTTTTTCGTCCAGTTTCCCTGATCCATTGAGCAAATGCTGAGATGGCCCTTGTTTTGCTTCTGGACATAAATGTAACTTCATTTCTGTGCACGTCTTCTAGAATTCAGTGGGAAATACATTTATTCAAATTATCGTTTCCATGTTGTCGCGGCAGGAAGTAATAAGAGCCAAAATTTATTGCTTATTTTCTTTGAAAATAGATTTTATTACATGGGAGTTTTTTTGTTGTTTTTTTCTCCCTTTCAAAATTCAAAATTTATTGCTTATTTATCCTTGAAAATGGATTTTATTACATGGGAGTTTTTGTTGTTTTTTCTCCTTTCAAAATTCAAAATTTATTGCTTGTTTATCCTTGAAAATAGGTTTTATTACATGGGAGTTTTTGTTTTTTTCTCCTTTCAAAAATTCAAAATTTAAGTAGTATATGACTTGGTGTAGAGATCGCAGAATTTTGAAAATGTGCACACAATTCACTCTTCCCCATAGCACGTCATACGCAGTTTTTAACTGTTTTTGTGACGCAAATAAATAAATAAATAAACCCCTAATGGAGTTCGATATACACTGCTCAAGTGTATCAGTAAGAAATAAATGAACTAATGGACGCCAGTTGCCTCCCTCTCCCTGTCTCTTCGCCGTCCTGCTTCGCCCAATCCCGCTTTGCGTCACTCAGCCACAATGGCGTCTAGGAGCACTGGGACTGCATTATACTGGATTTTAAAGAAAGAAGAAAAACATTTCGGGTAACATTTTGAATCAAAACCCACCGTATTATTTCTTGTTCGTTTACAAATATTCGGAACAATTTTGGACTATCGCTCCAGCTGCTTAAACGTTTTTGGTAATAATCATATCTACATTTATACAAAAGAATATATTAACTTTTATATAATAGATATTAATTTAGTATTGAGAACCCATGAGGATGAAGTGCTCCTAACAAAACTAACTTACAATGCTTCATTGACAATCTGAGCAAGGTAGTTCATGAGAGTGCAAAGGAACTGTCATGTGCAGTTGAACGGTGCAACATCGCATCATACAGCAGGGAAAGTCGTGATAACAGAAGAGAAATTTTCTGAATGACCGCTCTCTAGGAAAAGTACTCTAGAAAAATATGAAATGAAGATGAGAGTGTAGAGTTAACATGATATGCACTTCCGCCAGCTCATATGAAGCTCGTGCTTGTGTGAAATGCTCATAAGAGAAAGTTCTACTGTTTTCTGTGACACGTCCAATGTGAGATGACGTTTGAGTTGAAAGTGAAATTAATGCAGTGTCAAAGAGTTAGTACGCAAGATGGTCCGACGACTGTATAGACTCGCAACTTGTATTTGCAATCAGAGGTTGTTCATAATCGCGTACTTGTGGTTCAATGTATAAATCCAAATTTATTATTTCTGATGTCATAAACACATTTCCTATTAAAAGAGGATACCCACAAGAATGAATGACGTATCAAATTTGAAGAAGATTTTAATCATGAACGAATGACGTATCATAGCGAAGTCACTAGCCTTTCGGGTTTGATTCCCGTCGAATCTCATGTGAAATTTGTCCCAACAAAACGAGTTTGGCTGCTTCACTAGGGCTAGACCAATCCCTGTGAAGTGTCCTAAACCCTACTCCTATTCTTATTCCTTCCCAATTGTGGCCGCTGAGTAGTGACGCAGGAGAGGAGGCGCGTACGCGGAGGTGCTACCTGGCGGGCCTCTTGACAACTGACTGCGACGTGACGTGTCATGACAAACTAAAAACGTTAATGAAAGATTACTCCCCAGCGCCAAATGTTAATTAAGCGCAATGTGCTCAACGCCCCTTAAGAGGCTTGGAGACGCGTTGCGTCCAATTGTAGACGCAACAAATTTTTAAAAAATAAAGACTTCGGGTAGAGTTAATTAACATTTCGTTAAAACTCGTTGAGAACTTAAAAGCAGCATATTTGAAGTTGTCCTTCGCAATCAAACGTCCAGAGCTCGGAAACGGCGCATCCTGAGCCATTAACACCCAGTAGGGCATGCAATTTTGACGCACTCTTATGTTCGCACGCTATATAATGAGACCTTTCTGAACTTTCCATTAAATTTATGAGAATTTATCTCTTCTGGTACCTCCCCCACTCATACACACACTTCACATCATAGGTGGTCAGAAACTTGCGAACTATCAGATATAAGCATCTCCGTATACAAACACCTAGCAATATTACAACATTTATTTTCCTCAAAACCGGCCTTTTATGCTGTAACGCTCAGTTCAAGATCAGTATATTCATTGGGTTCAAAAGCTACTTGGCTGTCCGGGCGACGCCGCGTCTTAGGCACTGGAGCCAAGGTTTTGGCCGTAATTCTGCGACCATCCTCAGAGTACATCCCCCCCATTCTTCGCCCTGAGGAAGGTCGCAGGATGGCAGCAGAAACGTTGGCATTTTCGAGAAAGATTGTGCTATCGACACGTTCAAATTATTATTGCTCTTTTTTACTACTGAATGGCAAAGGCGTAACCAAAATTTCTTGAATTTTTATGAAATTATTTTTTATCTGAATTGTGTACCAATTGCGTTGGTGGTGTATAAGTACTTACTTTCAAATACGTTAGAAGGATCGCATATTTTTATATAAATATACGATTTCTATGGAAGATAAGTAAGCGAATCATAGAAAAACGTAGATTCGTTTATTTATTCGAAATAATTTGTGTCTTCAATGTTTTTACATGCATGCTAGAAGATTGAACCATAAATAAATGCATTAAAAATTTAATTTTAAAAGGAAATTTATTTGTAGAACATAATCACAATAATAATACATCACGGATATATCACGAGTAAAGAACGATCGTAAATCAAATCAGAAAGCGCGATTGTTGCGTCAAGTTCAAAGGCAGGTTCTAAATCCTTTATTTAATGGCGTACGTGAAAGGAGAAAACCAGTTGCTTTAGGAAGGAAACAGGTTATCTGGTCAGCTTCGTATATATTCCGAACTTCAGCTCTCGTCGACTCAGTCGCTCCAGCCCAGAATGTCGAGAAACTTATCAGCAGTCTCTCAGGTCACAACTCATCAGTACGTCGCCTCATGCTCCTTGGGCTAACTTCCTGAATTTCAAAAGTATTTTAAGGCAATAGACAATTTTTGAAGAAAAAAGTACTTCGCATTGTAATGACTAACTGAATTTGTTTTATCAGATTTGAGCACAATCTAACGCTCCGTTCGCTTATGTACACTTGTATTTTTATATTATACAAGTATATACACTTCTAACAAATCTCAGAAAAAATATACAATCTTTTCGAACGATGTTTACACAGTACATATGATCTCTTTTCGTGAAGGACAGTACAATACGAAAGGATTCTATTTGACAATTGCTTCCTCAGCGCTCTGCTGCATGTCAGAGTTTATACTCCCGGGTATTACATTCATGAAAAACGATCAGGATATTTTGAACTCAAATAATAAAACAAAAGCAATGTGGAATATAATAAAAATACTACCAAATCAACTAGAAAACCCGTAGAGAATGTTGTTTTAAAATATAACGATATAAATGTGAAAGATCCGGCACCAGTGGCTAGTCTCTTTAACCAATACTTTTCGAGAATTGCTGCCGATCTCACTAAGGGTCTTCAGGCACAAAATTCAAAAACAAAACAAAAAAAAACAGGGTCCATTACCAGTGGGAACACCACTCCAGACGTTTCAGGCTAAGCCCCCTGGATGCTTTTCCGAATTACACAAGGGATGATCAAGTGTGTGTGTGTAAACGCGAGTGAGTGCATTCTGTGTGTTTTTAAGGAAAGGTTGATTACTACTTCCGTGCACGTCAACTAGGCATTTGCCCTATCAGTGCAGTGAATACTTCATCCGGGGAGGGGGCGGTTGTTGTGTACTTAAAGTAATAATAGTAATAGATGTAGTAGGAATAGTAATAGTTGTAGTGGTAGTTGTTTTCCATACTCTTGCTAAAATTAATTATATATACTCTATATGACAGGCATGACAAGGCCGCAGGCAAGGTAACAAGCTCACTACAACTCGCGAGCACTGTATCCAGAAAAATTGGCGCGACATTTAAAAGTGAGGATTGTACAAATTGTCCCGAAGTGACAGTACCACACTGGATACCTGGGCCAGGACAGACAAATTTTGCTTTATTACCATTTTCTCTTTAAAGCACAGAAATGATAAATTACAATGAAATAATACACCAGTCACAGTTCAAATTCTCAATTGAGAGTAAGTTTAAACATTTTGAATCGAAAGTATCTTGATTTTGTAATCGTGTTTACTTCAGAGTGATATAACAGCATTAATGTTCAGTTTACGTTTAACAGACAAATATTCATGTTAAAAGCGCTATCCATCCGTAAGCGAGAATTGTTAACTTATAGAGACGTTAATTTACTTCACATTATTGCTAAATAAATAATTGAATGATATAAAAACAAAACAAAACTAAAACAGGAAAGAAATAGTTAATCAAACATATTCTCCCTCGAAAAAATTATAAATGCAGAATTTTAAAAAGAAAGTGAACATGAAATAGTAATACATAATAAAGAATATAATCCTAATTCAAATCTTGGTTATTGATAGAACGAACCATATTCTCGCATGGAGCTTCTATTCCCTTCAGAAGACGCGCGCGCACCCCTTCCTGGACTCGGAGGGGAAGGGCTGGCGCAGTCAGGGGAAGTGAGGAGGAGCGCCGGACTTCCCAGGCGGCAAGAAGCTGGAGCGGGCGCGGCGAGACGCGCCTGTTCTATGCTATACTCTCACGCATGCAAATGCTAAGCAGTATTTCAAGACATTCATTCATGATATTCGAATTCAGTAATTCCAGAAATAGCGCTCACCTTGGTGATTCCAGAAATAGCGAAATCCAATATTCAACTCACACCTCCCAATACTTACTGAATTATTGCTGTTTTGTTTCATCTATTGAAAATTATGCAGTAAATATTCTATCCGTTGTAGGTATCTGTCGCGTACACGACATGTGATTGATAATTGATATAAATAAATTGTAATTTATTAAAACAAGTTACACATCCGTTTAACGAATACAAAGTAAATAAATACAACTCACTGTGCGGTGCACAAGCCTTAAATTTGATGCAACATCGACTTTGCAAGGTAAAAGTGGCTCAGAGCATCTGCTGATGTCACTGCAGTGACTCTGACCGAGAGGGCCTCAGGTTCGAGTCCCAACGGTGGCAGGATTTTAGTGACTAGCTAAACAGCTAGGGCGCGTTCAGTCGCTGCCTGGATGAGAATTCCAGCGGCCGGCAGCTCTGAGTGGTTTCTCCGATAAACTCCAGGTGAATGCCGGAGAAGTACTCAGAACAAAAGAGCCACGGACTGCGCGCGACCTTTCCTTCCTCTTCCTTGTCTTGTGCTCACCCTTACACTCCCACGCAGTACACTACCGCACTCGTCGGGGGCGTAGAGCTCGTACCCCGCTGGTGAGAAATCCTCGCAAGCCAACATCGGCCGGCGTCGAATCTCGCCAGCCAGCGAGAAAATCACAGGCATCACCCGCAATGAAAACATGAATCACACTTACGCGACTAATGACCTTAGCAATTGACGCTCCCGGAATCACTAATCAATATCCGCTGGTTACATAAATAATATTAACATCTTATAACATACAATTATTATATAAACCTTTTGTCTGCCGCAAAATTCTGTACTTTGCGAGAGTCTGTAACCCGAAATCAATAATTAAATTATTTACAAATTTACGACATATCAGTTCCGATACCTGGTTCGGAGTCCTACTTAACCACAACTTTTTATGCGATCTTCGCGAACTGCTCCAAATATTGTTTGTTGCGGTTGTGAAATTGCCCTTGAATTTCCCGCCTGCAATTTTACTGAAGTTTGCGGTAAAACATATCCGATAGCTGCCGAAACTCGTTGCTCGACAACTCGGTCGACCACTTTTTGTGAGTGTGAAACAAGCGCCGCCGAGTGGTGCAAAATGTCTGCGCCCTCCCTCCTTCGAGGAGGGAAAGAAGGGAGCAGGAAGCGGGAGCGATCTGAATGTAACAGGAGAGGCCCAACGAGATTATAAGAAAAAACTGATGTGCTTTCGTTCAATGCTTGTCATTGGTTCGAACTCTTTTGATGGCGCTTTGCGCAAGTCTAGTCTTAGAAAATTCGTGGCGAATGTGAATTGGTTGCTTGGTTGTTAGTGATTCCGGGCACGTCAACTACTGAAGTCATTAGTCCCGTCGAGAGTCAGTTAGTGGGGTTCCCCTCAACCAAGTATCTCCCACTAGCGAGGCACCGCGCCAGACGGGACAAAGCTCCCGGCCCGTCTCTCAGCATGTGTGGTAATGTAGTGCATGTTAGTGTAAGTGTGTGGAAGGGGAGAGGATAGGACAATGAAGAGGTAGGAAAGCGTGTGGCCCATGTGTTAGGGTACTGCTCCGGCATTCGCCTCTTGTTGAGCGGAGAAGCCACGGAAAACTACCGATCAGAGCAGCCGGCCGCTAGAATTCTTTGAATTCGACCTAGCTGACAAAGCAAGTGTTGAAAATCCTGCCGCCGTGGGGAGTGGGTACCTAGGACCTCTCAGTCAGAGGCGTTGCAGTGACGTCAGTTGATGCCCTGAGCCACCGCTCCCAGCACGAAGAATTCGTGGTAAAGGGGTGAGGGGGCATCCTCCATAGGAGCAGGGGAGCCAGGGTGGGGGTGGGCGAATTGGGAGAGGGCAGTCGCCTGCGTCGGCAACGAACAATCCAATCACTTGGCGGAGGACTTCTCGCTCAAGCAGCGCAATGCACCCATACAGTAACTTATACGTTGCAGAAAATCCGCTATCACTACGGACGCGAACCTAGGACTTTTCGCTCTACGATGCTTCAGTTGCACTACATATGCTAACTCTCCGGTCATTGAAATTTGAATTAATCTGAAACAGTAATAAAAGACAAACCTCATTTCCAGTAAGACGAAAAGTGAAAAACTAAATGGAATGACACACCAATTTTAGCTAATATTAGATTACACAGGGTTTATCTTCAGAAACAAAGTTGCAATGACGGTTTACATGACTGTAAACGAAAGAGCATTTTGACAGACAAACACAAAGCATTCTTGCAAGACAAATTATACAGTAATTCAGATATTCTTGAGAAACCTACATTATTTCCAAATTTTTTGTAAGTCCTCAAAAAGCTTTTTTTCCTAAGAACACAAAATAAACAAAAAATAGGACGATGCAATACGCAATGTGCAGAAAAATAAACGAATGCAAAAAACTCGGAGTTTAAAACAGATTTTTATGGACTGATTATAATTTCCTACATAGCACACTGAATCAAATTTCTCTCCATGTTCATAAGGTCTTTCTTGCAAATAAAACCACGATCATTCATATGTAGTCATTATACAAAACACAAAACTCCACGAAAAACACAAATTCAGTTTCAGGCATTTCGCGACCCTTACAATGAAAAATATCCCAAGTTTTGTTTTAAGAAAACTAGAGGTGCGCGCAACAGCAAATACTTTCTCTCATTATCGGAAATACTTACTAAATATTGAAAAACATAATTGTTTTTAGTATGACAGATATTGAAAACCTCCGATACTAAAAACTCAGTCATAACTTGAAAAATTCCAATTCAACCAACTCAAACGAAGCGCCTGTGGTATATATCTGCGTGTATTTCGATAGCCAGGAACAGTAGTCATTTGCACTTTTAACAAATGAAACAAATGAATACATTTAACTAACATTATTTGAAGTTCAATATACAGAAAAGAAAGAATATTATTTCAGACAAGTATGCCTTAATTAGATTGAACTGAGCAATTTCTGACTACCATAATCAGTGACCAAAACTTCTTAAATAGAAGAAATGTATTTGTTAGTTCCACGTTAAATACATTACATTCCTCAAATCTATTTCCTTTTGTACGAATTTTATGTGTATATTACAAGATCAATACCACTGGCGACATTGAGAAACATTCGATTGTAATTTGAAATCGCCCTGTTCCCTCTGCGAAATGCCAACGGGTCACAAAAAGCGCGGAACATAGGAATTTATCACTTCGGATTTTTTTGGCAATTTTCAAAATTATTGAGAGTGTGGCGAAAATGGACCCGCACCATTTTCTTTACCATTTTTGGCAACATACCTAAAAAAATATAGAAAATATTTCGAGCCTGTTCTAAGCAATATTTTGACACAAAATTACACAAAAAATACTATTATTTTTTCAAAAATTAAACGTGACCTTACTTAAAGATCTGATTCTTATAAACATTTTACTAATAAGAAAATATCGTCGTAATTGTAGTTCTAGGAAGACGCCGAAAACATTTTTAATTTTTGCAATTTTTGAAAATTGAGGGTTTCTCACGAAAATAAGACATGCACCACACTCTTAAGCGTTATTTACGCCATCCGATGTGAAAATTTAATAAAAATTTTGTTTTTTTTGAAAATTTGAAAATGACCTTTTGCTTTTTGTATATTGAAGTTTAATTGTTTCAAGTTGATGGGGCCGCGAAATCAGTCAGATCATCGGGGGAAGATCAATTTTGGTGAAAATCCTGCTTGCGATTTAGCCGATAGCATTGTGCACGAACAGGGAGCTTGGCACATGAACAGACGGAGAAACACGGAGAGACGTTTTACCGACAATCGATTTTTCGGTGTCAAGGACACACAAAACATGGACTCTGACTACACAACGTGTTAGAGGAAGAACGTTCTGCATATAGCGACAAGATTTATCCATTTTTTCTTTACTAGGACCCGGCAATAAGAGTTTTTGTGTCGAAAATTTGCCGTTTTTTTCCTCGCAGCGTTACAAAACTTTCTCCATACTGCGTAAGCAGTAGCGAGAAATTTGAAATTCCACGTGGTAGTGCCATATCAAAAAGAAAATTACAGATGTTATAGCATTAACCATGGCGATTCCCTTAATAGGAGAATGGTCCATGGGCCGATAACCTTTTACGAGGCGCTCGCCTCCGTTATTGCCGCTCGTCCATTGTTTCGGAACAATTGAAGCTTTCCGCCTCCGCCGCGTGGAGCGCGCGGTTGCTGCCGCGAGGTCGAGAGCTACGAGGCCTCCCGTGCTTTACGAGGGACGGCTGCTGCCTCTACGCGAGGCCACTTTGTCAGCGAGACGCGTTTTCCAGGAGACGCACTCCATCTGCGCATGCGCCTTTACACACGAAGGGGCCGAGCGCGGAAGAGATGACAGATTCATTTCATTCTATTAATTGTCGAGAACGGATAAAACCTGGATGTCCCGAATGGACTGATTGATTGATTGATTTTTTCGTGTTTCCGGGCGCGTTAACGGCGTTGGTCATTAGACCCGTTAGTGTAGTGCATGTTTTTTCCCACGGGAGAAGGCTCTGATCTTCCCCTTCTGGATGGCGAGATCTGGCGCCGACCTATCATCGGCTAGCGGGGTTTCCCCCTAATCAGGACTCTCCCATCAACGGGGCACCACACCAGCTGGGACAAGCTCTAAGCTCCCGACCGGTCTCCCGGAATATGTAGTTGTGTAGTGCATGTTAGTGTGTGTATAAGGGGAGAGGATAGAACAAAGAGGAAACACAAGAAAGAGATAGGAAAGCGTAAGGCCCATTTGTTAGGGTACTGCTCCGGCATTCGGGGTGTTGATGGAGAAACACGAAAACTACGATCAGAGCAGCCGGCCGCTAGTCTCCTCCAACAGCGATAATTCGACCTAGCTGAAAAGCTAGTGTAGAAAATCCTGCCGCCGTGGGGAGTGGGAACCTAGGACCTCCCGGTCAGAGGCGCTGCAGTGACCTCTGTTGATGCACTGAGCTACCGCTCCCGGTCCCCGGATGGAGAAACTCTAGAAAGAAAAGAGAAGAAATGCTGTCTCTGAGCCATCGCAGGTGGCGCGGCGCGCGCGGTGTGGTGCACGAAATGCGCACGTCCCCCTGTGAGGGCGCCTCGGAGGATCCGTGCGCAATTTCTGATGGGCAAAGCTCTCGGCGTGTTCTCCCGAGGATGTGGCTTACGAACGAACGGGCAGACGTTCTGTCGTTCACCAATTTTTCGGTATCAAGTAAATTCACAAAACATTGATTCACATTTCAATGAGTAAATACATGGATTATTCTTTTTCCTACAAGTGTATGCATTAAATTGTTTCATCCACATTTACATTATTCCCATTTTTGGAATTTTGAACCTACAAAACTATTTTTTGTGCCGCAAAATTACCATTTTTTGTTGCGACATTACATATCCTTCTTTTTACTACATTTTTAAGTACGGGAGAAAGCAAAAATCTAATTTTTGTCTGATTTCGGCCAATTCCGGTTTATCCAGGATGATGTAGTAGTTTTCATGACCAAACGAGAGGTCTTTGTGAACTCAATATGAAAACACACTTTTTATTACGGTGTCCGCTAATAAAAATATGATGGCTACAGAAAAAAGAATTAAATAACATTAAATGTGAGAAATAATACAAAGTAGCGTGACAGAAAACAAGTTGACTTTGTTATTTATTCTGTGAACTCTTCGACGTATTAAAACAAAAATTCTGTAATTAATTACTTAATTGGTTGCACTCTATAAGCAATAACAATTTATTTATTGAATTTCGTTACCGATATTGAATAGGTAACTAATAGTTTTTGTTAATAGGTCATGTTTCAAATAATTGATAATTGACTAGTTATTACTTTAGATAGTATTTATGCGGCTCTGGGGGGATTCATTGGGCAAGAGTGAAGAGGAGAGATGGACCATGTGATACGAATGGAATGAGAAGCTTAACTTGCTTCAACTACAATCGCAATGGATCGCTCACAATAAACTGAAAGGCAAAACAAGACTTGATTGTAAATGTTTCATTCACGATAACCTTGGACATAAGCGTGAAAGACTTCTCGATATAATAACACATATCGATATTAATGCATACTGAATACAAAATTAGTTGACGTTCGACAGTCGCTGATATATGTGATCATGCAAAACGACATTTTAACCAAATGTTTGCCAAGGGCGCATCGAATGATGACATTTGCTGCTGTCTACTAAGTTCACTGTGCTGACGTCGCCTCAACCGCGACGAGCTCTTAGCTCTCGTCTTCACGTTCTCCCGACCAGTGTGGTAGTGCATGTAAGTGGCAGTAAGGGGTGATGATATGTGAAGGAAGAGGAAGGAAAGATCGCGCGCATCCTGTGACTCGTTCCCGAAATCCTTCCACCGTTTGGCCCGAAAACTACGGATGAGCAGCCGCCGGAAGAATTCTCCTCCAGCCAACGACTGAAGGAGACCTAGCTGAAAGCTAGTCAGGGTCGAGAATCCTTCCACCGTTGGGACTCAAACCACTGGACCTCCCGATCAGAGACACTGAGTTGACATCAGTTGACGCCCAGATCCGAAACCTATGAGATCAAAGTCTCATAGGTTTCAATAGATCTCAATAGTTTCTCATAGATCTCAAAGTCTCAAACTTTCACGTCGTCGTCTTACGTGTATGTTCCGTTCACCATTCTCAATGCTTCCACGGAACACGAAGCACCAAGCCCTTGCCTTTACTCTGCGTATCGTTTATGTTCCGATGTGAAAGGGCGTCAAAAGCTCCCCGCTGCGCGCCTTTCAACACTGCGCCTGCGCATGCGCAAACGGCCGCCGCCGCGGGGCGTCGCGTCGGGCTACGCCTGGCTTAGCGTCGCGCCTCCCGCGGACATTCTCCTGCTAAACTGCCGCCACACTCCTCCTCCTCAGCGTTGCTACACAGCCTCTTCTTGTATTTTTTTTAAACCGGTGGTCCTGCTAAATGGCACAACTCTCCTGTTCTCTTGAACGGGAGCTCTTTGGTTTGGCGCCCTGCTCTTCCCGGCTGCTGTCTATTGGCGCCCTCGCTCCTCTGATTACCTTCTCTGTGATGAGACTCTTTGCGTATGTCTGTCTCGGCCTCTGATGCATGCCTTAGAATCCTTGGCCCGTTCACGGTACCATTGTTCTCGGCGCAGGGATCAGGTTCCTCAATTCCTGTCTCGCTGGGCCTGACAACCACCTCTTCCTGGAAGAGAAGGGTGGCGACCGGCTGCTCCGATCAAGAGCTTTCCCTGTTTTATCCTATGAAGACCAGACGAAAAACGGAGCAGTGCCCTAGAAAAAGGGCTCCATAATTTATTTCTATAAGTTTATTGCTTCCGTTAGATCCTTCATGAATGCATATTTTAGTGTCGAAGTAAAGGCAGTATCACTCCTATCAGATGAGAGGGGGAGTCGCAGAGTTTCTTTCGCGACACTTTGTCGAAAGCTTTTACATACTCTATAATAGTATCCGTATATTGCGGTCAAATGAATTATCGTCTCTTCTGAATGAGTTGTTCCATGATAAATATACAATCGAATAAGAATAATTACGATCAATATTTGGAACACAACCCATTAACTCATTTCGAAATAATGTAATTAGCAGTAGGCATATTTGACTGTCACGAAACTGGCAGGTTGGATTTCTTGATTATCAGGTCTTTTTCAGGATTAGCAGAATAGATTCCTCCGTATTACTCCTTGACCAGATTTACATGTATTAGACTTCACAAAAATGCTGTTTGAAGTAAAAGAATCGAAAGTACTGTTTTTCTGAGATTTTTAGGCAAATGCATTATTCTAAAAATAGCAAAATATTTCAAGAGAACGTAAGCCTAGACGCTATTAGATACTAAGTCGTAATACTCGTATTTATATAAGAATGTAATTTGATTAATACTTATCATTAGTCATAAAACTGAGGATTATCAAATATAAATTTGTATCAAAGGAACAAGAATTAAACTTATGAATAGCTTATTTTTATAATTTCCAGACGACAAACATATTATAAACAAATTATCTAGAAATTAGAGAAGAAATTTAGGAAACCCTCAAAGATTTACAAAAACGCCCCGTGATATTGAACTGTAGGCTTTGTGCGTGAACAAATCTGGTTTATTAATTGTGCCTTGTGAACAGATGACAAATCCATTTCCGTTCTGAAATAATTGACCAATCTCGTTTAACTAGTAGAACCAAGAGTTAGAAGTACTGCATTAGCGCATACTTCTTCGTTTACCACGTCGTGCCACCACTTGCACCTGCAACCCGAGTGCATGGAACACAACCACAACCGTGTCCCACCACACGAGGAGCGCTGCAACATCTTTTCCTCTCCTTTTGAAGCTCCACGCAGCATCTCGTCTGTTTTTTGTAGGCGCGGGGCAGACGCAGGCCCGCGGGGCAAGAGGAAGAGCAGCAGCTCCGCCAGAAAAAGATGAAGCGGCGGAGGCGCGTGGCCGCGCTGGTTTATCCTGGCGCATGTTTGCGCTGCCTAATGGGGAACCCGAGACGCGCTGCCCTTCCTGGCTGGCGGCCACTCCGCCACCGAAACGCAGCCCGAGGCAGCGGGCGGCCGGAACCACCTCCATTCATTAGAATTGTTTTGCGATGAGGGGTACAAGCATAAAGGAAATGATCTTACGAGAGAAGTCCGTAACTCGTTTAAGCCTCTTGGCGCTGGCAAGTTATTCAGCGAGAACGAATGTGGATTTGGAGGGGAGAGCAACAACGTAATGAAATTGTTCTTGCTCGCTTCACAACTTCCACGTATTGATGATTACGCCACAACAATGATTTTTTTAATTAAAAAAATATGGATGTAGCGGATTAACAACGTTACAGGACAGTTATCAGACTGGTAATCAACGCAGTGCAATTTGCTATGCACACCTAGTTTTACATAGTGTTCTCCCTCTTTAACCATACACCAGTACAGATTTTTAATCGTACAGTTTTTTGCAATTTTAGTGTAGGAATGTTAAGAATTCTGGATTTGATGTTTTAAGGAAGGTGAAATTTGTTCTTAAGAAATATGGAGCAGATTCTTGTTAGCTGAGGGTAAGGAGTTTTTACTACGTGCACGGGTGGTGTTATAACAGCACATACTTTCTCATACTATTTCTAATCATTTTTAAGTTTGCGATTACTTATATTCAGAGAAACCAATGAAAATGAGACCTGTTCTATATTTAAACGGCCTTGACGCTATCAGAGGAAGACAGTTTAATAAAACAATGGATAGATTACTGAGAAAATTTTGAAGCTATTGCAGATTTATTTAAAGTACTCCCCAAAATCAAAATATTTGTTTTAAACTCACAGGATCCAAGTTCGCCCAGATAGATCGTGGAATATCAATTTTGCAGAAAATCGTTTGAGCAGTTTAGATACTAGCGTTCACCACAGACACCACACGCATTTCCCGTTGACGAATTTTTCGCTACAATGTCCCACAAAACGTTAATTGGGACAACAGAACGTGGTAGGGGAAGGGATTTATCACATAAGGGAAAAATGTTTATTTAAAAAATATTTCGTAACCAGGGTACAGAAAGTGGAAGTTTGACGATTTTCGCCGATTTTTGCCGCAGCATTGCAATACTTCCTCATTATGACGAAAGAACGTGGTAAAATGATAAAGTAAAAATGTTCTGGAGAGGAAGATAGGTAATTTCAAACAGAACCTTTGGAGGATTTTGAAAAGTTTTGGTAGATAGTTGGGAAACTGAGATTTCTATGAATTTGGTTGTTGGAGACATACCAGGGTGCATTTACTAATGTTCTTAGGATTTTATTTTCAAACTTTGGGAAAATTAAAGACCAGAAAACCGGATTTAATCTACTTTCACGTTGTGTGCATTTTGACACACGATATTCTTTACTAAATAACAAAGGAAAATCTAATAACATTATGTTTTCCTCATTTACATTGCAAAATTGATAAACGAATAAATGTATCAATTTTTGGAACAATTAAATAATAATATTTGAGATATTTGAAGTTACAAATAGTTACAAATTACTAAACTGGAGAAGCTATTACAGAACTTCAAGACACACGGACAGCAGAGAATAATGAATAAAAATATTACAGAATATTTATTCGTTTATGACATAACAATGTGTATATTAATATAGAAAAAGAAGTAGTTAAAACACTAGCGCCATACCGTTTCTTTCTCACGGAATTTTGCACAATCAAACTTCACACACTCATAAACACAACGCTCATTAGAAGGTTGTTAAATTTGCGCTTTCTCCTTGTGAACCTTTTATTTAACAAGACAAGGAGCAGCTGCTCTTTTTGTCAGCAAAGAAGGGGGATTTAAAAGTGTTGTGTCTGAGAGTATCCTGCATCCGTGGGAATCCAAAGCAACAGGAAGTATCCGGGCAAAATAACGCTCCGCCATCATTGTGAATTTTTTTAAATGAGGAAAGATTGTTCTTATCAAACCAAAAATGGATTTCCTGATAACCAGAGATATAATATCTTTTCTAGGAAACGGAATTATGAGACAAATTGAACGATTATATAAATGGAATTCACAAACATAGTATGTTTTGTGTCAAAATGACACATGGCGGTCCTTTAAGGTATATCTAAATATATGTTCAATTCTATGAAAACCACAGGATTGCGCTTTAGAACCGTGGAAGACTTGCACTAATGAAAGCTACTTTTATAACTGTTAAAACTAAAACATATTATTGAATTATGTATCGCATATGTGTCTTTTTCACACACTCGGTCCTTCAAGTGTTAATGGATGTATATGCAGCGCCATCCCAGACTCGACAAGCCTAAGAAAACGAGTAAAAAGTGGGACTTTGTAAAGGTGTGCGTTTGTAATTGTAATGTGATTGTCTGCGGAGAAAATTTCCTTTTTATCGTACGGTTTAATGTAAGAAGGTCGGCGTACGCTACGTTAAAATGGGAGAGAACGTTGGGTGTCCATGGCAGTCGAGTGCCAATAGAACTCCTAGATATTTGATGGTCTTGTTTTTGTGCGATCAGGAGATGGAATTATTGGTTACCTTTAATAGGATCGCGTCCGGGGTGTGTTTTAGGGCAAATATTTTGACTTCACACTTCACTGGGTTCAAACGTTATCTCCAGTTCTCCGACCATTTGCAGCATTTGTTTAAATCTTCTTGTATGTTTGAAATGAAAAACGGATTGGGATTAAATAATGCGGTATCATCGGCATATAAAGCAGTGCAGATGTTGGTGGATTGAGTGATATCTGAGGTGTCAATATTGAAAAGAGTGTGGGAGAGAGGGGACCCCAGCTTTGATATTGAAACTTTGGGATTGCGTCTTGTTGATTTTTTCAGAAAATGATCCTTTGCTGAGGAAATCCTGTATAATATAGAAAAGGTACTCTGGTACTCCAAGATTTGAAGCCTAGGCCGAAGAACAGAACAAAAAGTACGATCATAGTTACGGCAAAGAATTTGTTGGGGATGAGTTTTGTGAAGAGTTTTGAGGAAGTTCGCAGTAGGCTTATGGGGCTTTAACTATGGAATAGTAAGGATTTGTTTGGTTTTAGTATGGGGATTTTAGTGCAATGCTTCCAAGCATAAGGAAAATATATGAATATATTTAACCATATTCCATTATTGACAGCATTGATATATATTAAAGTAATTTATCACAAATAAAAATATCTTCATTACAGAAAACCTGACCTGATGATGAAAAAACAGTATCCTTGAAAGATTCTTTTTGCGTACGTGCGAAAATGTAATATTGAAATATTCAAATTCTATCAGTGGTTATAATCATTTACGCGTAGTCACAGAAAATTGTGTCAAAAACTGTCAAGAAGTAATCGGTAAGGTTTCATTTCAATAAATTTGTCCTAACTTAATTTAACATTACGAGATTCTTTCTGCACCACTTAATGAATTAAAATCCGAACATTTGTTCTGAAAACGTATCCCACCCTTCAACCTGATCCCGTTCACGAATCAACCCCTTCCCTGCGGAATCAGAAAAAAGAGCAAAGAACGAAAGAAGGGAATGAGGGCCTTTTGGTTCCGCTGCATGAATATGCGAACTTGAACTTATTTAATTGCATGGCAATGGCTTCCGTCTTTTGTGAGCTTGCGCAAATTCCAAACTAAAATTAATCACATGGTTATTCTCACTCTTTCCTTGTGTACAATAGTGTTCTTGAAGAGATGTTAAACATGTCTCTTCACTGAAGCAACGAATAATTTATGAAGATGTTTAATTTACAAGAGACGTTAATTATATTCGAGATACTTAAGAGCAGTTGCTCAATATGTGCTTCTTCAATAAACCCCTTTTTAAGCCATTTTCTGCATCAAATTCTGTAAATTCGCTTTCTGTTTCATTTTCTTCTTTGTCCTAAGAAACTCTGCGTCAACAACGTATTTTGCCACGAAAAGGTTTCAATGTGTGCGTTGCGCAGACTCAAGCCTGTGTTATTAATTCAGAGTTCTGTCACGAACTTCGACTCAATTAAAGAAGCGCCAAGTGCGTCCTAAACCGTTATAAAGTAAAGGGGTTATAACGCGTGTCGTTCGTAACGTTGTCGTTCTACATACCGGCCTCGTTAGTCAGTGACACTATCGTCATTGCCTCTCTGCCCTTGCTGACTGGGAGGTCCTAGGGTTCGCGTGATTTATAATACGTGCTATATTCAACCTTTAACCGCGAAAATGACTAGGAATCGTCGCAATACTTGTCACTGGACATATGGTCTACACTGGACCCATTTCTAGACATGAAGGCAGGAAACCGAGGCGATTGGGAGTAGGTAATGGTAAGCCACCATAATCACCATAGTGACTTTTGCAGGAAAGGCTACTGAACGTTCAAAGAAATCTGTAATTAGGTATCAACATAAAACCACATTTATTGTATTAAAGAAACTGTATACATTATTATTGTAATAAACTTCTTCCCAGAGGCTTGGTAACCTATACAAAAAAGAAAGAGGTAAATATTTCAATTTCGCTTTTGGAGTGGCATGTCATTGTCTAACATCAAGCGCATCGATTCCAGAACGTTGGAGCGAATTCGAGTTGTAATTTCAGATTCCACATGTTTCTGGAAAACTCTTTTTGAAAGGACATCCCACTTCAAGTATACAACACACACAGTACGTTTTGAATTCAGAAATCATGTTGCGACTCTAAGCAGGCTTTCGAATTTCACTGAAAGCAAGAATGCGGTCAACAATGTCTAAAAAGCGCAGACTTATAATTTACACTTAACATGGAACCGGTTTCTTCCACCACAATTTCTACGTGCCGTGACTTGGAATTGAAGCTCGCTACCAAAAACTGGAAGAATATATTTTTGAAAATGTAGGTATGCAATTATCCACGACATGGAGATGTCTGCAAACCCAGACGAGGCTAAATTAAGTCGTGACGGGCGAAAAAAGTTTGAAAAAACGGACCGAGCGCCTAGGCGCACCCACAATCCGCGGGCGAGGCGGGCGAGGGGCGGGATGCTGACGCGACGGGCGCCGCGTGTCTCGTCGCTGCCACGCCCCTCAAGCAGCGCGTGACGGGCTGGGCGCCGCGCCTCGTCGTGGGCTGGGCATGGGCGTGGGCGTGGGCGTGGGCGTGTGCGTGGGCGTGGGCGTGGGCGTGTGCGTGTGGCGTAGGCGTGGGCGTGTGCGTGGGCGTAGGCGTGGGCGTAGGCGTGGCTGCGGGCGTGTGGGGCGTGGCGTGGCGTGTGCGGGCTGTGCGTGGGCGTGTGCGTGGGCGTGGCGTGGGCGTGGGGTGGGCGTGGCGTGGGCGTGTGCGGGCGTGGCGTGGCGTGGCGTGGGCGTGGTGGGCTGTGCGTGGGCGTAGGCGGCGTGCGGGGTGGCGTGGCGTGGCGTAGGCGTGGCGTGGGCGTAGGCGTGGGCGTAGCGTGGTGGGGCGGCGTAGGCGTGGGCGTAGGGTGGCGTGGCGTAGGCGTGGGCGTAGGCGTGGGCGTGGGCGTAGGCGTGGGCGTAGGCGTAGGCGTAGGCGTGGGCGTAGGCGTTGGGCGTAGGCGTGGGCGTAGGCGTGGCGTAGGTGGGCGGGCGTGGCGTAGGCGGGGCGTGCGTGGCGCGAGGCGCCCTGTCCGCTCGAGGCTCCCTCGCCGGCCGGCAACGCGGCTGCGCTCGTGAAGAGCCGCATGTGGACCTTTTCCATTAACACATCGTGGATTTGCAGACAGGTGGCACTCATCTGAGACTGGCAGACGCGGAATGGGTGACACAAATTCATATTTTGCACTGATTTATACTATACGCCGCTACAGAATATTTTATATATGTCTGATTTATAAACGTGATAGGAATAATTTTCGAGAGGACTACTTGTTGAGAGAGGTACGATTTCCAATTTTTTCTGCTCTTATTTGACTATTTTTGAACCTGCTAATACACCTGTTTACCTTTTCACCTGTGTGCTTGACTAGCAATAATCTGTATCTATCTGGGGAAGTCCATTTCTGCCTCAATATCTCTCAATCCGCCGACCCACTCAATTTAAACTTTCTCAAATAAAGGAAACGTTTTGTTGGGCAGCAAAAAGTCTACGTCAACATTTTGAAGAAAATATGTTTTGGGGCTGCTTATCGCAGAAAAGCGATGTTTTCAATTTCATTTGCCTGTCTGTCTGTCGTCTGATACAACACAGGCGTCCAAACTTTACCTAAAATCTTCTCCAAAACGGTTATTCTCTCAGCGATTTGGTTAAACTCGATTACCGGCGAATATGAACTGTATATTTGAAGTTTTGAGGGTAACTGTTGAAAAGCTCCCAGTTCATTATGAAAATTTCCAAAACAATTACAAAAAATGAGTAGGTTAAGTTTCGATTTTTATTTAAAACCTCAGAATTTTTATTACTTGGAAAAGCTAAACGTTTTTTGGAACCTGTTCTACACCCTTATTATTGATGGTTGAGATTTTTTCATCCAATATTTTCTCTAAATTTTTAATAATTCATCTACAATTTATTAAAAACACAGTAGTTTTTGTGTACTTTGAGTCAAATAGTGACGGTTTTCCAAAAATTACGTAAAGATTTTCCATAGTGGGGTTCAATTTTTTCTTTAACTTTTAAGTATACAAGAGTAATTTTCATTATAATCTTTCAGTTTTCTCAATTTACACTCACGTTTATATCTAATTTTTAGAACATTTCGAACGTATTTTACGGGTGTATTTTATAACGTAACGCACTTTTGGTACAATTACTTAAAATGAGTGTGTGAGTCTTAAAATGAGTCGTGAAGCTGAGAGAGTAGGTCATTATGCATCTTCTACGTGCCGTTTACCACCATGAAAACAGCACATACGTTCTTTGACATTACTAAATAAACTTATATAAAATAAATCTTGTTTCTTTTCTCCTGACTTATTCTATCCTGAAGTGATCCTATTGTGATCACTGAGAAGCGAGAAGTAGCGGAATCATTCACATTCCATGGTAAAGCTTTCCTCTCTGCGATTATCTCACTGCTTCTGATGTTAAAAGGAATGGGTCTGAGCAGACCTGCGCTTGGCCTGCGGCGCGAGTGGCTCTGGGGCTGAGAGCCGCAGACCGGTCCTTCCAGGCCCCGGACCACCCACGGGCCGTTCCGAAAACTCGCGTCCATCAACTTCTTCTGGGCCCTTTGCGTACCTATCTTTTTCGCCGACAGCGCAGTTAAACATCAATGCGGGAGCAACTGCATTTTCAGGTTCCTGAGATTAATGGATGCACTTGCAAAGAAGTAAGGGCTCAACTGTTAAGAACACATTTGTAGTTTTAAACCAGGAATATGAACAACTTTTTTAACAAATTTAAACTTTACTTCAAAAAATGCGCTTGATTAATTAAATATTGAAATGAATATTAGAAAAACTTTAAATTTTCAAAAATAATTTTAGTATGATATTTGAAAGCTTCTAAGATACTAATTTATACAGCAATAACACACAGATATTTGATTGGTAAGAGTTAACAATGGGGAATACCTCACATAGTGTCTAAACTAAGAAGGAAGCTATGTATTAATGGAAAGAATGATATGATACGATTTGGTGGGACAGGTGTATAAAAGGCTCAAATTCTTACATAATAGACTAAATTCGTACTTCATCACCTTATTGTCTCGCTTAATCATTAATCAAGGAAGAATGCAATGCTGTGCAGTAGCGAACAATCGTTTTTTATCTTCAAATCTGCCTCTAAAAATGATCCTTCGCAATGTTTAGCATGTTCGCGCTGCCATTTTCCACAGGCAATGCAGAACGAGCCGCCTTTCATCTCTTCTCGCCACATCAGTTTCTCTTCATTCTTTCATTTGGAATAAAGGAACCAATTACTGTTGAAAAGTAATAAATCATACTGTTTGTGGTATTCTTACAATAGAATGGCGTACAAATGGAGACACACTTTTCATAACACAGCCTCCACTTCGGACAATATTTGGAACTCTACAATCACAAATATCTCTTGCAAAATAATTTTGAGGCCTATATTACAGTTAAAGTTGGAAATTTCGAAATCAGTGTATAACAAGTTCCTGGATGTGTGGCGTACTATGATTCATTTCAAACATAGATTTTGGTAATCGGAAAACGTTATGTCACGTGCAATTGACATTATTTCAATTTTTGATGGAAATTTTTTTATTTCTTCTTCGCTTGTTCCCCGATGGTGCTGCAGCTCAGACCGCGTCCTAGCAATACTTAAGAGGCCGAGTGATTGGCGATTAAGGGAAATGGGGCGTATGGAATTGAGTTTTCGTCAATGGTATGCGCCCAAAGACGAGAGTGGGGACTAGAAAAAGAAGGAAGGCTCTTTCCGTCTCTCTTCATCTCTCTTTGGGATCTGGCCAGTCATCTATGTTCTGAGCCGCAGATTTTGGACGTAATGGGGTATGTGCCGCACGGGACTGGGAACTCTGCAGTCTGACACTTTTATGGAAGTGGGAACTAGATGATTGTTGATTGATTGATGTTTTATGACTAGTCACCGCTGAGGCCAATCCTCCAATAGGTTTAATGCATGCTGTATCCCAAGCGTTGACATTTGTTCCTAGCTGGAACGTGAGGTCCGACGCCAACCTACACGTTGGATTGAGGGGCTTCCCCCTCTTCATATCTCGCCCCCTGACGGCCCCGACCGAACCAGCCACTCCGCTTCAGGACTTCTGGCGGCTAAGACCCGATATATGCGCCTTATTTTGACGAACGGTTAAGCTCGGATTCAGCGAGCGCGTAATGATGCTTCTGTTCCAGGTGGTGTTCACCCGTGTGTCGCCGAAACAAAGCGCCTACAATGGTCCAAGAGTCGTGCGAACGAGTCGCTCGCAACTCTGGCTTGTGCAGCCTCCACCGCTGCCACATGGTTTCTTGTTAGGGCGCGACTTAGAAATGTTCTTATGGGAGGCGTTAAAATTTTTTAAAAAAATGCAAGTGAACACACACGCACGACAACACACTTGTGCTCACTGCAGATTTGATGAATTTTATCTACACAAGTGACTTCCCATTGTTACCTTGAGAGGAAAACCGTTGCCCAATGCAACGGGCCAATAACTCTTTTCATATATACCAATCCAAGATTTTCTTATCCCAATTCCTCAGAGGGGAGATCCAAATCTTTGGAAGGAGACGATTCCCGGCACCGCGTCCATTCGCATTACCCGTTGTATAGAAGGTAACAGCAGCAACTACACTGACTTATCGGCGCGGTGCTGACTCGCTGAACAAGGTTCGCGCGTGGGCGCCTGCCGGCGCTGCGACTGTCTGCAAAGCTGCACTCGCAATACGAACGCTAGGACACTGGCCCATGCCTCGTCCCGGAGGTCAAATCGGTGAGCGTGCTTCTAAAGGCAGAAAAGGGCTCCATGGCCTTTGGTTCCCTCTCTCTCGGAAGAGTGAAGAAGCGCTTTTTGCTGCATTCAAACCCTCGTCGAGTGCCGGATGCGACCACTTTCTCGCTGTAAATAATGACGAGACCTTGAAGGCACCGACAGACGCTTCATGTTAGCTGCTTCGGTGCCGCAAAAGGATATTGCCTCTACAGTCAGCTGATGCAATTCACAAATCAAAAAGTTGGAAGTAGAAATTCATCCGACAATACATCATTAAAATTCTCCGTGAATAGGAGAAACTGCAAGCATACTGAGTTGTCAATTTAAGAAAAGGGAGACTATATGTTTATCAAGAAAGTGTTTTGCTGAAGCCCATAAATGGTCGAAAGCCAATAAAAGCAAACATACAACTGCTTACACAAGGTTAATAGGAATAATTAATAACAAACAATTAAACTTCTAAATTAATTTCCCTGTAATAAATTAAATTAACGTATAGTCCTGTAGGTTCCAGTTTCAAACTACTACAAACTAGAACATGTGATCTTGATTTACACGAGATGCTCTCATCGAACCTTCAGTGATTTTTAATGAAATACAATAAATTATTCTCCAAATTGTGAAATGTGATTGCTAAAAACTTACTGTATAAAAATACAAGGATACCCTTGATTCATAATCAGTCCAAAGAGTCCTCAGAATTAATAGAGTCCATAGTTACAGAACCGTGTTTATACATTTTATATGAAAATGATACTACCTTTTATTATTTAGTTCGTGATTAGTCATGCCAGAGGTATAGATCATAATCCTATCTACATACTGGCAAGAAATTTTAGATAAAAAACACACCAGTATCATAATATTAACATCAAATCATTTCTTCACCCTATAAGCATAGAATGCTCTTCGAAAGTGTTTTTTGCCATTGTTCGATTTGACCGTGCCCTGCTTGCCACCAGAACTTTGTTTGTTTTCCAAGACTCGTAGCGCTGCTGTACAGTCGGGAGATTATTAGCATCATTCACGAACAGCGAGTGCACTGCAAATCTGACGGCTGGCTGGCGGACTAAGGTTCTGCCGGCCTAAAATCGGGCGCGGTTCCAGGGCTCCACGCGATACAGCAATCATAATACGGGACCCAATTCCGTCCATTCACAAAGTGACGCTTTTCTTAGTTCGCACAAAAATGCGATTATTTGTTCGACAATAACAAGAACTGTCTCCAGAGCTTCGACTCACTATAATCTTTTGGAAGTGGCAGAAGACGAAAAATCGTCAATAAACTGTTGTGCATAAATAAAGCGTTTCTCAGCAAAGAAACGTTACAAACAATTGTACTATTAATTGAGAAGACCGTGATTTTACCCCTGGAAATGACTTGAATTTCACATTTAAAAAAGTTAAAATTATAAGGAAACATTAGCAGGAGAACTTAAAGCTCATATACAAGGCGGTAAAATATTACGTTTCATTCGTCATTACTTCGAAATCTCCGGAAAAGTAAGACATTCAACGTCTATTTTTGTTATCACATGTTGTAGGGTGTGGAAGCGAATTTTGAAACAAAATTTCCTGATCGGAGGGTCTTGGCGTCCAGTCCTGACGTCGTCGAATTTTCGACTTACAATGGAGGCTTTCCACTGGGCGCATGGGAATCGCAGGCACAACAGGCCGGGAGTTTATGCGCGTTAATTTACGCGAGTAATTCCAGGAGGATGCCAGAACAGTTTCTTAAATTACAGGAAAGCGGGTCATTAACAGGCTAATCTAAATGAGGGAAATTTGCAGCTATCAAATAAAACAAAACCATTCACAGCACTATAATTTAAATTATTGTCACATACGGTTCAGAATCGTGGACATTAACACAAAAAAGAGATTAATGACAAAACAATATTTCGAGATGAAGAGACAAGGCCTCGCGTTTACACTACATACGGAATGAGGGAAATAGAAAAAACTGTAATCCTGTGAGAATTTTAAAGATACAGTAGAACGGAAACAAATTGGCATGGTCATTTGTAGAAAATGCTAAACAAAAGGTGGGCAAAACAAAAGTACGAATGAACACCACCGGATGGAAAACGACTGCGCAACCGTAGACAGTACTAAATACGATATAACAAGGAATTTAACGAGAGGAATATATATAAATCAAGAAAAGCTGGAAGAAAGGATTTCTGAAGCATCACCAGATGTAAAACTCTCGGAACGTAAGAACTCGAATATCTACTGACAGGAACCGCATTATGCCGACGCCGAAAGCCAATCTCGGTTCCTATATCCGAAGGAATGGGGGAGTACTTTCTAATAGAAGGAAGAGGAATGAGAGGTGATTGAAGATTGAAAGGATTGATACAAGGTGATTGGGGGAGCACATCAAGTCTCAACTTAAGCAAACATCAGTACCTACGGTGAGATTCGAACCGGGTACCATTCAAGCCGTTATCTTTCAGACGTAACCTTTTTAACAGACTCGGATACTCAACTAGGCTTTATTCTTTCATTTAATATATTGCTGCGACTGACACGGAATGATACGGTTTCGGAGCATGATTGTGAAATATATTAATAATTTTATGTTACAGAGTAAATAGACGTCTGAGGTTTTCAGAGAGCAGATATTTCCAATTTTATTTATTTTCAATATCCGAAATTTTGACTTGAACGGGAAAGAAATGGTAAAAAACATCGCTTTATTGATGTGCTACACTATGGCACAGATTCCTAACGATTTAATAAAAATATAAAAAACCGTTTAGAACATTTACAATCAAAATCGGAATCGAAACTATAATAAAAAAAAACTTAAACCGAAATGCTTATTAATCAAAACCAGACCATTTTCAATCTGTTCGACGCCTTGTACGGAACAAAAACTACGTTGGATGAACTGCTGAGAGCGGCAAACGGCTCCCCGGGGTAATGAGTGGACAGCGCAGAGAAAGCGCCGTGAATCGTTAAGAATGTGTGCGCGTCGAAAGACTGCGGCTGCGGCGTTATTATCTCCTCCGCAGAGGAAAAAGGTGAGAAGTGCACAATCACGTCACTCGCTCGCTGCGCCCGCACACACTAATCAAAACAGATGACGCGAGCATTCCTCACGGCGAGGACGCGCTGAGAATAATAGAAAATTACCTCCACGAGTTCGTTACGACCGCCACACGCGGAGAAAGTGTCACCGTCAGTAAAAAACTTTTACTCGAAACTAGACGCGAATGTAACATGAATACAAAAGCATCATGTGTATACACGCCAAATATATGAACAGAATGTAAGAACGTCATCAAAATGGTTGTTTTCTTAGCAATAGCACTATTGAAGAACAGGGCACTAATGAATTCTTTACGTGCAAGCCGTAAAACCTCAGATTATGCTTAATGATGAGGTAGGCTACACATATTGTCCAGAAGCAAAACCTTATCTGAAAGTTAATTCATAGAGACAAGAAAAACAGCCTGAAGTTAATCATAGATATGACTTATCAAATATAATTTATAATTTGTGTTAAAAACAGAACTATGATAAGTGCCACAATTCATATTATTGTGTACATTTTTCTTGGTCAAAATTTAGTAATGTATTTTGGAAATGTAGTATGATGATTAACAATAAAATTAATTCCATTTTCGTCTCATGAATTTTAAAGGTCACAAATAAGTAAAAATAAAAATATTCATTGTCTTAGAACATACAAAATTTACAAAATTTTAAATAATACTGATGATATAAGTAATGTTGTATGAATTAAGCTTGGGATGGCAGTATAATTTATATATAGAGGACATGTATCAACGTTTAGGTTTGATTAACAAAAACAGAACTACTTACACGTGATATTTATTTCGGATTTGCGTTCTTACTCTGGTAAACAAAAACATGAACGCGTTTTCCGAAAAACAAAATATAAATATAAATCAAGGCAAGAAATAGGTAGCATGTGAAGGGATACAGAAGAACACAGAAATATTAACGTCTAAGAAATGACAATAAGGTACTCACCCCGTGACATGTTCAACATCGCAGTTGTGCAAATTTTCTTTAGCTGCTTAGTGATGAAAATATTCTTGCTAATGTATTATGTCTTCAATGCTTCATTCTGGAAATTAATAACAAAGATTTACTTTGTCTTAAAGGAAATGGAGAGAGAGAACTGTAATTTAAATATACACATCACGCAAAACACAGTTCAGTTTATCTTTTTCGTCAAAGACATTATTCAATCATATCTAGAAGGAACGAATCAAACAATCACATCCATGTCACGAAAAGGAACCTTCTGTTATGCCAGGATATTATATTGCTAGACATTCATAAAATAAAGACACAAAAATTGCAGTGAGATCATAGGGAACATGTCAAAGGAAAGAAAATGAGCTACGAAAGAATTATAGAACGAGATAAGGTGGTTTATTCTGTAGAGGAATGTTAGAAGTAAGAACAGGATGCTTTAAAAATGTTGACATAAAATACGGATATATACTAAATCATTTGAAGGAAAAGGAGGCCTGGAAGCTCAATTGCATCAATAAACTCCTTCGAATTCCGTTTCGGTAAGATGAAGATGTGAAACGAAACACGAACTGTCCGAGCAATTTGAGGTTTGATAGATTAATTCACCAAATAATAACACATTCAGGTATAGAAACTTACAAGTTACGTTACGTTTATTTTCAACCGACTTCAGTAACGGTTTCACCGGACATTTGTTTATCACGATCATCTATTAGCGAGGAAAATAATGAATTCTGCCTGTAATGCAAATAAAGTAAATATACTGGAAATAAATTTATTGATATTCTTGACTACCTATCGACGTCCCGCTACGCCTCGCTTCGGCCAACATGCTGCTCCCCGCTCCGCCCCGCTGTCCACCCGTCCCATCATCTGAGTCAATGTTGTGCCTACTTTTCCGAACAGGCATTCAGGAAAGTATAAGTGACGTTCAGTGTGATACGAAAGATGTCATTAAACTTACATCCAGTTATGAAGCAAAATGGCGCCAAATATATTTTAACGTTGAAAAGGACAGACGGATATAGACTAAGAGAATCAAATTAGTTATTAAAGATCGTTTTAAAGTGCGTTTTGATGAGTGATATTACTTACAATTAGACAAGAAAGAGTCATCAATACTTTCTATGCCCTCGATACTACTACAGCAATTCGATGCTTTCGGAAAATGAACACATACTTATTCGATGCTTCGTTTTTAAAGTTCTCCTTCTTCTGGTTTTGCAGAACGATGTTCTTGTTCACAATCCGTTCTCTCCTCTTTTTCCTTCTCTAACTTATGTCATATACAATGTACCATATATGTTTTTCCAAAGAATTTTGTCTAAATTGATAAGCGAGAAGAAAAGAAACACAATGGAACCAGAAAGAGTTAGAATGTAAGTTTTTCTTATAAATATCTTCAGAGACTTAAGAAATATATTCCTTGTCTTATTTATCTGTGTCGCCAGACATAAATTCCGAGGTATTTTGTCTGAACTGCGAAGCGAGAAGGAAACAAACAGAATGGACCCTGAAAGAGTTAAAACGTTAGTATTGCTTAATATCATTGGAAGCTTAAACAATATATGTTCCTTTAAATAATAGTTTGATATTACAGAACTATAGAGGTGAGTTTATGCCTGTATTGTTGCCTGTATCGTTGCGACAGCTGGGCGTGCGGCTAATCTGCGACGAACGGCCAGATACTTTTAGCACCCGTGCCAGGGCGCTGCTGTGGCGGGGCGGAAGGCACGAGGAAGGGTCGCAAGCCATCCGTTGTCAGAGTGGTCGCGCCGGGGATAGAAGGCGCCGAGTCGCGTTGCCTGCCCTGTCTTCATCACGAGCACCGCACGATGCACGATGCACGGGAGAGGCCGTCATCGAGAGCTCGTGAGGGACCTCAATTACAACATGGAGTTACCCGAGTTGTTCGATCGCAACTGTTCGATAGAGAGATGCTACAACTGGGATATGTGTGTATATGTACATTGACGCAATAGCCGCTGACGAAACCTGGGCCTACCAGCGGCGTTCCGACCTTGCGGGCATGGGTTTCGGTTGATTGATTGATTTTTACGTGTTTCCGGACGCGTGAACTGCTTCGGTCATTAGTCCCGTTAGTGTAATGCATTTTTTTTTCTCGGGAGATGGCAGTGATCTTCCCCCCGCTGGATGGCGAGATCCGGCGCCGACCTACCGTCGGCTAGTGGGGTTTCCCCCTAACCAGGCCTCTCTACCAGCAGGGCACACTATAATCTTGCTCGACCGGGAAATGAACCCGGAGTCGCGTCATGGAAAATGATGAGCAATGAACTATCCGCGAGGGCTTTAGAACTGGGATATAGTGTCAACAAATACTGTACAAATAAACTGTAGTTCATCCCTTTCAACCATCACGTCACCGTAAGAAATATGCAGAACAAATTATATCGTTCCAATTCTATTTAAAAGCCCTTTGTTGTTTGAGTTTTTAAAGTTGTATGTAACATATTCTCCAGACTTTCGAGCAGGTAATGCTATCGAACATTGAAATATTCAGGTATTGGCCCATCACTAGTTTAGACCTTCGTGTAACGCCCACATTGATTTGAGTGTTCCTTTTTCTTATGCGAAGGCCCAATCAGATAAAGACAACTGAGAATTTTACTCCCACTCGCACTGCCTTAGGCATTATGTCCATCCCTTCACCCAACCCCAGCACCGCCCACCTGCCTAACATTCCCAGCTGGCTTACAAATCCCGTTATTAAACTTCTCCTAAGTTCGTTTCAGGCGCGTGGAGCTTCAAAGGCTAATTTTCATAAAATTATGGGCAATATAATACGATGTCAGAACTGTGCTTGGCTGGAGGCTGACAGTTATTTCCCTGCTCCTCCTCCTCGGCGTACGTCTATATCCAAACGGCATTTGCATGCTGGCCGCGTTTAGGCGGCAGGTTCCCTTTAACAGCCGCCCCCCCCCGCCCCCGCGCGCCCTCTCGCGGGCCGTAAACAGCGCGGCGCCGGATTGCGTTTTGTGCTCGTGCGGCTGTAAAGTCCCGGACGCGCGGCCGAGGGCGACAGGAAGACGGCGCCCTGCGCGCCGAGGTCACGGGGCGGATGGGAATCGTCACCTGTCTGCCCCGGCAACGGGGTGTCGCGGTAGAAGGCCCTGGAGACGACAGCGAGCGCTTCTTGGCTCCACAGCTTGTGGGTTTTATGCAAATGTATGCATGATTTACTAAGGCCATTAGCAGTGATAACTTCCATGTTTAAAGAAGGGAATGTAAGTTGTGAAACTAACACGGAAGTCTTGTCATTAAATTGTAATATTTGTCGCTGAGAAGAAGCGATCGGGATGACGATTGTGACGTAACTCTGATTCCTTGGCGATTGAGACGTTATAAGAGTGGAGCGGGGTGGTGCGGGGCGGTGCGGGGCGGTGCGGGGCGGTGCGGGGCGGTGCGGGGCGGGCGGGGCGGTGCGGGGCGGAGCGGGGCGGTGCGGGGCGGTGCGGTCGGCGGTGCGGGGCGGAGGCGCTGCGGGGTCGTGGGGCGGGGCCGGGCGGGGCGGGCGGCGCGTTGTGGTGCGGCGCGGTGAGGGGAGGGGCGGTGCGGGGTCGTGCGGGCGGGGCCGGGGCGCGGGTGGTAACGGTGACGCTGAGGTTGTCGGTGACGGTGGGGGGCCGGCCGGGGTCGGGGGCAGGAGGCCGCGACCTCAGCGCGTGGCGTGTGCGGGACATATTCTACGTTTAGTCGTCGTCGGTTTCGACTTCATCGACTTCCATGTCTGCGCCTTCGTCGACGTCCAACTCGCCGACGTCAATTGTCGTCGCCCTCCCCCTGGACAACTTCGTCCTTATTTGATCAGCGATATGCTGCTGCCATGCGGGAGAAACGACACATAGTATTTAACATCTCTACATAGTAATTGAGTAACTCCTGGAGTGTGCGGATGTGAGATTCCGCCACTCACAGATAGACCACTTCCCCTGCACCAATCGAGGCATATGAGGTGTCATTCGCCCGTCTCGGTCTCCTGATGGGGAACTGATAATGTGTATTTGGACTCGGACATACGAATCTAAGATACTTCCAAAAACGTGTTTTTTCGCGTTTTGGCGCTGCGATCTTGGTGAGTATGCCGGGAATAGGACCAACGCCACCTATATAGATCTATGTAGGGGCGTTGATGAAATTCCTGTATCTAAGTAGAGAAAAACGTAGAAGAGTGACTCCCCTCCTTCGTGAAGCTAATATTCTCAATAGGCGTAATCACTATTTTGACTATTTTGAAGACGTATTTTGTCGAATTTAATTTCGATCTTTAATAGATTAATACTAATTATTATATTTATTTCTTCATTTATGTTTATACATTTACATTACCAACTATCTTGTCCTAGAAATATTAAGAAGCAGCAGATTCTAGGCAACATAACTCAAGTGTCGGATACCTGGTTGGGTGAAACCCCGGTAGTTGATCGGTCGATTGATAGTTAGTAGGTCGGCGCCGGATCTCGCCATCAAGTGGGGGAAGATCACCGCCACCTTACGATGAAAAAACATGAACTACACTTACAGTAATAATGACCTCATTAGTTGACACGCTCGGAATTACTATCAATCAATCAACTTTCACAAGAATAACTCAGACGAAAACCGTGTACTTCAAAAAGCCATCCCAACTTATTCCACAGATTTCGTAAGTACTGCACTATCAAGTGATCGATTTGTTTGCATACAACAGATGATAAACTCTCAGGCCTGTAGTTTACGCGCTTTCACGGGCTCATCCCTTGTAAATCAGTTTTATGCTACTCTCTGTAGTTTAGGAGGGGCACCGTTTTCTACGTTGGAGCAATGAGTGTGCTCTGCCCTTGCCCCTTCGCGACTACCACACAGCCATGACACAACTATCACTCAGCTATATTTGAGGTCGGCTGTTTTTCTCTATGGTTGAACGGCAAGAGACAGAAGAGGATTTTTATTCCTAATTGGTTTAATTGATGCATATAATTTCTTGTAGCACAAATGTACCTACATACACAAAAATATACAGTTATTTTCGGTCATTGAATTGAGACTTCATGAAATCACAATACAACATTGTCATATACATTATGGGTATAGATCATAGTTATTTATGATTTTTCATTATGAGTTCATCTTCATTCGTATCAACAATAAAGTGATGAGTGGGCAAGAACAAGTCCAATTCAGACTAGAAACAATTTCTGTGGTTTGATTTTACTCTCATCAAAGAAGTAAACAATTGTTTGCAAACCTAAGTGGCCCACACATAGTTTATGTCTGCAGCAGATTTAAACAAACGTGGAAAACGCTTTTGAGGGAAATTTCTATAATAAATTTTACAAAATAGGATCAATCTCTTAGGTACTAAATTTGTGGTCAACTCATTAGAACTAAAATTGATATTATATATATATATATATATATATGAGTACATCTTCATGTGTGCGTGTGTGTTTGTATGTCGTATACGGAGTAGCAAATGTACGAAATTCCATCATCAGTATTGTAAATACTGAAAAAGAGAACTCGCTTCTGCTTTTAATAAGATGAGATGTTATTTGATGCATTATCGTTGCGTCGCCTCGTGTATCTTGTGCCCGACACTCGCGGACAAAGCTGTGGGACTGTGTTTGCGTCCGCCGCTGGATAATTAGGTGGCAGCTATAAAGACTTTTTGTCATTTACAACGATAATCACGCGCTTCGCTCCTTAGCAACCAACCATCTAAACAACAAATGAAGAGCGCGTCCACAGCACCAGCCGTTAAAATGCTCGAGAGTTCATTATAGCACCAGACATCCTAGACATCAAACTGAAAGGCGGAAATATCAATTTTTTACTCAAGCCCATATCACGAACTCGACTCTGACCACATTCCGGTAAACGTACTTATACAACAACTTCCGCCATCGGGATCCCCAATCCCCCAAAATAAACATACTTAACTGGATTAAACTGGATATTAAACTGGATTAAATTCCCAAACATAATAAGCAATTTAATACCTAAAATAAAAACTCTAAATAATTCTACAGAAATTGAATACGCCTTGATATTACTAAACACCATAATACTACATAAACACAACGGAAAGCAACCCAAAACACACAATTAAAATTTAAAAAAACATTAAATATCAAAAACAAAACCGGAAGGAAAAAAAAAAGAACTTAATATATTTAGTTAAGAGATGAATATAAAAACATATAAACCTCTAAGAACACAAAAAAACTCTCTATGGAACTTCACAAAACAAAAAGTAATCAATTATTACACCGGTCAACTCACCAAAAGGTGAGTTATTCACCACAACCGACAAGGTCGAGGAAATACCCAATCACTTTGAGTCGACTTTCACCCTCAACCAAACAAAACTGTACCCGGAACACAACACAATAATTCTATCAATAAACCTCCCAAACAATGGCCCTCGCCTCAGAATTCATTTTAAAAAAAAACTAAAAAATAAAACAAATCATTAGCTCACTCTCAATAAAAAGCGCCAGGTTATATTAATAATTCAATACTCAAATACCTACCAGCCCCGCAAATACATACATAACAAATATATATATATATATATATATATATATATATATATATATATATAATTCAATACTCAAAACTACACAAATACAAAAAATATGCTTCGGAACAATCATTTTCTATCCACTTTAAAGCTCCATCATTCATCCCGTTCCGAAACCAAATACAAATGCACAAAAACCGACAGCTATTGCCCAATAAGCCATCTAACATCTCTGTCTAAAATATTCGAAAAAATAATACTTCAACGACTCAAAAACCATATACAATTAACAAAAGCAATACCAACAGAGAAATTTGATTTTTCAACATATACCACACAACATCAACTCCTCGGATTACAGAACATCTCAGCACAGCATTTCAGAAAACAATCACTTAATATCGGACAATAATCAGACCGACTCTTCTCTACTCCTGTCCAGTATGGATTAATGTTGCGAATAAAAACATCACCAAAATCTAAATAGTACATAACCAATTCCTTCGCGCATTTTTAGGCATCCTGATTCATATCAATCAGCAATTACACAACATATAATGACCATTGTTATAATAATATATTTATTTCAATTATGCCTGGTGATGGAAACATAATTTCTGAAACATTGCGCTATGAATTATGTAATAAATATTAATATGAAAAATGTTGTCTTTAAAAATCAAAGACCCAAAATATTATAGTATATTGAAGAAATACAGACAGAAAAAAAATAATTACACTATGAATCCAACCTCCATCCCATCATTCCCAGCATTACTTACCGATACCATCACTTCTTCTCTAATATTCACCGTATCCAAACATTATCATCATTCAAGCCCTGTAATAACCCCACTCATCCTGCTCCAAACAAAAATAAATATCCATCCCACATATTCCGTAATTTGTTTTCAGACCTAGAATAAAATCTACTAGGTGCCATCATGATTTCCTCCACCTCTGTATTAGTGTTAAGTTAGGTTCAGTTTTATTAATTAAACGAGTATTGCATATGTATAGTTAAGTTAACTGATCTATGTACAAAACAATAAATAATAATACAAAATTAGAAAACTTCATTAAAATAGTTTAGTGGACTTTGAGATTTAGATTTCACCACTGTTAATAAATCTTTGGATAAATATATCCTTGCCACGATACAAAATTTTTGGGAATAAATGTGAACAAAAGTTATTTCTACAGTTATTTTGGTACAGATACACTAAAGTTTTTGTTGTTGAACTGTTCACTTGAGGTACTGCCACTAGAAGCCGTTACATTTATATCTCCGTCGTTAATGTTAGAAGGAACCGAGTATAAAATGTTGGTCTTTTTGATCAGTTTGGTTCTACCGCGCACTGCTATTATTATTTAAATGCGGTGTCAAGAGCCTCAACAACCTTCTCTACAGAACATGGAGAATAATGACAATTCTTAGCTCATGAAAGTGTTAAATGTTTATTTTGAATACCAAAAAATACTGTATGTATCGCGTCCACTATTAATCTTTCAGGAATGTTAACGAACTCGCTATAATTCCATCTCCTTGTTAACCTTCCGACCTCATCCTTAAAGACCAATAGAGAGTACTTGTGACATAAATAACTATTTAATAACTCCTTCGATCATCAAAATCTGTTAATTTATTCACAAGATATGAGATCAGGAGAAATCTCGCCATGTTCATAAGGAGATCTTCTCTTCCGTCCAGCAGTTGCCGGAAAAGAGCATTTTAATTTTAGTTTCGTTTTATGCTATTGTTTTACAATTGCAATGAGGACATACCTCCATTGCGGACAAATATCCTACTTCCGCCTTCCAAGACGAGAGAACTGCCGCTGTAATTGCTTCTTAGCAGGGTTGCCAACCGTACGTGCAGAGAAAGAAATTAAAATCCCTCACCACATCTCAGCGGTCCAGGGAAATCTACAATATATTTTTTAAACGTACGAAAATCTAAAGTGTTTTTGTGATGCACTAACGTTTTTCGATCCTATATTATTTTAATTTCCAAAGAACAATAGCCATTACTATTTCACTGAAATATAGGTTTATGATAAAATTCATTCATTAATGTCACAGCGATTGTGGCAAGTTACAAAGATTTTTGGAGAATGGAAGTGCTTATTTGACAAGGGATAAGGGCATTTTTTTTCCAAACTGGCATTTTAGTATAATTTCTACGACTAAATTATGATAAAATTCACAACTCTTAAGTAAATTGTAAAATGTAGACAGGGTGCACCCAAAATGTGTGTATATGTGTGCGTAAGGGCTACAGATATCGTATATATCTGTGTATCGTATATATGATATAGTATCCATCCTACTTGATGTTTACCTATAAACAATTTTTATTTAACCATTTATCTATGGCATGTTTCTTGCCCCATGATTCCGCATTATTGAGCAAAAACTGCATGTCGATATCCTGAACTGTTTAGAAGTTATGGGGTAGTCCATAGTTGGTGGGAAACCTGTATATAAAGATGTATTAAGGATGATGTCAGTATATATATATATTTTAGGGATGTCTTATTTTACGTAGTCATTTAGAAGAAAGAAACAGAATATTGTCATATATAAAATCAATAATAAACAATGTCATAATTCTGTTTCTGCCTTATTTATTATCAACAGTAGTATTGGTTATATTTAGGATGTTTAAAAATATTTTTTGTATGTTTGCGTAAACGAGAAAGTATAGTAAAGAAGTGTAGTAAACAAGAAGTATTTTTTCCAATTTTTATGGTGTCAATATTTCTTTTTTTTGTGGTGGTTTTTTGGTGGTTTTGGAATGGCTGGAATCTATTTCTCTATGTCCTTTGTGGTTTCGAAGGAATCGTACTTTTATTTTCTGGTTTTATATATTTAGTAAATATTTATCGATTTTTCTCCTGAATAACTAGTAATGTGGTCTGCTTTGCAACTGCTGTAGTAGCCCAATTTTGAGGAAAGTTCTTTATGCAGTATTCTCGTCGATGCGAGTATTATTCGTTATTTCCTAAATAAATTACTTTCCCATTTATTACAATAATATTTGAACAATAGATAAATTCACCTTCGGACATTTATTTTTGAAAACCTATGTAAAAAGAAGTGTCATGTGTAATATTATTATAATATTGTTCTAAGTCGTCGTCTACTTCATGGTCCATATCTAAATTGACAGACTTTTCTTCAATATCATCTCCAACTTACAATCAGAATTTTCTTCAACATAGTCATCTGCAACGTAGTCTACTAAAAGCAGTTCGTAATATCACCTGCAATTTACAGATAAAAACGTTTACTCCTATTGAACTAGTATATCAAGGGGAATAAATAGTGTTATTCTAATACTAATCCAAGCGCTGGAAGCACGCACGCAAGTAAAAGCGCGAGAGCTGCGACGGTTCCAATACTTTCCAGGCAGAGGCAACCCCACTCGTGAACTCCATGGCGACGAAGAAGAAAAAAAGGACAAACAATCGCACTTGCAATTATGATGCCATGACATTACTTGCTATTTACGTAGATGAGCGTACCTGTAAATCACATAACAGGCTCTATTAATGACCCAAATAAGGACGGAATGGCCTCTCCTGAGGTGGTAGTGTGCAGGCTGCAAATGACTTCCAATAAAGCAGCGCAATAATTCAAGTGCCATGAGCGCATGCGCAGCTGCACGAGGCAGAGCAAAGGAGGCATTGCACTTCCACCCTGGAGCAGCGCAGTCGACGCCGCGGAGCCCCTCCCGTTGTGCCCACCCGGCGATGCTCAGGGATTTCTTTATCACAATCCTCTCTGAAGCGCCCCGCTCGCTGTGCCCGCCTTCTCCGCATCCCCTGTCCGGCCCCCCCTCCGCCATCCCCCTCAGCTCACTCTTCATCCGCGTCGGTGGTTGTTAGTGGTTCCCGGCACGTCCACTACTGTGCTCATTACTCCTGTAAGTGTAGTGCATGATTTACCCCTCGGGAGATGACGGTGATCTTCCCCCGCTGGATGGCGAGATCCGGCGCCGATCTACTGTTTAGCTAGCGGGGTTTTCTCCAACCAGATATCTGCCATCAGCGGACCACCGCCCCAGTCGGGGCACGCTCTAAGCTCCCGACCGGTCTCCCGGAATATGTGGTAGTGTAGTGCATGTTAGTGTAAGTGTGTGTGTAAGGGGGGAGGATAGGACGAGGAAGATGAAGGAAAAGTCGCGCGCAGTCCGTGGCGCCTCGCTTCGTCCCCCCTTCCGCCCCTCCCATCGCTGCCCCCCCGCCCCCCACTTGCGGCCGCGCGTCACCCGGCAACGCCCTCACCAGCCCATGCCACCCACACACATGTGGCACTTATTTTGGTTGGCAACCAAGTACGCTGTATTTTTACTTTATCGCCATTATTTCCTGAGAAGAGAAAGTACTGTAATTTTGCGCCACAAAAAGGCGAATTTTCGGGAGGAAAACTCTCATTTCCGGGTCCTGGTAATGCAAAAGTGGACAGATCCATTTGCTATAGAAAAAAATCTTCTAACACGTGGTGTAGCCAGAATCCATGTTTTGTGGGTCCTTGATACCGAAAAAAGTGATCGCAAAAGGGCTGTCTCTCAGCCTGCCAAAGCTAGCGCCCAAACCGTTCAGGTGTTTTTTTCAAAATTGATATTCCTTTATCAATTCAATGGAACTCCAAGCTGTCGGAGTTTGAAATTGATATTTGAGGCTAATTTACATGAAGCCTCGATATTTTCAAAATTTTCTCAAAAGTGGCTCAAATTTGTTTTTATTAAACTTTGTTTTCAGATCGCAAAGAACGCTTAAGAGAACCATTAGTTGTTCTTGGCAGCTCATAAGCTTCTTTTCATTTCGGGAACAAACACTGCAATGGTTCCAGGTTCCTGAAGCACATAGAAGTACAATGTCATGCGGTAGGTCAGGAGTCGACCACAGGCGGCCCAAAAGGGCTTCACTGATTTGCTTATTACTACACTCAATTAAATTAGCAGGGAGTTCTTTGTGAATTTATGTACAACAAAAGAAGTTTAATACATGATTAGGTAATTCTAATACTTACAGTTGCTAACAGTCTTGTTTGTGCAGTCCACAATTTCCTCGAAAACCATTAATTTTAAGTGGAAAATTGATACTAACGCAAAATATATTACAAGATAACTGAACAATTCCCATTAAATAAAATGTAACTTTGTACATCTTGCCGAAATGGCCTTGAATTTGAAATTCACCCGCCCATTTAGTCGCTCTGAAACTGGCTACTAGAAAGGATCCCAGGCGACAAAATGTACTCGTGATTTTCAAATTTTAGGCCATATCGGCTAGGTGTACAAATCAACGTTTTATTTAACTGGAATTGTTCAGTTATCCTGTAATATATTTTGCGTTAATATCAATTTTCCACGTAAAATTAATGGTTTTCCAGCAAATTATGGACTGCACAAGCAAGACTATTTCCAACGGCATGTCGTGTTTCAGTGTTGTCTGTAAGCATTCAGCAGCCTCCGCCTCAAGGCAGAAGCCCCGCCCGCCCCCGCCCCTCGCGCCGACCCTATCAGCGCCTGCGTCCTCTCACTCCCTGAAGAGGCCCCGCTCTCCTCACACCCAGCAGGATTCGGTTCGCTGCATTATCTCTGTTGGAGCTGAATGGCTCGCACAATGGTTAGGGTACGAGAAATTGACGATAGCTCTAATTATAATAATGTGGTATTTCAAACGCTTGAATAAAAAATGCGTTCGAGATGTATGTGCAGACAACGAGCTGTTGAGGGTTTGACTGTATCCCCCCCCCCCAGGTCTAAGCTGCCATGTAGCTGCCCGACTATAGATACAGTGCTCGCTGATTGCTCGTTATTATCCCTACGTTTCCACAGTGGGTTCAATATGTTCCCACACTTAAAAAAAAATTATTGAGGTTTTGAATAAATTCTGGCATTTTAATATAGAAAAAAATCCAATATGTTTGTGGACCATAGAATAGTATATTCTGCAACGAGCGTAGACTGATGGCTATTATTCACGAGTGGATGTTTCCGACGCGAGCGACGTAGGAGCCAGTGTCGGAATTTCCACGAGTGAATAATAGCCATTCTACGCACGTAGAACACTATACTTTCTCCACGACTTTGATATTGAAGCTGGAAGAATCCATAATTATAAATCAATGTGAGCGTTTTAACCTTACAGCGTGGCCACAATTATGTGAACTCGCATACTGTTTCGTGGTTCACCTGTCTTACGATAGTTGCGGAAGAGCACGCAGCGCCTCTGTAGGCGACTGCGAGAACCCCAAGTCGTTGTGTAATGAACTAGGACGAATGCGATTGGTCGACAGGTGTGTTAGAATAATATTCTCGCACGGCTTGTGGAATTGGCATGATTACTGCTTCCGATAACATGGAGAAATGAATACATTCTGCTATAGTCGTAGAGAAAACATGTACCGGTAGGGCTTTACAAAACACACTGGTCCCTATTTTAACCCTTTCGCCACCACAACGAGCTAGTGAGACAGGGTGCCACCTCGAGCCACGCAATTAGAGGCGCCAGCGTTTTCATGAGGGAAACGACACGGCCGATTTTGCAGTTTTACTACAATTCCTTTTCAGGACTTCCCCAGTCAATACAGGAATCGAAATATGTAAGTTAGATCACAAGAATGTTCTATGAAATGCTAACATAAAATTGATTCCTGATTCAGGATACAATGAGTAGAGAAAATGAAAAGATCCGCAAATGTAAATGATGGTTTTATGGTTTTAAAACCGACAACGCACATTAGTCACAGCTACACAACTTCACAATAATCACCGGGAGAGATGGCTTCACGGCATCAGCTGATGTCACTGCAGTCCCTCTGACCGGGAGGTCCTAGGTTCGGGCCGGCATGATATTCCGACCGGATTTTCTACAGCAGATCGACTTCAGTCGCTGTGTGGACGAGAATTCTAGCGGTCGGCAGCTCTGATCGGTACTTTTCCGTGGTATCACCGATTAATAGCACGCGAAGGCTGGAGCGGTACCCTAACAAACGGTCTACGGACCGCGCGATCTTTCCTTCCTCTTCCCTGTTCTAACTTGGACCATTACTTACTACCACACTTTCCCTAAAAATACCAAAGACAAGGTTATATTTGTTAATTAGATTTACCACACATGTCATGAGACCTGTCGGGAGCTTAGAGCTTGTCCCGGTAGGGGCGGTGCCCCGCTGATGGGAGAGTCCTGGTTAGGGAAACCCCACTAGCCGACGGTAGGTCGGCGCCGGATCTCGCCATCCAGCGAGGGAAGAACATCGCCAGTTCTTGCGATTAGTTATGCACTGCACTTACGGGACGAATGAGCTTAGCAGTTGATTCGCTCAGAAATACTAATCAATTTATCAATCAAGGGAGGAAAGTCCTCTTCACATATATTCTCGTTCTAAATCTAATTAACTAATATAACTTTGTCTTTGGTATTTTGAGGAAAATTGAATCAATTTTTAGTTCATGTAACTGAGTTAGATCGACTTTTTAACAACGCGCGCTTTTAATAAAAACTATCCAAATCGCTCTTAAGAACTCCCAGCGTGTCTTCCGGTTCTGAATTAATCGCCCTTAGCTTATGGCGCCTCTTATCTCGTAGCGCTCCAGCGGCCACAAGAGGAAACCATTAAAAAGAATGGAGCGACTTCAACTATGTAAATCAATGCGTCCGGGGCGTTGCGGTGCAATAAGTCGAGGCCAGAGGATGGCGCTGGGCGCAATCTTACAACGCGCGCAGGCGAAAGCCTAGGCGAAGGAGCAAATCGACCCAATAGATCTTTTCCTCTGATCCCATCGCAAGGCGACGCATGTAACCTAATTTGCCGTATGATTCATTAACTTCATTTGAAGCGAAGCTGCTGACTTCCTTCCTCCTCTTCAGAAACATGCACGAGCCGCCACTATCCACTAACGTACTAACTTTCGGGCGAGCTGTTAACTAGCAACGAATTCGGGTTTGGAACTTCGTACTTTTTGAAAAAGGGTTTCTATCATTTATACTGAACTACCCACGTTTCACTTATTTTGGAAGTTTTAACACAGATGCCATGTCTTATGAAATAATTAAGAACTACACACACAAAACCGTTTCAGAGTAACTTAAATGATTCTTCTTTCATTATTTATTCATCTTTAGTAAGATGAATCGAAATAGAGAAGACACCTTGTGAACAAATTCTCTTCATTAGTGATATGGGTGTCCCCGTGAGGTACAATAAAAAGAAACGATCAGGGTACGAAATACTAACAGAAACCAACACATACGCTATTAAATCGTGTAAAACATTATTAATAGTTTCGTAAATTTTCAGGTAAATGTTGGATCAATTCTATGTATCTGGCCATCAGTACCTCTTTAGAAATATAATTCAAGGAGGAGGAGAAGAAAAAGAAGAAAAGAAGAAACAGGAAAGAAATAGAAGAAATGAGCGGTAATGTCAGAGAACGTCTGTTGAGGAGGGACATTAGAAACCGAGCAATTAACCCCAGGAGCCCTATTAAAGATCCCAATAAGGAGCAAAGCATTTCTATGGAGCAAGAGTGTACAGCGCCCAAGAATGTCTTGATTTGGTGTTCCAACTGCTTCTCGGGATGATGCTGGCTTCAAAACGTGAAGGACAACCTTAGAAGAGACAGGTTCAGTGCTCATCTGACCTGTGCGAGTGATATAGTAAATCTTTTTTTTTTTTTTTTTTTTCACATGAAGTTTTCTTTTCAGAATTTTCTCCATTTAATTCTTTTTCTACAATTCTTACATTTCCTTAGTTTACAATTTCGCAGATGTTGCCCGGAGGAAGAATATAGAAACATAAAAGTACAATTATAATTACGAGTACATTTAGGGATAGATATGAAATAACCAGTAGAGGTGCATCAATGGAGTTTAAGGCGTAGAACGCCACCCGCAACGCACGGCCGTTGGCCTCAGCTCCTCAGCGCTGTCACAGAGCGAGATTTCACAGGCTCTCAAAACCAGATTTTCTTGCCCTCGAGAGCATTTCAGGCCTTATAATCCAGATGAGATCTGCAGAGCCTCTGACCAGGGAAGTTCTAGGTTCGAGCCCTACGGTGGCAGAATGTTCGATACTAGTTAGATAACGGGGTCAAATCCAGTCGCTGTCTGCAGGTGAATTATAGATGCCGAAGGCTCTGGTAGGTAGTTTTACGTGGTTTCTAAGATCACTACCTGACGAATGTTGGAGCAGGACCCTAACAAATGGGCAAAGGACCGCGCGAGATCTTTTATTCCTCTTCCTTGTCCTATGTCTTGTGACCAAAAAGGGCAAATTTCATAAAATTGTTTTTATTCGCAGTTGTACAATACCGAGAGTGTACCATAGAAGAGCACAGTTTACAATATAGCTGCAAGATATGCCAGGGACCAAAAGTCCAGAAGTCCCAAAAATTAATGCCGTGGTCAAAAACAATGTCCAGTAAAAAAGTCCTTAATAGCAAAGCGTTGTCGTCACTCAGACCACAACCCACTGCTTCACACTTCACTACTCCACTTCGCCGGGACAACTCGAACTGCCGGCTCCTCCCGGCAGGGGCCGCTTTCCACCCCCTCGGGCTGAAGGTTCGACGGCTAGCCTGGCCGCGGGGGCGCTGGCGCGCCGACTGAAGCGTGACGGTTGCCCCGGCTCCGACTTTGGCGACCTCTTTCGGGCGCTGACCGCACTTTATGGGAGCGCCGCCGGCTCGCCGATGCGCCCTTGGGGAGGTCCCTTCAAAGGCACGCGGGCGATCACTACACTAGCCTCACCCTTCCTTACATACACTACACTACCACACACGATGGGATACCGGTGGGAGCGTAGAGCTTGTCCCGACTGGGGAGGCGCCCCGCTGGTGGGAGATAGCTGGTTGAGGGAAACCCCGTTAGCCGACGGTAGGTCGGCGCCAGATCTCCGCCACCTCCCGATGAAAAAGCATGCATCACACTTAAGGGACTCATGACCTTATCAGTTGGGAGTGATACGGCGGCGGGCGTGCCCGGCGTTAGCGCGCGCCGTGCGGCAGGAGCTCTCGATGGCCCTCCGCTGTTTGGAGAGGTGCTCGGGCTGAGCAAACGCCGTCGGCGGGCGCGCGGGCGGGAGCTGAGCCGGCCACAAAGGCCCCTCGCCTTGTCCCCTCGGCGGAGGTGTTTGCTCGGCTGCTCCCCGCGCAGCGATAGCGTCGCACTCCGCGCGTGTTTGCTCCGTGGAGTGCGACAAGCGACGTCCGCGCCCGCCCTCGGGAAATGGAACATTGGCGTTTCTTTCACCACCGGCAAATATTAGCTCAAGCGGAACCTATCTCCATCAACATAGACTTTTCACAGCACTATTGAGTGAAATATCTCAAGGTGTTAAAATGTTCCAAGCTGAGAGGTTGGTGTTCACCTCACTCATACACCAAATTAATAATAAAATGAACAGAATTCACGAATATTAACACAAAACGTTTCCTTGGGCATAATAACACACCTGGAAAGTGAAAAACCAAAGCAGGTGAAATGAGAAGTAGTGACATGAAAATAAATTTGCTAATAAGATGCCGATGATCTGCCGAGAGGGGTCGTTAATAAACTAATATGAACATTAGGAATGCTGGCAAGGAGGTGATACTTGTATTGCATATTTTGTCTCTTTTGTTACAAATTATTATTTTTAATATTGAGAGTTATTACTTGTATGTTTTAATTAATTTACTGTGTCATTATTGCGAAGTCAAATTCTCTAGTAAAATGTAAGATTCTTTCGTATATATAAAAATAATTAACGAGAGAAAAGACAAGAGCAGACAACAGTAGAAACAGATTCGTATTCTTTCTCTTTCAATTTAACAATCTCCCGTATATTTAAAAATAAACAACAGAGAAAAGACAAGTACTCACAACAATAAAAACCGACGACACTTCATATTCACGCCACAATTGCCATTCTATGAACAATTTAATGCGTCGAAAACTACCTCAATCTCCTTCAAATTCATGACAAGGAAAAATGTATACAGAGTCTAATAACTACACATTTAGTTACCTTCAACGAGTCTTAAATGGATTAGATCTCGACATCTCTATTCACTAGACACGCTCTGAGCTCAATTGCATGTCCCCTGCTGCTAGTGGAGATTGCCATCGAATCGCTGTTGCCGAGTGGCTTGTGCTCCAACGTTACCGAGCAGCTTCGGCCATTGAGTCAGCAGTTTGTGCATAAACGATCGAGCACTGGAAACGAGGTTCGTGCCGTACCGCTATCACAAATACTGACACCTGACATCCGTCGCAGAGAGAAGGAAGGGAGCGTGTGGGAACAGCCTTTCCATCTGACGCTGGAACTGTTCCTAATTCACCGGTACCGGTTCTGTGATGAGATTGGATGTTGAGTTACACAGAAAGTAGGTGCAGAAAAGAAACTGCTGTAAACATGGACATGGTACAAGTACATTCCTCGAAACAGGTCTCGTGTTTCATGCAGAGAGTGAAAACCCTTAAATGGGAAAAACGTTACATGGCGCAGTTGAATTGCTCACTAGTAGTCAGTTCGGATCTTTTATTAGAACTAGTTTACAGATGACTTCCCGATCATCTTCGGCAAAATTAAATCCTCCATTTCCCATCATATTCAGCATATTCTCACAGCCAAGTACAACACGAACAAGGGAAACATCTGATCGATTGATTGTTGTTGACGTTCCCTTGTCGTGAAAGTAGGAGGCAAACTAGTAACAATACAATAACAACGCCACGTTATAATACTAGCTGCACCCACAAAACCGTTTCTGAGGAAACGGAAAATATTTGGTAAGGCTGGACCGCGCATCTAGGTACTGGTGTTCCGCAGGCAACATCTTAACCAACTGTACCTAAGTGAAAATACTGACTTAAATGACTTTTTACACTTTAGACATTTGCAACGAAAATGAACCTGCTCTAATTTTATAAACCTTATACACTTACTGTACTATGATATATTCCAGTAAGAGGTGTAGAGAAAACATCTGAAGCCCTTTCAAGAAAAAAGCGAAAATGTTGCGACATTCTTGAAAAGTACCTCCAAAACTTAAAGTATTTTTTCAAACTCAAGGGGTTTTAACATCAGTCAGATTGATCAGGAAATATCAAATTCGGTGAAAATCATCTGCACATGTTAAAACAGTCACACGTTTGGACGAAAACAACTTTTTCGGTATCAAGAACACACAAATGTGGATTCAGACTAAACGAAGTGTTAGAGGAAGTAATTTATATATAATGGAGCAAGAAAAACCAGCTTTTTCGATATGGAGGTCTCACAATAGGAAATAATGAAAAAAGTCACTTTTCGCAGCAGCATTGCAATACTTTCTCCACAACGCGTGTTCGAGAAAGTGGTATGTGGGTAGCATTTGGAGCCGATGTGGTGTCAAATAGAAAAGTTTCCAACTACGGAGCCCTGTTACGGGTGCGCTAATGCAACAGCAAAAAGCTTGCACGTTGTTGTACACCATCACATATTTATTTCCAAAAGATCACTTGATCTTCTCAAGCTGGGAATACGTTAGGAACTAGCATCTCTTTACGTTATAGCGTCATCTTTCCTCTCCGATTTTGTCACCTTGTGAGCAAGTTGATCTTATCGTCAAACGACATATGATATAAAATGAAGAAAATTGCCAAGAGCTCGAATTGGATTAAACAATGAAGAAATTGCTGCTCTGTTTGAGCGAAAATGAGAATAGAAGATCAATATTTAGCATTCTTGAAAGAGGACACCTAAATACACGCCTTTCAATGTAAAATTCTTTGGTATATTTAAAAATAATCAAGGAGAGAAAAGAGAAGACCAGACAACACTAAAGCTTTTATTTAGTTCCAGTGTAGAACCCGAGCAAAACCGAAGTCGTCACGACACGTCTTTTTCCTTACAGCATTTTGAGCAATGGATCTGCATTATTAACAAGGCATTTAATATCTTTGGTTTAGTTGAAAACGCTGTAACAGATAGTGTAAATAAAATAAGTTACTGATGTTCAGAAAGTATCGAAATTATCACTAAAAATATATAGTTTCATTTTTCAATCATCAAAATAAGCTGACTATTTGGAAAGCTTTTAGAGTGATGAAAAACACAACTCTCCTTATTCCTATTTTACTTCGCAGACGAATAAAAGTTATATAATAAATAAATTAATAAATAGGTACGAGCTGTGCACATACACAATGCAACACATTCATTTCAACAAAACGAGCAATCCCGCCTTGGCCACTGTCACTGGAAGTCACGAGGTCATGTCTAAAGTGCAGGCCCGGCCATGCTATTGAGCACACAGAAGAGGTCGTCATAGACACAAGCCGCGACGCAGCGTGAGTCGGTGCGCTTCATTAGCGGGGTGCCGGGGCGGCGGAGGCGGAGGCGGAGGCGGGAGGTTCGTGGGGGCCTCCCGGTGAGTCTCTGCTTGCCCTGCCCGCGGGGCGGAAGGTCCAAGGTGCATCCTGCACTTTACAAAGCTGCACACTGCCGGCTATGGCGCACCGCAGGTCGCTAAGGCAGTACTGTCGTAGTGATTGCGGACCGAAGGGTCGCGGGGTAGAGTCCCGCCTCGGGCATGGTTGTATTTGTGTTCGTCCTTTCACCCCTTATCTTCATATCGTTTCGTATTCATAGTTACCATAACGTTAACTCCAATAGGGTCGTAATGACCTAGATGTTGATGTGACCGTAAATAACAAAAAAACAACAAACAAACAGAAAACAAAAAAAGTTGTACTTTCAGAAAACACATCACCGTACAAACTGCGTTTTAATATTAAATCTGAAAATTCCTTGGCGGCAGCAGAGATATTGTGGTAATCCATAATGATTAAGGATCCAGGAGATATCAAGCACAAAGCTTTTAAATATATATTTAATATTACGAGACCAGGCATATGTTTCGGGGATCTTGTTTGGCATTTCAGGACGAAAGTGCCACTGAAGATGGTATAATATTCCCGAACAAGTGTCTGGTTAATTATTTGTAATATTAAATACGTTAATAACCTTGTGGTTAATATCTCCTAGTTCCTTAATCTAATCTAATAATATCATTTCGATCTTGAAATCACATATTTCCTTGCTACAATAAGTTATTGACAATAACAATTATCAATGAGACAATAAAATGAGACAATAAAAGACATTTCGCATCCTGTCTCTCTCGTAAATAAACAGCATTTTCTCATTTGCTAAAGAAACACTTTATTCCCACGAGGATTGAAGTAATAGAAGACCATTTCGCATCCTGTCTCTCTCGTAAATAAAACTGTACTTGAACCCATCATTATATAAATAACTATCAATTCACACTCCATAAAACCGTGGTTTACGGTGGTTTATGGAGTTTAATGATAACAGTTTCAATTCGCTCCGCCGGGCAGTGGAGGGAAGCGCCGCCTGGGGGGTCGTTTGGGAGCGCGCGGCGCGGTGGGGTGGGGCAGGACGGGGCGTGTCGGAGCAGAGGCGGAGAGAGTCGAGCGGAGAGGGTCTGGCGGTGAGGGTCTGGCGGAGAGGGTCGGGGGGAGAGGGTCGGGCGGAGAGGATCGGGCGGAGGGTCTGGCGGAGAGGGTCTTGCGGAGAGGGTCTTGGGAGAGGGTCGGGCGGAGAGGGTCGGGCGGAGAGGTCGGGAGAGAAGGGTCGGGCGGAGAGGTCGGCGGAGAGGGTCGGGCGGAGAGGGTCGGGCGGAGAGGGTCGGGCGGAGAGGGTCGGGCGGAGAGGGTCGGGCGGAGAGGGTCGGGCGGAGAGGGTCGGGCGGAGAGGGTCGGGCGGAGAGGGTCGGCGGAGAGGTCTGCGAGGTCGGCGGAGAGGGTCGGGAGAGGAGGGCGGGCGAGGAGGGAGGGCGAGGGGAGGGCGAGGGGCGGGGCGAGGGGCGGGCGAGGGGCGAGGGCGAGGGGCGGGGCGAGGGGCGGGGCGAGGGGCGGGCGCGAGGGGCGGGGCGAGGGGCGGGGCGAGGGGCGGGGCGAGGGGCGGGGCGAGGGGCGGGGCGAGGGGCGGGCGAGGGGCGGGGCGAGGGGCGGGGCGAGGGGCGGGGCGAGGGGCGGGGCGAGGGGCGGGCGAGGGGGGGCGAGGGGCGGGCGAGGGGCGGGGCGAGGGGGGGGGGGCGGGCGAGGGGCGGGGCGAGGAGGGGCGGGGATGGGGCAAGGAGGGGAGGACAGGGTGAGGGTGTTAGGATCGGGGCGAGGTGTGGCGGAAGGGCGGGGGAGAAGTCGTGAGCGCCGAGAGGAGTGCAGCGGCGCGTCACGCGAGCGCGAGGCCACGCCCCCTCTGGCTCCGCGGAGCACAATCACCTGCAGCACTGGCAAATAAACGCACTCGATCTGGAGCGGTGCCTGTTCTCCCCTTCTCCGAAGCGAGACGCGCCGGCGCCCGCACAGTCTTCACTGATGGTACGTTTTTAAATGGTAAGTGTTATTTAGAATGTTTACGATTCAATAACAATATGAAAATTAAATAATGGAACATAGATTGTTAGAGACAACTCATAGCAATATCTGTCTTTTATGTATCTTAATCAGTTCTGTATTTCAACTTCCATTATTCTAATATGTAACATTTGCAGAGAAGTAGGACAAAAGTATTCTATAGAATGTTAAACAATATAACTAATTTACATTATCCTGAAGCAAGAATGTTTAACAAATAGATACTCGGGAAAGATACATGAGAGAATTTCAATTTATTCCATGTAGTTTTGTTTGAGAATGTTGTATATCGTCGTAATTTTCACTACCTTTTCCATAATCTCCTATTTGCAAAATTCTTTACTCATCTCATGATTGCAGTCTATCCGTCAGTTCTCAGAAATTACTTTTATCACGCGGGCTTCTCCGGGCCGCAATGCGGAGTAATGCCTCTATAGGTTGGGTCTGAGGCTCTTCACCCGGCAACCCAACAGTTGGGACCCTACCCGCCGACCATTGGGCAGGATCCCGCACGGGACGTGCTTCCAAACCCACACGTAAAAGTCCGGCAGGGAACGCGAACCGCCCGTCAGGTTGCTCAAGATGCCGGTGACAAGACCGGAGCAGCGGTGGGGCGGCCCCCGGTTGGACACGTGGCTTCGCGTGACAGTGCCGATACAAATGGGTTGCTGAGTGGGGATCAGTCCCGACGTCATGTGGGTGGCGCCTAATTACTCTCCGGGGCCAGCCCGGCAGGTGGTGGCTCTGCGCTGGCAGAGACCCCACCCAGCCCTAATTGGGGAGGCGCCCCGATGGGGTGCGGCGCCTAGATGCCCACAGCCTCCCGGTGCAACACGTCTCGGCAGAGTAGCAGCTTACGCGGCTCATAAATACACACTGTTTCTCGTGGCTCCCAATGTGCACACTGTCAGCATATTTACATACATAAATAAGTATGTTCAGCGTACGGCGATGCATAATAGGAGAGCGGAGTGTATGGAAACGTAGAATTGAACACACTACCTGAAGCCCTAAATAGTCCAGCAAAGTAGATTGTAATGTAATTGCGGAACCCTTCGTACAACACTAAAACACACACACACACACACACATCTATAACTCTAGTTCAGATGAAATAACATTTAATATACAGCAAATTGGAAGTAAAAGCCAAAAATTTTACGTTATTTTTCTGTACTTTTATTCTGAAATCCTGAAGTACAAAACTTACTGTTCTCTTTTTGGTCGGATATATTCATAATTACGTAATTGACGTTCTCGAAGACACTGCGAAACTGCGAATAATGAGGAAAGGGCTAAGTATTCATACCGGAGAAAATGTTTTTAGAAAATATTTCTCCTCTCTCTCTCCCTCTCTCTCTCTCTCTCTCTCTCTCTCTCTCTCTCTCTTCTTTTCCTCTCTCATAAAATTATATATATATATATATATATATATTATATGTTTATGCGGCCCGGGCGGGGCTACGAGAAGGAAGAGAGGCGGCGGGAGTGTGAGTTAGGTGGGAGGGGGCGAGAAGGCAAAGGCAGGTCTTTCTTGGCGGGGATAGTTCTACTCACGCTTCTTAGCCTCCTTTCTAACACGGTCGACTTGAACCAAAATTGATGGACAGTAATTGGACATCACTGGACAGTAACAGACACGAATGAAAGTACAATTCAGTGAATGAAAATGTTGTAGTACTATAAGATGTATTAGAGATCATAAAACTTATTTTTTTGCAATCCAACTCACTGCACGTTTACATTACGTTTACTGTACCCTTAGAGTGTCATCTGTTAATTTCCTGTGCTCAACCCACAATGCGCAGTGTGTCTGAGCGGGAGATAAATCTTTCTCCGGTCTCCTGAGGGGCCAATCTGGAGCGTAGCTGCAGGGGAAGGGGCGCTGGGATCAGGGATGGTCCCCGCAAGGGAAGACGAAGTGTGGGCAGGAGAGGGGCGTTACTCGTGCTATGCTTCCGCCGCCAAGCCAATTTCGGCGGTTCTTCCAAGGGGCCCTGCCCTCCCCTTCCTTCCCCCTACCCCTCCACCGTCTCTCCCCCCCCCCTTCCTCCAATTCTCTCTGTTCCTTCTCCTCATACTCGCCCTACCCCTCCTCACCTCACCCTTACCCTCTTCCCTTCTCTGCCCCTCTTCCCAGCCCTCTATCCCTCCCCCAGCTTTTCTCCTGATCCCAGTTATCGTCCCCTTCCTCCTCACATCCCTCTATCTCTCCGGAGAGATATCATCTCCGAAGATAGAGAGCGTATAATCGTTATGCTAATTACCAAGCGTGCGTACGTGTACATACATACAAAACAATTGCAACGATTGCGCGATACGATCTTTGTTTGACATAGTAAAGGAACAGTGCATGGAAGCCCTGTTAATATAAAAGGAAAAACCCACTTAAACATCATTGATGGAAACGTTAAACAACGGTGCTATCCGGCAAATGTATATTGATGATGGTGATCATAATTGACATACGAAAAAATGGAGACAAATACATTAATAAATAAAACGGAGCACTCTTGACAATATTTTCATTAAAACGACTTCAAAGACCAAAATGTCAAAACACATTTCACTGTCGTAAAGTTCGTGTTGCGATGCTGATTATAACTCGTTGCCTACAAATTATTTGGAAATTAACTTATGCACCATGGTTCACTGTATACGAGATCTGGTGGATTTGATAGGCGGATATTTTAAGGATTTTTCTGCATACATTGCGCCTCTATCGATATTTCATTTGTATGTATTCATAGTATGTAGCTTCCTGTAAACAATGTTCTGTTGCAAATTACCGCTCAAAGAGAGAAATGGATCTGCAAACAGGGTATGGAAATAACTCGCCACCATGCAAATGCTGTAATGTGTGATGTGGAGATGGAGAATGATAGCTTATTCACGCCCATGCTTTTCATTATGGGTGGAACATTGCTTATTCGTGCGTTGATATCTCCATTGTAAGCGGCATATCATATGAAAACATGCTTAACAATAGAGCATTCTCCAGCAAAAACTCTCGATCCTATTCATTCTGGATACTACGAACTGGATTCTATTAAGTTCTCATACTTTGATGAATTAATTTACACCGCTTTATTAAAAGTAATAGAAAACGAGTTCAAATGCGAAAGAAATACTTTGTGTAATCGTTGTTAAATAGCCACGAATTTGAATATAAAAGGAAATAATATCAATTTAATAATTATAACATTGTGTTGTTTGTAAATGCGACAGCTTCATTATAACTTTTCTATGATGTAATACTTGTTGATTACAACAAATAGACTTTCTGCGACCATATTCTCGAGTGGTCGACTTCCCTTCGATGACGCCGAGCTCATAATGAAATTTGTTCATTTCCGGACCCCAAACATTGCTTTTCATGAAGATAAATAGGGAGACAAAAAGAAAAAAAATGGAAGAAAAAGCAAACGACAAATAGAAAGAAGACAAAGAGGGTGAAGAAAAAGATGACCAACAAAAAAGAGAACGTCTGGCCTAAGCCTCAGGATGAAAGAAATCACCTACCACCAGATCAACAACTCGAAGCCATCAACCATTCCACGTCCTACTAAAAGGATAATATTTTGCCAAGAAACTAATATATTTAATAAAAAAACAAGTGAATTCCTGTACATTTTCTCCTTCAAACCAAGATTGGCCGACCTGGATGATCGAGGTGGCTAAGAGCGAGTACCGACGCAGCGCTTCGGTCCGAAGGGTCGCGGGTTCGAATCCCGCCTTGGGCATGGTTGTTTCTTGACTGTGTATGTATTGTCGTGGAGGGCCTCGCGTTCTGCTGACCCCAGATCAGAGAAGCCCGCAAGTGTGTTTGTCTAGTGTATGGTCGAACATGCGTCACATCGGGACGTAAAGGGTAACCGGCTGTTGGTTGGTTAAAAGCCCTAGAAAAAAAAACAAGATTGGGTGCCAAGTTATTATTTTTTTATAAAAGAATCTCATTGTACTGTATTGAATATATAACCAATGTGAAAGCAAATATCGAATATGTAAACTATTTTAGAGTCGCTAAGAACCTTCGGTTGATGCCATCGCCTTGCTCCCGCCGCGCCGCGCCGGGGGAGGGCGGTGACGAAGCACATTCGGGAGTGGCTGGGAGGGGCGGGAGGCGGGGGCGGCCCGGGGGGGCGGGCGCGGGGCGGCTCCGCGCACGGGGGACGAGTGGGGCGGGAGGTTGCGAGGGCGGCGGAGGGGAACGGCCTTAGGAGGAGGCAGGAGCGGATGGACGTGCGAGGAAGGGGGCGATGAATAAGAAGCGGACCGGGAGCGGTAGCTCAGTGCATCAACTGATGTCACTGCACCGGGAGGTCCTAGGTTACACTCCCCACGACGGCAGGATTTTCGACACTAGCTTTTCAGCTAGGTCGAATTCAGTCGCTGTCTGGAGGAGAATTCTAGCACCCGGCTGCTCTGATCGGTAGTTTTCCGTGGTTTCTCCGATCAACACCAGGCGAATGCCGGAGCAGTACTCTAACAAACGGGCCACGGACCGCGCGTGATCAGTCCTTCCCCTTCCTTGTCCTATCCTCTCCCCTTCCACACTCACTTACACTAACATGCACTACACCACCACATATTCGGGGAGACCGGTCGGGAGCTTAGAACTTGTCCCTGCTGAGGTGGTGCCCCGCTGAGTCCTGGTTAGGAGGAAATCCCACTAGCCGACGGTAGGTCGGTGCCGGATCTCGCTATCCAGCCATCAACGCCATCTCCCGAAAATCAACGCCATCTCCCGAGAAAAACATGCACTACACTAACGGGACTAATGATCCAAGCAGTTGACGCGCCCGGAAACACGAAAAAATCAATCAATCAATCAATAAGAAGCGGAGTTAGGAGCTAAGGTGGGGCTGCGATGGTGGCGGGAAGGAGAAAGGCGGGGCGAGTGGGATGAGAGCCCGTAGGGGTGGCTGGGGGCGAGTGTGCAAGCGAAGGCGACACGGGAGACGGATCTAAGGCAAATGCAGGCGGAGGGGTTGGTGGCCGACGTTGGCGTGCATCATTCATTCAACTGGCTGTTATACTTCACCGGTGCTATTCATTGCAAAACGCGATTGCGCAAACGATGCATGTCGTTTACTCAAGATACTTTCTGCTTCCACATTCCACACACATTCAATGTAACTAAAATATAATTATTTAAAAAAGAAACAATACGTGACAGGAAGTAAGACAAACATTCCTGGCCTAACAATATGATAACATTGTGATTGCTATTTCCACATCTTCCATACCTCAAAAACGAATGCTTCCTACATAATAGTATGTTTTGGTAAATATACGAGGTGCTTGTTATATAGTAATAGAAATATAATTGTTGCTGGAAAAACTCTGTCAATGATTCGACAAACGACATTAGCGACACACATGGCCATATTATACATTTGATAAATTGTTTTACAACGTGCTCGAAACTTAGGATTTAGTCCTTAAGCCTCCGCTCGTTGGTCGCCGCTGGTTGACGGCGACGGCTGCGCTTACCCAGGGGCAACGTTCTTTCTTTCTATTCTAACTTTTACAACTATGATCTTTCTAAATAATATTTTTCTTTCAAAAGATTCACAATTATTACAATTCAAATTAATAATACATTAAAATAGTGATGCATGTTAATGAATTTTTTTATGAGGTCTCAAAATTATTTGAATATTTTCATTTACAATAACTACAAATAGTAAACGTTTGTTTTCGACAAAAATCAGCTCCTTTTATACACTCAGCTTTGATCGTTTTTCTTCTTTAAAAATATTGTTCTTTCATTTGGTGTTGGTTGAGATTACTGACCTCACTTTTAAAGAAATCGAAATTAATGAAATATATCTCATACATTTAAAAAAATTCTGGATTACTCTACTGCTTGCATTTCAATTTCATTCACATCTTTTTTTCTCTTCATCCCGTAATTAAAAGATCCGAAATTGTTTCTATGAATAATTTCTTGTCATTTAAATTAAAAACAAGTTTGATAACATAATATTTTATTTTATTATATTGTGTCTCTGAGTTTGTACCCTTTACAAAAATTAACAATTCATTTTTTCAGTTATTTGAAGTCTAATGAGTTTGCAGTCTCTACCACATACATTTAAATAGCTATTTCATTTCTGAGAGGTTGGCTGCACCGAAACTCTCCCATTTTGGACCGTTTAGAGGGGATCTTTAGAAGAAGCTCTTAAACGCATCCTTCCGACCTCATGCGATAACACTCATTTGTTCAACTGAGAAACAATAAATATGAAATGAGAGAATATTGTATGAAACAACTTGTTTCGCTTTCGAGTCGTCTACAATGCAATACCATGTTCACTTTTGACGGAAATGCATTTTAGGCATCCTATGTAAAGCAAACCTTAAGTTCTGTGTTACTAATATTTACAATTTTAAAGTGGTTTAGTAGTTATAAATCTTCCAGAGACAAGGGAAAGGTTGTCATTTTGATTTTTTTATAAAAAAAACACAACTGAAGGAGTAAGCAAGACGGATAATCTAAAGGACCTATTCAGTTTCCTTAACCACAGAGTACTTCCCTGTTTACATGAATGCTAGTGGCTTAAACAAAAAATTACAATGGAGAATAAATTACTAACACGGACGGCGAGCCAGGCGCTCACTTTCACTCAGCAGCAAAAACAATAGCGGCTCGCAAGCAACTGAATTGCAGTTGTTCGCAGCACTCCACTGTCCTACTCCTAATACATTTCTACGAAGCTTCACGGCGGGTTAAGTATCTATTGTTATTGTAACTGTAATAGAACTCTTATTATTAAATCAGCGCTTGGGCGTAATTTTCAACAAATAACAATGTACTGCTGGTTGAATTATACAATACGAACATTTCTATGATTTTACATACATCAATTCTAATCTGTAGGGGTATATTCTTTCGGAACTAGGATCAATAAAACAGTAAGTCCCTCGGAAATTCAGTAGAAAATTGTTACTGTTATATTTAGTGTATATAAGTTAACACTTACATACACTAATGTCTCACAAAATATGTGCTTGTTATTATAACTAGAACAAATGCAAATAAAATAAACAAATGTAATCAAAGGTGGGTGCAGTGCTCACTCGTTGACCAACGGCGGTCAAATAATTTACAGCGGCATTGCATCGCACTCTACAATACCAATCGGTTCATTGAATTACGTACACCATGTAAAAGAATCGACTGACAGAACGTGTCAGAACTTAACAAAACGTTTATCAAATAACAGAATTTTATGTAGAGCAAACGTATATTAGATGTACCGATTAAATCGACTCAGGACAACAACTTTCCTTACTGCAACGTTTCTTTCGGAGAGGTCCAATGTTTAACGTTCCGACAATGGAATATTGTTGACAATTAACCTGATAATTGTAGAAGAATTATCGCTGCTGGCAGCTTTTTGTTTCTTACTTCTTGTTCGGCATTTCTGCCTCTCAGAGGCGTTTATACAAGATTTCAGTATTTGTAGGATGAACTATCCTCAGGTTTAAATGTAAATATAATAAAAATAAATGTTTTGGCAAGTTGTATGTACGAGGGAGAGAGGGAGAGAGAGAGAGAGAGAGAGAGAGAGAAAGTGTCTTTATATTGATTAAATTATTAAAAATTTTCTATTTTAAGGAGGCTTGAAAATGTCCTTAGGATAGCGTGAGTAAAGGTTTATTGAAATTTTGATAGTGTCTTCCTTAATTGATTTATTTTCAATTCTTTGTAATTATTCATTACTTATAAACATGGAGCTTTAGGAATTTGTCTGAGGTATTTTGTGTAATTTGTGAAGTTTGTTAATGTGACTGTGAGCTGATTTTGTCCAAACGGGGCTGACTGCTCTAATCGACAGTTTTTCAACAATGCGCAGCGAATGTGCCGAGCGTACCCAAGCAATCGATCCCCAGACCGGCGCGACCTCTCTCCATTGCACACACACACACACACACACACACACACACACACACACACCCACACGTGCATGCACTTAACTCTGTTGGGAGATTAGAGCTTGTCCCGGCTGGGGAGGCGCCCGTTGACAGATGTAGCTGAAGGGAGTAAATGCCCCGACATTCGGCCTGCAGGTCGGCTCCTGATCTCACCATCAAGCAGGCACCATAGCAGAAGCACTCGACATAACATGCACTATACTTACGGGAAATATCACTGTTGTTTTTGCGCGTTCGCAATCACAAAATAGTCGGTCGATAATATTAGATTTTCATTTCTTGGAATATTCGTATATTGTAGAAAATGTTTCCTTCCCTACCGCGGTAAATATGTTAATGTTCTCTAGGTCCATTGGTCATCGCCTCATATATCCGCAATGGTTCATACTGCAGAAACCTGTTCTTTTACAATCTGCAGCCAATCTCCACGACTACTTTTTCCGAGAAGGACGTAATATTTCAAGCAAACAGTGAACCGTGACAGCAGGCACAGGTCACCATAGAAAGGCTCAACTGTTATTATATGCAATCTCTTCTCTTCTTTGACCTCCAAAGTCAATGGACTAGAACTCCATAGAACATATCTACGACCCCTTGGAAAGCACGATTGGAGCTACTCGATTTTCTCCACAACATATTCCTGCACATAAGTTCCCAGTAAACGAAGTCCTACATCACTATGGTGCATTATACGTGGTCAAATTTGCTTTAACAACTGAGGCTTGTATCTCATGCGTACTTTGTCACCATCTTAAGTAGTGATTGTTAGCAAAACGAAACTGCCGAAACGAAAATAACCTGTTTACAAGGGACCCGGGTTACCTTGGTGCAGGGAACCCCAAAGCAGACGGACGAACGGTGGTGCACTCTATTTTGAATGCCCTTGATATTGCCAAGATGTGTATTGCTAATTTATTTTGGGTATCACGTAACGTAAAATAATGCAACAGCCGCTGGGGAATGTTTCTTGCTTAGTATAATTATTCTATCTTACGCTTTATCTTGGTGAAGTTTCAAAGCAAAGGACTCTATAAATTCCTATTGTTGGATTGGATTTGAAGTTAAGACCATTCTCTTAAATTTTGCCTTGTGTCTTGTTTAGAATCTTTTTGGACGAGCTTTCCCACAAGTTTTATGAAGCTAAGTTTTGTCTCACGATATTGTGAGTGGTCGTGTTTCTACGTATGACAATAAAATGAATGTATAACTCTGTTTCTTGAAATAAATTGGATTTATTACAGACAAAAACGCATTAGTTGCAGAGACATTCATTTCAATATTACGAAGCCACAAATAATTTTTGTGCGAGAAGTTTAACCCTACTTTCTATTGAAATAATTATTGCAAATAAGTACCTTAAATTTTTAAACAATCACACATACACACATAATTTTGCACCTCCACTTATATGTTAATTCCTGTGTCTTCTGCTGGAGGTAGAGTTTCAAACGTGAATCAGTAACTATAAACGTTTTTTCCTTATTTTCTTTTTCTCGTCTTACGAGGGTTGGCCGTAGACCATAATGTGACAGTGGATAAACGATTCTTTCTAGAGCAAGTATGCCTGACATTGACTACCTCCGATACTGAGGAGTCTTTTCCAGATCATAGGGATTTGGAGATCATCCCAAAACTCAGTCCTAGGGATTTGCATTGATGAAGAATGATCGTCGCAGTCCATATCCCGTTATGTAAGAAACTCACCCAGCACTTACGAGAAATTGATCGGCATCCGCCAGGAATTGAACCACAAAAACCTCCAATCAGAGTAGTGGGACTCCAGCCTACGCCCGACTCCGCTAGGTAGCCAGGGTCGAAAATACCTCACAGTTGGATCAATGATACTCTGATCTACGCAACTTCAATACCTTCCTCATCGTACCGGGCGTTCCTATAAAGAAGATTTAACAAAAAAATTAATTGTTCTTGATTTTTACTGCAACGGGGAAAAATTGGTTTGCAGAGTAAAGAAGTTACTAAATTGTAATTACAACTACAGTAAAGGGTAAGAGACTTCAAAAGGATCTAATCTAAAAGTAACCTTTCTTCTATTTTGTTCAGAGTTGACAGTAATTGCTCTCTATTATTCGAAAGGTCATTGATGGCAATCAAAGGATATTGGAAATCTCAACCTGACGTAAGTAGGTGTAAACATGAAAACGAGACAAATAAAAGTGTAATGAAATTTCCTGTAGAAAGGGGTTCAATTGCATTTATGGCAGAATTCCATTCATGTGTCAAACAACTTGTACTTGGGGTTTATTATAAAAGGTTATTATTTGTTTTATACTTCAATGTAAAGTGTGCAAAAACATTATGAAAGCCTCATCGGACGCTTCAAGAAATTTCTAATCTTGAAGGTACCTGTCAAATCATATCTGCTCCCTTCCCTTTGTGTAGATTCCTTTTCTTCTTCATGTCCTTCCCATCGTTTCTGTTTAATAAGATTTCTCCTCTACTTCTTGCGGCCACAAACATCAAACGAAAAGAACCCTTTCCAGAATATTTACTGCTGGCATATCCGTGTCACGAATTTTAACAGCTGGTGAAATCGCCACGTTTACCAGTTGACAATATATGTTGACGTACAACGTCGTAGTTAAATGTTTAAGTTATTGGAGGGAGCAAAGCGAATATTGATTCGCGTACGCAAATACAACGTTGTAGAAAAGGAAGTCCTAAGGTCTGTTCAAGCCAGGAATGACAGATCCTTTTTGGGAGGTGAAGTTTGATGAGCACTGATTTATTCACTTTTTGGACGCGTCAATGAATTGATAACCTCTCATTGGGAGGTGAAAAGTTTTATCAAGCAACTGATTCATTCACTTTCCGTATTACAGTGTGTGGTATATCTCTGGAGGAGGCGGTGTTCCTCTCCGGATGGAAGTGATGTCCGACAAGGTATCTCCCCTCAGCGGGGCGCCGCTTCAGCCGGGGAAGCTCCAATCTACCGATTGGCTCCCCGGCGTGTGCCAATGTAGAGCGTGTGAGTGTGCAAGTAAGAGGTGCGGGGTGACGATGACGGAGAAGCATGCATTCCATGGCCTGTTTGTTAGGCACTCCTTCGGCATTTGTCCGGCAGAAATCGCGGAAAACTCCTTTTCAGAGAGAAAGCTCCCCGACAGTGGTTGAACTCGACGACTATTTACCACCCGCCCCGTGGAGACTCGAATAAGAGCAACTCGGTGACTGGGGAAGAATAATTTATTCCGAGACGATTTGGCCGAGAATTCCTAGACGGTGACATGAAAAGAACCTATTATTACATACATGAATCTATGCCCTTCGTCTCATGGTTAAAATTGTGGTTAGAGACTTACATAATACACACAACGAATGAAACTGTTTATTGATGAAAATTTACGTTCCACGTAGAAAAACAAACAGGGAATTTCAATAGAAAGTAGTATTTAAATATGTACGTGAATGTAACGATCAAACAAACAGAGGAACGACATGGAAGTATGAAGGAAATGTTGGTATGTCAAGAGAGCCACGTGGGACGCACAGCCATCCGAGACAGTAGGAACAACGTCTGATCCTTGATGACGTTAAGTTTCATTTATTTTTATATTCATTTGCTTTCCTTGTTTATCTACGGCCGCACTTCAAGTTCAACATATAGGACGTTCAACAAGATGACTTCATAGACTAGGAGAAATGCTACTTTAAACCAACACGCCACATTCTGAGTTTTCTTCCTTTTCTCAGCTTGTTTACGAGAGCACTCTAGAACTTCTTGAGACGACCGGGCAACTGTAGACTCATGCCACATCCGGAGTTCCCCAGAGAAAATTTGATATTCATTAGGCTCGACTTGGAGAGTTTACGCGTAAACAGTGAATCATATAATGGGTACGAGAAGAAGGAACATTTTGATACACGTAATGCCAAAACCGTAATTCACCCTTTGCTTTTACAGCAGTTAAATTGAATGAATCATGCTTCACCATCTTCTCAAAACGAATTCCCAGGCAAAGTATGGCGTTCTGAGAAGACAGAGCACCACATGCGATGGCGAAACAGAAAGAAGTACAGGAGACCCACCTCAAACCGAAGAACAGTCAGTCGTTAATTTTTGTCTTTCGACCAGGGATTCCCAACCTTTTTGTCCTTGACCTCTTTGGAAAAAAAGGTTTCCTAAATCAACCCCCTTACGTTGTTTGATAATTCAAAGCACAATACGTAGTCTTAGCACAAATAATGATACCTAAATAATTTACACAAAGGACATGAAAAAGTTATTAAGTTTTATTATTTTTCACAATTATCATTTTAATTTTACAGATACAAACAAGTTTTCAGAAGCAAAATGACAGTTTCCAATTGCACAAAAGTTCGATTTTCATTTAGATTAATAATTTTAAATTCGAAAGGAGGAAATTTTTACTTCAATACTAGATTAAAACATAAGAGAAACATATTAAATATCAGAAAACAAATAAAGAAAATAAATTTGAACAGGATCGCACACAGCCTATGCCTTTGTCAAAATAACTTGGGAGAAGTAATATGTCTCCACGGTGTCGTATGCTCTCTAATTAATGTTGTGTAATCACAATCTGTAGAAAAATAAATTAAAAAAAATATCAACTTCATTAATTTCTTTATAACCAATGGTATCTTGATTACGCCGATTTGACTCCGGGGCATATTTGGTTCTGGAGCCCCAAATGAACCCTTGATAATCATTTCCCCCTTTAAAATATCTTCGACCCCGTTGAGAACTCCTGCTTTACACTCACAGAGTTTGATTTATATTTTCTTTTTTTCCTGATTATGAATAAATGAACTCTTTGATGGGATCCAGTTTCACCCATATGGGGCACAAATGCAAATTTGAGGAACGTTAGGTCAAATATCGAACTTTTCGGGGACTTCACATACTCCAGTGACAGTCCTTGCTTGAAATTCATTTTAATAGTAAACCTTTACAAATAAATCATACTTTAAGATTCTAAATGGGAAGTTTCAGGAACAGGAAGGTCGTTTTCAGGAACAAAAAGGATGAGACTATTGTTTACTTAACAGAATCCCGACTGCGTTCATTCTGGAGAATGGGTATTGTTTAAAATGCTGTCACATATACTGTGGCTATGAAATTTAAGGCCAATCTAAAAATTTCCGCTTTTGAAATCTGTAACACTCTCACACTGATTTGACAGGTAGTTCCCCAAACACCAAATCCGAATATGGATTAAAAAGTTGCGAGGTTGAGAAAAATGCACCAACTTAACGTGAAAACGAAATCGCCTTATCTCTGCGCAGTCGGTAAAAAATGAAGAAACGTGACAGAAGTCAAACTAGAAAATGAAGTTTCCAATGTTGATTGATTCACCTGCTGTGATCACTAGTTCCGTAAGTGTGATGCATGTTTTTATTGCTGGAAATGACGATGTTTTCTCCTGCTGTGGTGAGATCCGACGCCGACCTACACGTCAGAGTGCATGGTTTCCCCATCAGATATCTCCTACCAGCGGGGCACCGTCCCTGCCGGGATAAGCTCTAAGCCCCCGCCCGGCCTCCCGGCATGTTTGGCAGTGTGGTGTATGTTTGTGTGTGTGCAAGAGCAAGGAATAGGACAAGGAAGAGGAAGGCTGCTCCGCCATTCGCCTGGTGTCGGAGACCGGAAAACGACCGATCAGAGAGCCGGCCGCTAGAATTCTCCTCCAGACAGCGACTGAATTCGACCTAGCTGAAAGCTAGTGTCGTAAATCCTGCTGGCCGTCAGGACTCTAACCTAAGAATTCCGGTCAGAGGAGCTGCAGTGACATCAGTTGATGCACTGAGCCAACTTAGCCGGTCTTCAATATTTATGTCTATATTCATTAACGGGCTGTAAATAGTAGTACCTGTTAGTATACGTTGCGAGGCAAGACTTCGGAAATCACTGAACCCCACGGTGAGCTAACGGGAGAAAAGAGAAGTGTGTGTGTGTTCTCCTGAAGGGCAAGGAAGAATAGAAGAGCACTGTCATACAGAGTGTAAAAGGGAGGTTGAGGAGTACAGTCACGCCCTGAAAGATAATGACCCTCTCGGAAGAAAAGGAAAGGAACGCTTTGAAGGTGCTGAGGAGCGGGATGCGCCGAGACAGCTGAAGGCGCCGCTGCGTGCTCGAGAGTCGGCCGTGGGCCTCAGCGCAGCACAAGCGGTCGGCGGCGAGGGCGGTGCGGGGAAGGCCGGAGGGAGGGGTCAAAGGGCACAGGCAGTTGCGAACCCATGGGCGGGGGTGGGGTGATGCCCTCCCCACATATTTTAACCCTTCGATGCAAAGCCACTTTAGGAGGTGCTTTCCTATTATATTTCTTCATTAAAAGCCATTGTGTGCGCTTTGTCATATTCCCAAAGGTTTATTTACCATTAGGTTCATTCAGCATTCAACAGATCGTCCGCGAGTTGTCTTTTTGAAATATTTCTCGGCGAGTGGGTATTTACTCCATGAGGGATTGTCGGTCAACTTTGCCTATTTTTGTGGTTTTTTATTCTTTCGTTGAATACAGATTTTTGTGGTTTGAACGTGAGTTTTTTTGTAAGAGTTGAATTATTCGGAATGTAGTTCCTGTTTACATACTAATTTTAAATACGATTTTGTGGATTTTGCATTTTTGCAAAGGTGCGTATATGTTTGCATTATCTGTAGTTAGTAGTGTTTAGAAGATTACATACTGTGTTCAAATTTATATGATTTTAATATTTTTTTTATATTTTCAAGAAAATGTGTAAATATAAATTTGTTGAAGTAGGGTATTGCAAACGAAATCAGAAAATGAGCTCAGAGCCCTATGTTCTTCAGATACAGCAATCTGTAAAAAGGGGTTACATTCTGTTCGAACCTTCAGAGAACAACCAAAATGTAAAAATCCAAATTGCAAAGGATACACTTTTGTTGTCCGTGAAAAGTGCCAGGTCAACGTATCTTTAAGTGAATAAAAATTGTTTCAGGATTTTTTACTCCTTCAGTTGATGTAAAATGAAATACACATGAAAGAATCAGCAATAATATTGGTTATAAACGCTTGATCTAAAGGAGTGTTTCATTTCACGTCCTTAACAGCTAATTCTTATATATTTAGCAACTTTAATAAAATTATTATAGTTATTATTACAAGATTTTTATGTAAGCAGTTATTGTATTGTGCTGGTCTTATTCTCTAATGGGCAATATTGCACATATGTAAAGGTAAAAATTTATAACTTTGCACATGTGCAATGAGTAAAATTTATTCAATGTTATGACACATATGCAAATTAGAATTTTTTACTATTTTCCCAGCTATGTACACATTCTAAATTTTTCTTAAAAAAAGTTTGAACTTAAAAGAAAAAAGATTGTGCAACGAAGGGAATCCTTTTGATATCTCAAGATATATTAACTGCGATCTTGAAATTGTTTGCATGACCATGTTAAAATACATATCCATGACCCATTTAAATATTTTTTTTGTAATTCTTTGTCATTTTAAAAAAATCACTGTCATCTTGTTTTCAAGTTCTTGAGTTTTCGAATCTTGGCCCACTCACAATTCCGCCCCACCGCACATACTCTTTTCGAAAAAAAATATATATATCTGGTCAGCCAGTAATTTTATATAAACCGGAAAAATAATGTGTAGGAGTTCATTGTGTGAAAAGTGTGCCCGCACCAAGTGACGCGCCTGGATCCGGAGCCAGGGAGACGGGCAGCGGAGTTGCGGGCGTCGGGAACAGCCCCGGGCATCAGGTTCCTCGGCGGCAGTGGGGAGGGGGCCAGGGCGGACGGGCGGGGCGGGCGGGGCGGGAGGGAGGGGCGGGGTGGGGCGAGATGGGGGAGGGCGGGGCGGGGAGGAGTGGGGAGGGGCGGGGCGGAGAGGGCGGGGTGGGGCGGCGAAGTTGTTGGGAGAATGTTGACAGTTGCCAAAGGGCAGATTGGTTTGGCGGGGAGAGGCTGCAGATGATAGAGAGAGGAAGGGAGAGGAGTCGGTGCAGTGGATGCCGCGTGGCTTGGGGGTGGAGCGGGTGGGCGGGCGGCTGGGCCGCTGGCAGCGCGGAGGAGGGCGTTCCGTTCCGCTGATGCGGTGGGCGTGGAGGGGCGGGGCGGGGCGGGGGCAGAACCGGTTCACTTCACGCGCCGTCGCGACGCGCCGCCCGCAGCGCCTTTCGAGGTCAAAGCCGCGCTTTACTCGCTGCCAGCAGACGAGCCTCAATGGCGGACAAACATTTCTCATGCACACTCTCTGTCTTTTTAAATATATTCTTATTATAGGATTGGTGTATACATATTTAAGTAAGATTTACACAGGCATTTTGAATGCTTTATAAGTCACCATAATTATCTAAATCTTAATCAATCTAATCTGAACTTTGATTTAGGAAACTCATTGAGCATGGCGCACTTAATATCGGACGATGTTGAGCAATGTGATGATGATGCACAGTAGGTTTAATTCTGATGGAGTTGAACATTGGAAATGAACCATCGGGATTCATGGCTAATCTGAAAAAAATGTTACATTATTTGTAGTTGATTAATATTTGTTTGCGATGCATTCATCCAATTGGGCCAAGCATTGAATGTCTGATAACAGGGTTATGACATTGTACAAAAGCATACTACATCTTGGATTTAAATCCATGAGGCAGTCCTACTTTACTTTGCGGGGGTTGGAAACGTGCTTATCGATTGTTAGTACAAAACGTTCTGTCTGGTATAAACCTTTCAATGATTTGCAACAAGTTATTAGGAGCTCCTATGGCTTTGAGCTTGTATAATAGAGCTCGTTGTCCCACTCTATCGAAAGGCAGTGAAATATCTAGAGGGGCAGTATGAATGTGTTAGGATATTTTTAGCAGCTGTTGTGATATGGATAGTTGAAGCCAAATTGGAGTATCGGTGTGGGCTGGATTATGTTTAGGCGGTTATTAAATCTTTTTTGTATTAATTTTCTAAAATCTTTAATAGGATGGGAGGGTGTGATAGGTTTGTGGCTTTCTCTATGGTCCGTGGCTTACCTAAGGTTTGGATTAATATTTTTATCGAGTCTATTTGTATTAATATGAGATGAGCACACTCGTGTGTTACGGAAAGGGTGTAGGATTTTAAAGACTATGAATGTTTTATTTCGCGTACTCTGATTTGAAATTTTCTTTTGTCTCAATTAAAGATTTGATGGCTTTTCTGAAATCATTTACGGAATTGAACATGAGTTAGAGTTTATAATTATTGAAGGTTGTAGTGAACTGGTTTCTTATTTTATAATTTACTTTCCGTATACGTACCTATGTATGTACGGAGTAACACAAGTAGTGATATGGAATAGTGATATGTGAATAGTCAAAAGCTTCGTTAGAGTATCCTTCGTGTTTACTACTCCGTTTTGTTGTTTTTATAAAACAAATCAAAATCGCAGTCTTTTATTTGTCTCTAGAAAAGGTGTAATTGCTAATCCACTTACACATGGTAAATGGTAGTAACATAGCTTTGGCTCTGGGGTGCAAATCATACCTGAACTGCGTTACCCTCAAAATCAAACTTGGTACCACTTCGTAGAGGACTCTGAGGTCGAAACAAATTGCTTTATACAATAAGTTCTTTAGGATGTAATGCCACATTAAATGTTGCTGTATCACAAACTATAGTAGTATTTCGAAAGGTTAGTCTTCAGATGCAGGACGAGAGCGGAAGAACCCAAAGTACGCATCCGACAGCTGGCAGGCGCGCCCTGTATGCACCTCGACATCATCCTCTGAAGACGAAACTGCGGACTCGTCGACTGCCTAGCATTACAGGCGAAGAAAACTGAACCGATTCCCCGTCCCTTCCTCAAAGTCGGCTTTCAGTTAAAGGCGCGAGGAGTAGAGGTTATTTGTGTATTTCGTGTTTCATCACGTTTACATTTTTAAAGAAGTAGAGATAAACAATCACAATCAGTTCAAAATGGCATAATTACTTATTTTTTTCCACGAAGAAAACAGGTAAACCACAATGTGATGAATAGAAGAATCTGATTTTATTTGAAATTTAACTGTTAGTTTATGTAGTCACTGTAGAGAAAAATATTTAAATAATTTTAGCACTCAAAAAAGTATTCGTACGTGTATAACAAATACCTCACACTTTTCTAAAAAGGTCCATTTCAAAAAATTTGTGTTGATTTTAAAAGAATAAATATTATTTAGAAGTATAATTGTACGAAATGACGATGTTAGATCTAAAATAAACCTTTGAAAAAATGTGTCACTTTTCTTCAAGGCCCTGCATGAGCGCGATCTCCATGTGGGAGGCGCCGAGCGGCGGAGGGCTAAATTAACACACCTGGCATGGAAGGATCATTTCTAAAATACATTGAATTAAATCATGAACCTGCAAGCGTTCATTTTCCAATTCTTTTCATTTCTGAGATATCAATACCTCTTCTGATAACAGGTCTCATAGACAGCTGTATTTAAATATCGCGCTCTCCTTCTAATGAAACAGTGCGCTGAAGAACAAGACGTCCTAATTGCACAGAACAGCTCGAAATGGGAGTTTCCCAGCGCGCCTTCAACCGCGTTCTGATGGCTCCAGAGCGATAAGTTTTTGTGAGAAGCATGAGGCTAAGGACGGACCTGCACTATCACACGTTTACATTTAACGTTTTCCTCTTCCTCAAAGAAAGATCTACAGGAATACGTACGCATTCTCTTTGCTCTCAAGTAACAGATATTTTATAGAAGAGGGAGAGACAGTTACTCAATATTATGGCAAAGCGCACAAACTAAACGAACAGGCAACGAAATTTAAGCGAAATACATCCTAGGAAACAATCAATAGGATTTGAAGGAAGAATCCACTGTAGATGCAACATTATTATTAATAACGAACTATTAGATCAGAACCAATTTTACCTATTTGATCTATAATATCTTACTACAAGAAAAATACATAAGTAGGCAACAAAATAGATTTTATTATGTATGGGACAATAAGAAAATTATAAAACCTTAAAACATAACCAAAATTCTATAAAGTAATGGCAGTAATCATGATAACTTATGCATGAGAAAACTGCCCAATCAATAGGGCACACAGAGGTAAAAAAGAAAGCGCCGAAATGAAATTCTTACGTTCAGTAGCGGGATACTATATCTTATATACAAAGAAAAAAGAAGCGGTTCGTTACAAAAAAGAAAGACAGTTTCTCTTAATGTGAAAACAGGGCCTAAATCCATAATGATATTGATGAAGAAAAATAAGATTCTTCTACTTCTTTTTCTTCAGCCCCGAAGAAGGCAATCTGTTGGTCGAAACGTCGGCACCTCAACCTTCAACGTGGCGCCACCCGGATAGCCCAGATCATGACTAGGGAACGGATTTCCATGTAATTGCATTTTTTACACGAACAAAATACCAGCATTCAATTATAATTTTTAGAGTTTACAAGACATTCTGAATGAATTAAATTTTTATTTTGGTATAGTTACATATTTTTACATATTTTACCAATTACAGCATATTTCGCTACATTTTAATATATTTATACGTCGGAACCGAACGTGTCAGATGCTCGTTTGCAGTATCTGTTCTTCTTTCTTATAAATCAATTATAATGCTGCTGCGCTTGTATGACCACCACATCTTCACCACGAATTGTCAACCTTACCTCCCCCTCCCCGCTTACTGCTTACTCGGAGTAAAGGATGGTCGATTGTTGTGAACAAAAGTAATTTCATGTACGTACTTGCTTATATTTCAAACAGCACATTCGTTACTCGATCGAAAACTAACAAGTATTTTTTACATTATTTATATTTTTAAATTATTATTTTTATATATTTTAAATTGTCTTATCGCGTTGTTCGATTTGGAGGGATGAGTGTATACCCTTGAACCCCCTCCTCCTGGGATCCATCATTTGCTACACGGTTCAACTATTCACTTGTTCACAGGCTCCCTGTAAACATTGTAATATACACTATGAACGTATTTTATATTTCGAATAAAATTCTTATATGTGGTGAAGTTTAGAGTACAATTACTTCAGTAGGGATAAAACTTACTACTTCAAATCCTTGTTAAGAACTGATCGGCAACGTTTTATGGTCGGAGAATGCTTGTAGAGAACAATTTTAATCACAATAATGAATTTTTATATTACATTTTCTTACTTTTCTCTCTCTCTCTCTCTCTCTCTCTCTTATATATATATATATATATATATATATATATATATATATATGTATGTATATATATATAAAAATACACACACACACATACTTTGCTTTTTTATAACAATAAAATCCGTTCCCTAGGGGCGGGGAGGGCGGTGCGGGGCAGGCCGGTGGTGGCGGCGGTGAAGCGGGGGAGTGCGGGCGGGGGGGGCGAGGGGGGCGGAGGGAGGCGGGGGCGTGGTGGGCGTCCGTGGGTGGGCGGGGGCTGTGAGGAGGGGAGGAGCCCGTATCGCGCCCATCGCCGCCGCCCACTCCCAATGCCGCGCATTCTCAGCGCTTCTTGGCGCGGGGCGGCGCTCACGAGCGGAGACAGATCTCTCGGCGCCGATCACGACTCAGCGACAGGCCGCTCGCCTGCGAGACAAATTGATCTCGCGCTCGCTACAAATTGCCCTTGTTGACCGGACTATCTCGCAGCAAAACATCAGCTCGGATCATTCAAACGAAAAAACAAATGCCGGTACATGGTGCTATTTTTGTATTGAATTCCTAAATCTCTCCGTCACATTCTTGTTCCTTGCAAAATATGGAAACTTATCTTTCACAAAATCTGTTTACAAAAGAGAAAAAAATCTTTACTAACTGACAAACATTTGAATTCCTCAAAAGAACCTCCCTCATCCAGCTTTATTACTACCGCTTCCATGACTGAGAATACCACTACTATTATTTGTGGGATGGCGGTCAATAACTCACCAGACGAGTCCACACTAACGTTTTACAGGAATTCACACATTCTTGTCTCAGCGTCTTTCAACAATTTTTTTCCTTCTTTTTCATTCTTTGGTTTTCTCTTTTTTATTATACTGCCTTCATCATGGCGATATTAGGCATTTTTCTTTGAAAAGCTTCCACGATGTCCTTTCTTTGCGATTAAGAGATCATGTTTGAGTTCCGGGAAGAGTAACATATTACTCTTTAATAGTCTTAGTATAAAAAAGAGAATCGCCTATATTTCTTGCCATCGTGTAAGATTTCGAATCTCCTTGCGCATGTATATACGTACTACAATGAATTACGGTAAGTAATCCTGAGAATGATAAGATGAATTGCAACAGACAGGTACTAGAATATTATGTATGGAAATGTAGAGTTCATGAAGCCTAAATATGCTAAAATAATCCCCCGTATAAACATCCTTCGAGTTGCTGCAAGTTACTCTGTTACGAAGTAAACAAAGGAATGACATTTGGAGGCTAGTAGACAGTATTGCCTTAGACAAAATTCATTATACTTTGTCAAATTATTCCGTATAGATTTATAGACTTTATTTTAACAGATATAGCATTAATCCAGTTCATTTTCATACAATCTTAGAAATAAAACATTTTCAGTTCAATAGAAGTTTTTAACAATTTTCAATGTTGAAATTTTAATGTTATTTAACAAAATGGTTGAATTACGTTCTTCGTGTTTAATTATAATGTATGACATACAAAGTCCTAACGTATTCGTAAACACGAAACAGTGAAAGGCCCCTGAAACTTATTCGATACATACAACGTCCACTTCTATTTGAGGAAGATTGTAACAGGAGATAACGTGGTATTTCCTTCATTTTCTTAATAAACATATCAATTCCCAGCGTAGAATTTCAGACCATAAGACTCTTCTGGCATTTGGAACGAAGAATGGCGTCTCGTACTGCTTGTGAAGTGAATAGATGTTGGTGGCCGTTAAGGTAATGGCAAAGTCACTCTTCTGAAGCACCGGGTTCGAATTTCAGGGCCACTGGCTGGGCAGGATTCCGCTTGCCTCGAGGGTAAGTGACCTCGATGGAGGAGAAACAAGGCTTTCCACCCCCGCGCCCCGCATCCTCCTGCGATTCCGGCAGCCGAGGGGGCAAATTAAACGTGGGAGAGACGATTTATTCCACCTATAAATAATAGAACTGAACGAAGAATAGCATCAAAATACATCCAAACTAAAGACTGTTGAGGTCATACTGGTTGCATGTTAAGTGTTTCCGGGCACGTTAACTACTGAGGTCATTAATCTCGTAAGTGTAGTGCATATTTATTTCATCGGGAAATGGCGGTGATCTCCCCCCTGCTGGATGGCAAGATCCGGCTCCGACCTACTGTCGGTTAGCGGGGTTTCCTTCAACCAGGTATCTCCCACCAGCGAGGCACCGCCCCAGCAGGGGCAAGCTCTAAGCTCCCGACCGGTCTCTCGGTATGTGTGGTAGTGTAGTGCATGTTAGTGTGTGTGTAAATGGGGATAGGGCAAGGAAGAGGAAGGATAGATCGCGCGCGGACCATGACCCGTTTGTTAGGGTACTGCTCCGGTATTCGCGTGGTGTAGATCGGAGAAACCACGGAAAACTACCGATCAGAGCAGTCGGTCTCTATAATTCTCCTTCAGAAAGCGACTGAATTAGACCTAGCTGGCAAGCTGGTATCGAAAATCTAGCCATTGTCGGGACTCAAACCTAGGGACCTGCATGTAGGACAAATAATACACCGACGGATTTATTGCTCATTTCTTTAATCGACAATTTTGTGAGAAATGCCAGTGTTTAGATTTTTTCTTCAAAACTTTATACGCTTAAAAAACAACATCATCATCAACAACAACAACAACAACAACAACAACAACGAAGAATAGGACTAGAGATGAGGGCAGAACGTACTAATGATCAGACCTCAGACAGATTGCATTTTGTAAACATCTACGTTAGTTTTCTGATTCATCAGAGGAGAAATCATTTTGATACGAAGCTGACTGTACTGCGGTGTCGGGTGTCCAATTCTTTTCCTGGCCGCCTGCTGCATCGCGCGCCGGGAGCGCTGGAGGCGCCGAGGTGATTTAGGAGGGCGCTCGCAAAGCCGTGTACTACGCTTTGTGGATGGAATCTCAAGCTCTGCCGATTAAACCAGCGATCTATCAAGTGCTGTGATGATCAACATCAACGAACACCATTGTTTAAGCTTCCAAATCAATGAAAAACTAACAAAAAAAATCCATAATAATCAAATATTATTTTTATGAAGGCGCTCAGTTCGTTACGGATGTTCCTAAAAGTATAATTGTAAGACAAGACATTTAGCACGTTTATAAACAAAAATATTTTAACAGTGAAGTAATAACAGCAATAAATATAATACGGAATTACCATAGAGCCCATAAAACTGGACATGAGACTTATTTTATTTTTCGTTTCACTGAAATTACTTCAGTAATTACTAAATCAATTGCTGAGCGCTTTTTTTTTTTTTCCTTTAAATGAATATAAATTATTTTTTCATTCCATTATCCAAATAAAATAAATGTATGTAACTTCCTATCCCCGAGGAGAATATTTCATGTTAAGTCAACATGTCGTGGGCCTTTTTTTGCTCTTTAACCGCAGACTACTCCGTAAATTACGAGACAAGAATGTAGCGCACGTCACTTTTCGTTTTGGGAGCACAGACGGGAGGGCGCGTTGAAACGAAACCGTTCGCTCAAACTGCAAACCGAGGTCTTATATTCCCTCGTGAGTTAAATGGAAGAAGAGTTAAACCGAAGTATTTTAAGGTTAAAAAAACTCACAGTTCTAAGTCTGCTCCATAAACCCAACTTTTTGAATATTTGAAATTACTATAAACATTTAGTATGCCTGGAAATAAGAGTTTATTCCATGGGAAACTTGTGACCAACTTTCGAGAAATTATGCAACATTCTATTTATATTTTCATGGTTGTGGTAACTCCAGACGAAAGCCTTTGTTCACAGAGAGCAAGTTGTCGTTGTATTACATCTCACAATTAACATTAACAATTAAAAATTCCGTCCCTTGGGCTCCGTCCCAGCCGCGACAAGCTCTAGGCTCCCGACTGCTCTCCGGAAATGTGTGGAAGTGTAGTGCATGTTAGTGTACGTGCGTGTACGAGGAGATGATAAGACAAGGAAGAGGAAGAAAAGATCGCGCGCGGTCCGTGGCCCATTCGTTAGAATACTGTTCCGGAATTCGCCTGGTGTTGATAGGTGCAACCAAGTAAAACTACCGACAGCCGATGAATTCCCCCTATTGATTCAGTGGTGAGGTGTAGTTGACATTTACATAATTGGAATGATTGAAGGCGTTATCATTGTCAACAATAGTACTATTGTTGACAATGACAACGAATTCCCCCTAGCTAACTGGCTAGCGTCCGGCCACTCTTAGTACGCCAATCCTCCAGGTCGTAGGTGCATCATTTGATGCCCTAAGACACTTCAGCCGGAGACAATAGCAGCGACAACAATATAGTTCTAACATTTAACAAATAAGATTTCCTTTTTTCGCAAAAAAAGAGCGAGAATATACACAACGCCCAAACTTGTATTCCCTTTCAAATGTCAATGAATTTGTGATACTACCTAGGGTAGTATTGAAAGAAAACATGCAAATGGTAACTAGTAAATTGCCAAGTGAATACAACAATGCTTCGGGACCTTTATCGACGCAAGGAAGCAGCTCTTAAAAGAAACGTGGAAAAATTGGGATATTGGTACGCCATCTTCGACCCAATTTCCTTCGCCTTGGATGTAATAAACAACTTAAATGTTCGAATATTTAGGTTCTTGAAATACTTTCGTAATTTTCGGATTCATCTCGTCTTTTCTTTGGCGTTGACCAAAATTGAAAACCCTTATTTAAATATGATTACAAACTGCAGTTAATAAGCCTTCATCAGCTTTGGCTCTAAGAACCATAAATGCGACAACATTAAGAAAATCTCTTGCATAGCATGCTGTATATGAATGTGGCCAATGCTTGCATGTTCACGCACAGTTACCATCAATTTGACTATATTTTAGTGTAAAATGCACTAGGGGAAATTTTTCGTAGATTGAAGTCCAGAATTTTTAATGTTAATCACCGACAAAGGTGGCTCAGGGCATGAACGGATGTCACTGCAGGGCCTGAGAACGCGAGGACCTAGGTTTCGAGTCCCGGCGTTGGCAAGATTTTCGACACTAGCTTGTCAGGTAGGTCGAGAACTGTTCTTTTTTTGATAATCCTTCATCATCATCATAATCGTTTGTTTTATCCACGTTTCCTCCATCGTCTTCTTCACCTTCGTGCCACCTCTGTCGTGATTCAGTCGCTGTCTGAAGGAGAATTCTAGAGGCCGGCTGCTCTGATCGGTAGTTTTCCGTGGTTTCTCCGATCAATACTTGGCGAATGGCGGAGCTGTACCCTAACAAACGGGCCACGGATCTTCCTCTTCCTTAGTCTATCCTTCTTCCTTACGCGCTCATACACTCACATGCCCAATTCTACCACTCATGCCGGGAGACCAGTGGGGAGCTTAGAGCTTGTTCCAGCTGGAGCGGTGCCATTTAGATGGCAGATAGCTGATGGGGAAAAACCCGTAAGCCGACGTAAGTCGGCGCTGGAACTCGCCAGCCAGCAGGGGAAGATCATCACCACCTCCCGCAATAAATAAGAACCACATTTACGTGATGAATGACAGTTGACAGCCCGAAATCACTAATCAATCAATCAATTGAATGTTAATGGCGGTGGCCGAGGACGGAGCCACAGTTCGAATGGGAAACGTCCGAAACAAGCAAGTGAAAGTGATCCTATTTAAAGTCACTTTTACGTGGTACTGCTTTCGTGCACATTGGACAGAAAGCGTACAGTTCAGACTGAACAATTTCTGCATGGCAACTTTTGAGCACGTTCCATCTGTTTCACACAGACAAGATTGACGAAGCGCCTCGAGCGACCGAATCGTTCAAGAACAGATTTGTTTGCGGCGGAAGTCGTCCATCCTTTACACTTTTAGTTAGATCGGTATGTGCGATTCGTGAGATTTTGTGTACTGGCGTGACAGGTTAGAGTTCTGGGATTTTCTGATTATTTTATTTTACTCTTACAAATGTGAGGTTACTGAATCTCACTTCTGAAATGAAGACTTCCTCCATTCGGACATTTTTTTCCTGCGAACCCGCTAAATGACTGATTAGTGATTACGGGTACGTCAAACGCAAAGATTAGTCCCGTAAGTGTAGTTCACGTTTTTATGGCGCGAGGTGGCGGTGATGCAAGGACTGCGGGATCCGGCGCCTACCTTCCGCTCGACCTGCGGGAACATTGCCAGCGGGGCATCTGCCGCCCCCAGCTATCTGCCCCCGCCATGGCCCCTCGAAACGTAAGGTAGTGTTGGAGCCCCCGCTAAACTTTTTCAGCTACAAACGAGCTCGTAGTGACAAAGATGGCGCCTTTCTATTGTTTCCTCCTGTGTTTCCTTAATGCTTGAAAGAATATTAATAACTGAGCTGAGGACGCGCGCTCTCAAATGTTGCGAAGGAATGTACTCGGAGGGTGCAATTCATTTGCGTGCCTCCAGCGCCTCTAGCAGCGTCTCGTGGCAACTCGTACAGAAAACGTGAAGACCGTGTAAGCACGACTTTTGGCTTTTTATACTTCTAGTTTTGGAAGTTGACGTTTGTGTATAGTTTCTGTATGAGAATATGCACGAAAACTGTACCGAGTAAAGAGGTCTTTTAGAGTGCGCGTTAGTGGAAGTCAATGTTTTAAGAATGCTAACAACGTTTTGGGTCTCCACCCACCACAAATCGCTTTTCACCCGTGTCCCACTTATCCATTTGCTTTTGCACCCGCCACCAAAGACACAAATAGTACGTCATTTGTAAACTCCCGAGTAGCGCGTGCTGCCTCACGGGGGCTGTGAACTGGGGGCGGATGGGGGGTACCGCTCGTGGCGCTGGGACCCGAAAGCTCTTTGGCCTCGCATCGACTTTTTCACCAGTTAACGGCCAGAAACGTTGTTAAATAGCTACGACTGGCTAAAGATTTGGTGAAGTGTTATGGTGACTGGAGAATAGCTGAAAAGGCTTAAGAGTGATGAATGCCTAGAAACACTAGGGCTTGTGAATGGCTAAAAGTATTAAAACTGGTGAATCGCTAAAAAAAAATACTAATACGCCTGATGGATGCATAACAAGTTGTGGATGGCCAACAAGAATGATAGATGACTAACAATACACAGAAAATAAAGAATTAAGATAGCAATGAAATAAAAATGCATTGAAAACAATCAATTTAAAAAAATATTCTTAATTTTAGATAAAAACCGATTTATCGATATTATTTTATTATGATTGTCGATAACGAAGCATTGAATTTAATTATCATAAAATACTTGGGAAACGCGGGGGTTATAAAAATTGAAAACGAAACTAAACAAAAAAACAAGAAGTTCCGAACGTGTTCCATACATATACCCTTCCCAAGATAAGTGCGCATGTCTCGAAAAGCAAATTCAATTAATTACAAACCATTATCACACAAGTTAATTGAAGGAGAATAATAAATTTAAGTAAAGATTGTTAACTTCTTCATATTAGATGTTTTCCAATTCTTACTTTTTTCTGATTTCCAGGAATTGTTTCCATCTCATCTTCTTGCTTCTTCCCCTTTTCCGCATCTTCAACCTCCTTCACCTCTCCAACAAGGATCTCAAACCGCACCACCTCCACTACAAGCGCTGAAACCAGCCACAAAACTGCGCAAATTGCAGGGAGTGCTTTCTAAAAACCCTCCTTGACAGTTTATTACGACTGGTTTTACTCTAGTCTCTTACTTTACTCCTAGTCTTAACTCAAAATTTGCCAAGAGATCCTGATGGGTTCTATATCCCACCCATTTGTTTCATTAGTATGTTTTTAAAATACCCTTTTTTAATACAGTTAAGTTTATTCCACAGTATTGTTCATCTAGTTTTATTTTCTCAATTAACCTTCGATATGGTTATTTTCTTGTCACATTCTGTTTCAGATCTTCCTCCAGAAGCTCATTTCGAATGCTGAACTATAACTGAACAATTAGAATAATTGCGACAAGTGTTTACAGCAGCACATGCATCACGTGTTTTTGTGCTGTGTACTACTTGAAGCTCGTCTAAGGGTGTGGAGCGAGCAATTCTTCTTTATCTCGCGCCTGAACCGGCTGCGTTCGGTCTCGTGTTCGCAGCCGTGAGACCACTCATTGCTCTCGCCACATGCGGTCCGCCCTCCCTCCCGGATTGGACCTCGCTTCAGAAGGCGTAGTCGCACTGACTTTGGCTAAAGCCACGTAGCTAGAGGCCAAGCCCCTTTTCGGTTAAACAATCGGTTAATGCTGTATTAGTGAATGGTTATTCCACTTGGAAGTTGCATTCTTACGGTAACAAATTTGAATTTCATGTCCAAAAACTACAGGAAACAAATGATATCAAGATCTTTCACATTTTTGTAACTTTTCACAATTTTATAAACAGGTCTCCGCCAGATAACTCACTTGTCGGGCAATTCCCCTGTCCCACTCCCCGAAAAAAAATTCTGGCCACGTCACTCACGGGGCAAAAGCGTTTAGGTTCTCTAAATATACGGCGAAGTGCGTCATGTATAGAAACAATAAAGTAGCAACTAAAATTTTATTTACCTAATTAATAATTGCCACTATAGTAAAGACAGCTGCTATATTCCGTAACACGTCCACGCTGAAAATATATCGTTCAGCTTCTCCATTTCGAAAATGCGTTGACCGGTTGAAGACTTAAGTGCGGAACTCGAGAAATCGCCGGCAGGCAGCATAACCGTTTCTCCGCCCAGTGCGGCGCCGGCAGCTGCACCAAATGCGAGCGACGCAGGCGGTGAGTCACAGCGGCTCGACTGCGAGGCGGCCGACCTCCATCCCGGGCGCAGGCGGAGGCGGCTCCTCCCCCCCGCCCCCGCGCACGCACGGGCTGCAACGGTGCAGCGCGCCGCGCCACTCTCCGTTCTCGAGCAGAGGTTGGGCTCATTGCCCTGTTACTTACGGGGTCGCCACACCGATGCCGGGTGCCGGAAAGTACATGCTCGGATAACAAGGGGTTCTTTATGAAGGCCGGTTGACCGGTTGGCCGGAACTGACCAATCACCTCCGGGCGAATAACGACTGAAATGACGATGATGACGTCCCTTATGCAAACGCTGATAGGTTAAAATCCCTCGATTTATGACAACGTATTTTTTCGGAAGGGAAGAAAAGATTTAGTTCAGTATGTCGCACATTTCTGGGATGAAAAATAACTTTAAACCCAAATTATGTCTCTGGGCGTAAATCCGTACTTCCCGTAGTATAATCTTCGCCACAAGATAGACGAGAAAACAGAAAACCAAGAAGAAAAATTATTCTGAAATTCATAACCCCAAAATGTCTACTATGAGAAAATATTTCTCGAACACGTTCTGACGGGTGAAAACATATAGGATAAGTTTTTTGTTTACCACCATTCTTTTCAGATACTATTCGACACAATTTTAATGTGTTGTGGCTGGATATGCGAATTTCCACTGGGGTGAGTAAAGTATGACGAAAGTTCTGTGTATCATAATGCTAGAAAGCAACAACTTCATCCAATAAACATCGTCGAGAATATTTTTAACCCCTCAATACCTCACAGAAATATTTTTTTTGTATTGCAGCATTACAAACGAACTTTTCTGTTGCAAGAAATTGTTCATAATGGGCATTTTACGGCAGAAACGATGACCTAATAGATTTTACGACACGAGCGATTGCGTCATCGTACATTCAGCCAATCGTAGCGAGAGAATCAGGGCGAGGTAGCGGTAAACGGAACAGCCGACCACCGATTTCTCGAACAGACGTCAAACACCCCAGACGCCACAAGAACGTTGTTTGATCAAAATTAAGTTTGATTCTCTTAGAAATTTATAATGCTGTTATACAAAAAATAGCGTAGGCAACTCGTTTGTAATGCAGCTTTATTGCATTCGTAAAATTTGAAAACTCGCTCCTAGCGTCGTTCGTTTTCAAAACATGCACCTACGCAATAAACCTTAACATTATAAACTAATATTTTGACACAAATTTTGAAAAGCCCTGCCACGAATCTGCTGAGTGCTCTACACATTCCAGAAGGGGTCATAAACTCCATGCGGTGACTTCACTTTGTTTTATTTTTTATTTATTTAGTCAAAAACAGTCAAAAACTGTATGTGAGGTATGGGGGAGAAAATAATCTGCGCACGATTTCTTGAGTTTCAGAATCCCTTCCCAGCAATTTAACTATTAATAGTTGAAAGATAAAATATTATTATTGCTATTATTATTATTATTATTATTAATAATAATAATAATATGATAATAATAATAATGATAATAATACATTTTTAAAAGCGAGATATTAACATTTCAAAAACTAGATATTTTCGTTTCCGAGTTATAGAAAACTTATTTGCAACGGACAGCAGATTTGATTTTTCTGTATTGGTAACTAAATAGAAACTCACCCTAAGCTCTACTACCACTACAAGCAAAAGGAGAGCTCAACAAAACGTGCGCATAGTGCTTTAGCTCCATTTACGTCCAGAAGCAAATCAAGGGGCCATCTCAGCATTTGCTCCATTGACTCTACGACTCACCCTTACGAGGCGTCGCTGCCATCGGGCTTCGAAGCGGGGTCCTGGCCATTGAGTCACGCGGTAGCAACGAGAACCATCAGATTGGTCGCCTCCCGCAGAGGCAGAGCCAGATCACATCTCAATTAACCTCCCCTCCCCCCTCCCCCCACCGCCGGAGCGCAAGTACAGTTTGCATACGCCGCGGGCGCTGCTGAGATCGCAGACTGCAATTCTGCGCTCTGCAGGGGGCTGGGACGGCAGGCACGCCGCCGGCGCAGCCACCCCTCCCCTCCCCTCCCCTCCAGGTTCATCCAGTCCGGTCGCACGATGTCCGACCTCACGGCGACGGCTCTCATTCCCTAGTCCCACGATGTTTCGAACAAAGATGCTAAGGCATCGAAACAGTCATAGAGCAATTAGATGCACTTTGGAACGTTGACTGGCGCATTTCGAACAGTATCCAGTGCCTCTGGCTCTGAAAGTAAATGTGTGCACATGCAGGCGTTAGAATCGGTTTGGCAACACTAAATATTTCAAATATAAATAAAAAGCAGAGCAATGTGGTAGTAAATGATGGAGAAATGAAACTATTATAATTTACTTGGAACCATTCCGAACAGTTTGCAGGTTTGCGGGGGACACCCATCAGTGAACTTTTTAGGAAACGAAATTCAGACCATTTTAAATATAAAAGAGAAAGAACCTAAAGAAGGGAAGTTTGAAATAAATCGTACCAAGTACACCGCTACAGCACTCACATTCAAATAATTCTCGCCAGCAATCCCGTTAAGAATAAATAACACTGTCCCAAGGGGTTCCAAATAATAGGCTCGACATTACCAGGCTATGACTGCCGTAATTTAACTTTACATATATTTCTCGTTCTCTTCTTGTTACTACAGAGAAGGTGTCACCAGAAGAGCTAACTCTTCACTTAATTCTTCGCTCCACCTGATCCACTCGTGGTTCCCCATCTGCTCCCCAATGGATTTCCTCCTGCGGCTTGCACTCGTACATCGACCACTCACTTCCCCCCTTACACAAGCACGAGTCCCTCCAGCGCCTTTGCTTCAACACTCAAGCAATTTGACCCTCCAGGGCACCTCTTGACCCTCCATTTGCGCAACACGTCAAGGACTTACGCTCAGCAGCGTGCTTGCGCTAACACATCAAGAACGAGTCTCCACTTGGACCATTTATCAAACAGTGCATTCTTGCTCTATCCCGTGCATCGCTTAATTCCTCCGGCGTACTGGCGCAAAACATTAAGCACTTGCACCTACACATCAATCACTTAGTTCCTTCTTTGCCCATGCGCTGGCTCTCAAAACACTTAGTCGCTCTCTTAGGACACTTAGTCCTTACCACCAACACAACAATTACGAGCCCCTCTTGTGCCCATGCTCCCTCTCATCAGCAATTAGCCCGCAGCACCACATTAAGCACTTAGATCTTCCCACGCACTTACGCCAACACACTTTACCTGCCAGAAGTGCCCATGTTACATCCCTCAATTTCTTTCAGGACCATAATGTACAAAATTAATTTTCGAGAACCTAAGTAATTAAGTATGAATTTGTGGTTTTAGACAAAATATTTTTCTCTCGAGTTGTCTCTCTGTTTTCACTTTATTTTAGGAGGTGTGAGTTCACTATAACCGAATCATCAAGTTTATTTACAATCATATGGTCGTACGAACGAAATTCACTGTAACGAAAATTCACAACGGAGTTCACTATATTCAGAGTCTTCTTTATTATTGTAGACGTTCCTGTGACCGGACTGACACGGCGTGTAATACCTGCGGACTGGCACGCTCCAACCACGCCCCAGCGGGGAGGTGCTGAGCTTGCCCCACGTCACCGTAAACTACTCTAACGCTGGCGGCCACAAACAACGCAGGCAGCGCCGCGCCACGGCCAAGGGCAGCCGGTTCTCTCGAGTAATCGGGGCACTTCTCGCACGCGTGCGCCGTCCGTTTCCGCGTAACCTGGCACCCGCTACACTTTTACAACAAAGTTTATGACAGATTTAGATTCATTCCGAATGTTACGTGTCAAGAAGGCTGCATAAGCGAGCGAGAAATGATATTTTTATGGCATGCGGTCTATGGAGACTTATAGTTACAAATTATGTAAAGTCGTGAATGTCAATATACAAGTAATATATTAGAAACTCAAGTTTTGATTTAATTTAATTATCTTTATTACTAATTTACAAACTGAAAAATGTTTATGCCGCCTCCGGCTTTATGAAAGGTGTCTATGAAGAACCCAGAACTCTGTCTGTCCAGAACTATGTCTACCCAGAACTCAGGAAAAATATAAAAACAATGAATCGGTCTCGATGTTTGTGGAAAAGTACAAATATTTGATATTATTCCGGATATTCTCTTACTTCCGGTAAGAGAATGACATCACGCAATAACAAGGCTCCAAGGAAGAGGCCGCCCGTCATTCAATTCGCATTAGTACAATAGTGAATTAAACCAATTAATAAAATAGACTGTAAATACTTATCTATTACGAAGAACTCGCTGAAGTCTAAAATTATTTAGTAAAAACAAATCAAGAAGGAAACGATTTAAATTAAAGTAGAACTGCGAGCGCGGGGGGCAGCCCTCTCGCTCCTGCCCTGCCAGCGAACAGCGCCAGCGCCCCTATGAGCGACTTCTGGGAAGCGGGCAGCGCACCTACCTCCATCGACACGCTGCTCGACTCCGAGAACGCATGGTGGCTCGACAAATATCGGAGGAACTAAACTCCATTTCATGGGACGTTCCAATGACCATTAGCCCAAAATTTCACCTCGTGTCCATTCAGGGTCTCCCTTTACCGCGGAAGGGTCCTCTAGTGCTAATCCAGTTTGAGAACCTGTTACTGATAACGAAGGACATTTTGAAACGAAAATAAAGTTTAAATGGAGTTTTAAAGAAAGAAATTGTGTTCTGTTATTTATTAAATAAAAAAAAGTATTTAACCACATCAGTGGGATTACCACTTTACAGGTGAGTATTTGTTTTAACTATGTACTGATTTATTAAAATGAATTATTAATATCGACTTCGTCCCGTCACTTTTGACGGGTTGCCTCTAGTTGATTATATTATTTTCAAAGCATTCTTCCACTGCAGCGATTTGCAACTCTTGTGATTTTTGTACTTGCACAACCCAAATAAAATTATTACATACTATTAAAATGCTATTTTTTATGAGTTGGCAATATATAATTACCTAAATTCCCTACAAGTTGAATGAGTGTTTTCTTTGACCCTCTATTTAAAAAAAGGAAACAGATTTTCAAGTTACAAAATGACATGAAATCACAATTCTTAATGTTGTAGTAATAATTGAATAATGCAGTCAACTAATGTACAATGACCGGCAGTCTTGGCATTCGTGATGTGAGAGGATCAAAAGGAGTCTTGGAAAATATTGAGACAAAGGACGAATTACTATCTACACACTTCACAAATCACGGAACGTACTCGTAGCTTGGTATCAAATTCAGTGAGAATGATCTCATAGCGTGAAGGTTTTATTTCACAAAATATGAAGTTAATAGCTTCCTTCTACAGCTTCCCGCACGTCGTTTGTACTAATTATAACAAGATGAAATCAGTAACTGACACGACTTAACGCTGCAAACAGAGTATCCCTGACTAGTTCATAAGGTAACAAGCAGTATGTAAATAATAAACAGCGCAACACTTAGTGAAAATTACACACTTCGGGTTCACTTCACTGAGGAGAAAAGTTCGGTTTTATACCCGTTCGTAGAAAATATGTTTTTATGTACTAGTTTATAATGCATCACTTTATTGCACGAGTAAACCTCGCGCAAAATAGCAATGCTAGAAACGAGTTTGGGAATGATCTCGAATGCAATAAAGTAGCACTATAAACGATTTTATTGTATAAATACCAATAAACTTCTTGGGCCACATCGTAAATCGTTTAACAAGGAAAGATAATTTTTGAGATGCACACACGAACACCTTCCACCGCCACAGACTCATTCGCACGCCCACTTGCCAGAAAACAGACACGAACATAAATAAATGTCTCTACTTGTGGCGAGGCTCCTGCCATTGGGGCTATTCTTACTCCTCTATAATTTAATCCGAGTACCGGGTCATTCAAAAATACGAACGCTTGAGGCAATGGCATTCCTATAAGCGCGAGTAAGGTGATGATAGAGGTTGGTGAGAAGTGAACGTTTTCCGAACATTTTTTTGGTTATTAAATTATGACCTTCAAGTTAGAAGCGCATTTTAAAATTAAGAATACAACTTGGGATTATATCAGAAAATTTGTTTTATAATTCATATTAAAGTTTTAATAATGTTCCCATTGTTTAACCTAACAATTGGGACGTGGAGAAGGTTTGAAATGGAACGTTCATATGGGAGGGGGGTTACAAACTGCTCCAAAGTTTTTGAATGGCCCCTCACAAAAAAAAAAACAGAAAGAGAGAGCATTTCGTCAGTTTATGGAGGAAAACGCATCAAGTGAAGAGTGCAAGCTTTGAGAAAACTTAAGCGCAACATAAAAAATTACGGAACATTATTTATTGTGTGAAACTAAACTATTATATCATACAATAATAATAATAATAATAATAATAATAATAATAATAATAATAATAATAATACCGAACTGGTTCAAGAAATCCAAATTTCGCATAAAATGTTTCCAATAGTTCTTCATCAACCGATTTAGTATCAAAATCACTCATGTGAGTCAGCTCAAAATTTAGCACTGCTTCACCTTTCTGCGATCATTCTATTTCCGCTTGTGGACTGCAATAGTGGCACAGTTAAAAAAAATACGAATTTGGTGTGAATACACGCACCAGAATTGAAAATTGGTCTACTTCCCAGCAGCCACAGGAGCCGAACAGTATTCCACTTACAAATGGCGGACGTTTGAATGCTACAGCGAGGCATTTCAATACAAGGTGAAAACTTTAAACGCATTTATCTCTATGATCTCATCTGGTGCACGTCATGCTAAGTCACCGCCACAGCGCCATCAATGAAGTTGGTACGAAACAAGCGCCGGGATATCACTTCCGCTTTCAGTACAAGGAAAGATAATTAATTTCAAAGCATCGTTTCGTTACTATGTCTTATTTTAGTACTTGGGAAGACAACTAGGAGGATACCTATGGTAATATATTTTCATTTTTCTTGACGTCAGGCGCTAATAAGAAAGTTATATTAAAAGAGAATAAGTCAAATATGAGCAAAACGTCAATCCAACATTTTATGAGGGATAAATGTTTTTACTATCTCGCACTTCCTTCGTCAGAAGAAAATGTTATGTAATCCTGTGCCGAAAAATAGCGAATTTTCGGCAGTAAAACTTATTGACAGGCCCTTGTAACGCAAAAATAGATAAATCTTGTTCTTATACATTGTAAAATACTTCCAATTACACTCGGTGTAGTCAGAATCCGAGTTACGCGGGTTCTTGGTACCGAAAAATCGATTGACGGCAAAACGTCTGTCTATCTGTCTGTCTGGCCGTCCGTCTATGGTCAATGCTAGGGCCTAAACAGTTTAGAAGATGTTCTCCAAAATTGATATTCTGAGATCGATCTAAACGGACTCGAAGTTTTAGGAGATTTAATCGCATACTTTGATTTCTGAGGGTACTTTACATAAAGAATCAAAAACATTTTCCAATTTTTCTCAAGAATAGCTCCAAAAGTTTTTATTTAACTTTGTTTTCAGATTGTGTAATACCCGCTGAAGAGAATGGTGCAGGTCTCGCATTTGTTAAAATACCATATTTTTCGAAAATGGCAAATGTGCAATTTTTTAGGCGTCTTGATACAACTACAATATTGAAGATAGATATTTTCTCTTAAATCTTTTCTTTAAAGACGTATTGAAATAAGGTCATGTTTAATTTGACGAAAATATGAGTAGTTTTGTGTAATTTTGCGCGAAATTTAAGAAATTTTAAATTTCTGTTAAATAATGTTTTTCTCAAAAAATATTCCAATTTTTCGCGAATAGACGCCGAGTTAATTAAGAATTACTCTTAATTTTTGCATTTTTTATACTCTAATGGTTCAGCGCTTTAGAATATGCCAAAGTAGTCCGTCTACTTCATTAGCTCCAAAAATTATTTTATTACAGTCCACATCTGAGAAATGCTAAATATATGAGATTTTTTCCTCCTCGTGCCAGAGAAGTTGTAGTGCGCTAAGGGGAAAACAAGGCACACCTCAAAGCGTTGAGACTCTGAATTCGATTTAATCACAGGCAGTTATTAGTTTGTTTCGATACTGATACAGCGAGTTTTGCATTGATATTTTGTTATTATGAAATTACTAGTATGGATACCAAACTAATATATTGGGCGTGTTGGCGAAACATTTAGATAAACACTGTTGAATTTTCTTAAATAAATTACCAAGTATATTTCTGGTATAACAAACTTTTCTTTCATTTGTTACCGACGTCACGGTTATGTCAACTTCAAAATATTTAATGTCTTCCCTCATTTCGTCATCATTCTAGGACTTAACACGTAACGGTTTTTACATATTTCATGCATTAGAAATGAACACTAATTTATATCAATATATTAGACTTTCATCTTTCATCAGTAAACTCAAAAAAGTAATTAATACGGGTTACCAATTATTATCAGGCAAGAGGTGGCTATTAGGTTACCTTAAACTTGTCTTCAATGATTAATGATTTCAAGATGAAGTCATACGTCTTTGGAAGAACTTAATTCTCTTTGCCTCTCGCATCAATATAAAGTGAAGTAGAAGACTAGTTCACAAATTTCCAAATTTTTCTACACACACGGGGTGCAGGACACCTGCGAGTCCGATTTATTGATTGATTGTCAGTGATTCCGAATGCGTTAGCTACTACGGTCATTAGTCCCGTTCGTGCAGTGCATGCTTTCATCGGGAGGTTCGTTGATCTTGCCCCGTTGTATGGCGAGATCCGGCGCCGACCTACCGTCCGCTAGCGGGGTTTTCCCTAACCAGGTATCTCCCACCAGCAGGGCATACCCTAACCGGGACAAGCTCTAAACACCCTCCCGGCCTCTCGGCATGTGTGGTAGTGTAGAGCATGTTAGTGTGTGTGTGTGTGTGTGTGTGTGTGTGTGTGTGTAAGGGGAGAGGATAGGACAAGGAAGCGGAAAAAAAGATCGAGCGCGGTCCGTGGCCCGTTTGTTAGGGTTCTGCTCCAGCATTCACCAGGTGTTGATCGGAGAAACCACGAAAACTACCGATCAGTTCAGCCGGCCGATAGAATTCTCCTTAAGTTAGCGACTGAATTCGACCTAGCTGAAAAGCTAGTGTCGAATACCCTGCCACCGCCGGGACTCGAACCTAGGACCTCCCGGTCAGAAGAACAGCAATGACATCACTTGATGCCCTAAGCTATCTCTCCCGGTACCAGCGAGTCCGTAATTGAAGCTTCATCGATCACGAGGTCAAAGTTTGAGCCCCTTCGGAGGAAGAATTTTGAACACCTGCATGTCGCTGTGCCAAATACGGCACTATTTGAATAAGTTGTAGAGGGTGCAGCCTTCGTTTCCTCCGTCAAATTCGAGCGGATTCCTAACAATATTTTGAATCGAATTACGGGTAAACGTTTATTTCTCCATACACAACACGCATCTTTAGGCATAGGAGAAGTGCATCCCCTTCCATCCTATCATCCTGCATCCATAAACTGCTCAGTCCTCATCTGGAAAGATCCATATACGTTGCGAATACGCAGCGTTGAGGGTTTTAAGTTCATAGCAAGTGGACTTTCTCAGAGAGTCATCCGCTTGGGAAGGCAAGGCGCCTGATGGCTTTTCTCACTCATCAACTTACAACCCCAAGGACTCCCACGTGCCTTTTAGCGCACAAGCTCGATATCTTATGTGTGATGCTAAAACGCTCTAATATGCTTCGTTATTTACATCTTACAGATAACTTACGATGGCATGTAATTTTTTATGCTTGTTTTGAAAGTGTAGCAGGGGGTGAGGGGCATTGAGTAAACTATAGAAGTTATGAGGAAGTTCATGTGTTCATGCTCATAAGTTCATGTTCATTAAATTCATGAAAGCGATTTCGCCGTCGCCAAGGACCCACTACTTCATTTCTACCAGTGCAATTCTGAACACTGAGTTGCGCGTGGCCGAGCGCTGATGTGGCCTCTTCCGACACAATTACCTGCTGCTCCCTAAATTATCATTCCACATTCCAGCTCTGATCCAGGCCCCTTTAGACACACATGATGAACGTGGAAAAAGGAAATGGCCTCATGCATAGATATGAGAAGCAAATGAGGCACTACAACTTTGGGCGCACGACGGCTGTCGTGCAGTCCATGGAGCACATCAGCGCTGCTTTCTGAAATGGATTATGTACACACAGATCTGTCATAGATAATCCAGAAGCGTTCAGCACGCATGATCAAATGCATACGTGAGCTTTAATACTTTGGTATGTTTATCACCCATGAACTAGTGAGTCTCTAGTGTCACTCTATATTTGCAAACAAATATGAAACAAATATATTGAACCAGAGAATCAAATTGTATCAGATCACCAATAATTTTTAATGAAATAATTGCATTTGAATATCAGTAGTGGTGTACTAGCGAAAGAAGATAAGTTGTATTGTGAAGTATTGATGTACGAAATAATACCTGCTGTCACTGATAAGGTTATTCAAGTCTTTTTTCGTTTCGCTCCGAGTCCGGATGCTGCAAAGGAGGGGAGTCTTCTCAGGCAGCAGAAGGTCTACTCAGCTTGAAAGAGTGTGGATGGTGGAATGAAATTGTTATAGTGAAAATGTTACTAGCGCAAATTGTGTATAATTTAGTGGTAATGCTGTGAAATATTGTATGAATTAATAGCTTCTGCGTCCTTAGCTGCTCGAGTCAGTCGTTTTGCAACTGTGGGAGAGGGATAACCTCCGGGACGATCGTGCCCTCAATATCTGAGCATGGCCCTGTTCAGTAAAGAAAAAGTTCCGTACAAAAGAGACCTGCTCTACTTCCTACCTATTTTCTGGCAGTCCTTGCGTTTGCAGTAGATAAGTTGCAGCAGTCTCTCCGGAGCTGGGGCCTGCAGAGCAGTTATTGGGGTGAAGCCGTTCCGATTTCCATCTCATTGCTAAGGATTCAAATCAGTTTAATCAATAATTTAACTTAGTGGAAAACTCTTAGTGGAATTGTGTAGATGAGCTGCAGTTTCAGTGGGGGGGGTTAAGTAATATTACCAGTAACCTTATATACATGTAATGCTTGTGCCTCAGCTTAAGTGCCGTAGTTTGTCATTTATCACTGTACAAGACAACTAGAATTTTCCCCCAGCAATAGTTTCCTTCGGATGGCTGAAGAGTAGGTGAATTTATTGATATAACTTGGTTAATCAATACTGAGGTAAAGTCACAAGCACTCATCACTTGGAAAAACAAAATTTGGTCTGCAAGACTATTTTCTAGTGAACTTTCAAGATGGTAGAGTGTTTGAGGGACTTACCCATTGCCTGATTGTAGGAAAAGGATATTAGGAGAAATTTTAACATCCATCATTATCGCAGGAAGGTCTTCCCCCGACACTACAAAACTGTTACGAGCTGAAATTGGGGATACAGTTGTTCGCAGTCATTGTGTCTGTATCTTCGGTTGCTTCTCTGCAGGCAATTCCGAATGTATTGCATCTTAGTAAATATCACTCGCTCAGATCAGGTGTCTTTCTCTACCGTAGCGTTTCATCTTCTGATGGGGCGAGACACCATATAGATCTGGCAAAGCGGGTCAAGTCCACACACTCTAATGTTTGGTTGTTAAATAATATGATTGAGTATTATTCACTCCATGGCCAATTACATCACTATCTGTTAATCACTCACATGGATATTTTGTTTCCAGGTCAGCAACTGGCTGATAAGTACATAACTAATCACATTATTTCGAAAACGAGACTATACATAGGTGAGTTGATAGAATCTGTGATGATAAGCGATTATTGACCGTCGTACTACGGTATAGTGATGTTCTATTTCTTTTTAAGCTAAATTTGACATTTATAAATAGTATTCATGAAATTATCTGGTTCAATATTTTGTTTCATACCAAACATTTTATCTTAACTTTTAGTCTTAATTTTACGGCTTAATTCAGGGCATACAGGCAAAACATATTGTTAGAACAAATGTTCCATGATTATATTGTATTGTTCAGAACGTTCTTCTCTCTTTTCTTTTCTTGGTTCAGTTATATATTGATTACCTAAGACTAGGTTTTACTTATACTTCGCACGAGTAAACACGTCCCTTCTATTTCCGATAGAATCAAATGTTCATCATTTAACAGTAGCAATAATAATAAAACTAGCAATAATGTAAAACTAGAGCGCCGCCGCGAGATAGGAGAGCTATTCTCCCATTTTGGGCAGAAGGCCAAAATTAAAGTTCACACATACTTATTACAGTCTTTGTCAACTTAACTTTTGTAAATAGTGACTGTTGCAGTAACACCAGTAGTTTTGGAGATATGTGAAGAACTGAGAAAATTGCGAAATTTGTTTTTCTTGTGCTTTTCTCTGTAAAGCTGACCATTTTCGAGGTGCCAAGCATTGAAATAGAATTTAGCACCTCCAAAAACACAAAAAGCCACTGAGAAGGACTTCCTGTATCGGCCGCTTTTGATCATCACGTGACTGGGCTAATCGGCGGTGCGTGCGGGAGGTTCGGAGCCGGCAAATGCCCATCACAGACGCCGCCTTCTTCTGGCGATCTGCGCACGAGGCGTCGAGTCCCCAGGAGGGGAGGGGGAGACGAAGTTCTCAACTCCCCAGCTAGGAGAGATACTTCGATACTTGAATGTCCTTTTGTAAAAAAAATGCTTCACGCTCCCTCCGCCAAGATGAAATTTCTAAGAAGGAACACACTAACCCAAAGAGATCTAACACAAAACTCTTCCGTCTGGTTTATTCCACTTTTAATAGAATTATTAGCTCATTTGACACACATCCTAAAACTTCAAATTCTGTAACAATTTGAAAAACTTAGGAAAATTCCTTTTCAAAAATTTCAATTATATTTTTGTACTAAACAAGTCTTTCAATGTGAAGTCCCAAGGTTGTTTGTAGATGATTCAAAAGCAGGACGCAAGGAAATTTCAAAGAAAATAACATTCTGAAAGATCTGATTTGTTCGAAACATCAATGAGAAGTTAATTTTTTTTTGTGAACGCAAGAGCGCTTTTTTGTTATGCAAGCCGACGAATAGAAGCGACCGCGTGTTGATATTGAATTCGGGAGGAAAAAGTTTGTTACGGTGTGAGACAGGTGTGCAAATGGAATCCTGACAACAAAGAGTATCTCTTCAAATTATTTTATTATTTCCTTTAATACTGCCCAATTTCATTCACATTTATTATCACCCTCCTGAACCATTCCAGTGAACACTGAAACGTTGTACCGCTCACTGTGGAAGCACACGATTTCAAGATCTATGCGCTATAGCACCCGTTAGGACTCATAAACAGCTCATTGAGAGTTTCCCAATTCCTCAAGATGTGCAGTAAATTAGTACTTGAGCCAATGATATAGTGCGCTGCCTAGAACGTGACTACTTTCTAGCACGCGAACCCGGATTCTCGTCCTGCTATTACTTTCGTTCTTTTATTTCTTTATTTTCTCGCTTTGGCTTGGGTTGAAGTCTTTTGCCTCTCAGCAATTATGGGGATACAGATGCTAGTTTGAGCTACACGGAGATTTCCGATTGCTGACGCTTCACTTGATGAAGAAAGTCTTAAGCGTCTTATCCAGAATTCGAACCCATAACCTTCCATTCAGAGGATCAAAAAAGGGGTTGTATCATACACAAAGCAACGCTTCACACCGCGCAAGAACTTTCTATTGAGAGTTTGTTATTTAACACGCAAATATCTCGTTGACTGAAGTGTTGATACAGAGCTCATCGCTTGCTTCCAGTGCTGGCCATCTGCAGGAGGTCGTGACCTGCGTGCGCCGAGCGAGGAGGAGGGCTCTCAGCGGCACTCTCGTTCCGCGCCACCGCGTCTCGCGCCTTCGACGGCGCATGCGCACCCGGGGGGGGAGCGTTCCCAGGAACCAACGTGTGGGGAACAGGCCGAGGCCAGGTCGAATGATTACCCATGTTGATACGCCACACCTAGTTTCCTAGGGAAGGAGCTCTACAGTCTCCATTTTCTACTGGCAACCGCAATGGTGATATCCCGTAGTATGCAGGATTGATCATGGAGAGTGAGTGAAGATGACAAATGAAATATTATGAACGGAATGATGATTTAGAAATGTTCCTTGGGGACGTCAGCAATCATCCATACCACGACCACCTAGTGATGTCCTACAGGGGGCCTGAATCCGAAGTCGTCGGCTTTGCCTACTAAAACGTTCCAATCTACTCCTTTCCTCGCAGAAAAACATTTTACTTAGTCTCGTTTTCTGTCAGACGCGAAATATACAGTCACAGGAACACATCGTTAATGCGACGTACGTAGAATCGAAGAGTCGTTCAATGCATTTAAGGACAGGAAATCCATTCAAATAACTCTGCAGAAGAGAAAGATGAGATACAGTATGATGACGATGATGTCACCTAACGTAAAAGTTTACGCCTTGTCGAAAGCGCCGGCTTCGAGTCGGTGGAATGTGACGGATCGAAAAAGACGCCACCTCCGGTCGTTCCACAGCGAAATGCGTTAAGACGTCCCATTAAGAACCTACTTTCTCCGGCTCACGCAGTTTCGTCCCGGCCATTCTGCGAGGTGCTCCTTTTTAACACAAAGTTTTCCGCGTAAGCCCTTCTTTGATTGATTAGGCCGCAGTTCTGGTCTGTGATCGTGAGAGCAGTTCTCTTTCCGGAGAGCAGGGAGATAGGAAGCAGAACCTTCGCATTCTATCATGTCGTAGTCCATCAACAGCTAATAATGAAAAGATTTACTACGACGCTCCAGATGTAGAGTGAGGTGGGGCGAGGGGACTTCCGTGCCTTTTTGACCAGTGCTACGGTTGTTCAGCGAACTTGGGAGGGTCGCCGACAGGAAATATGGAGCACTGTGCAAAGAACGTAGTATGCGGGCCCTTATAAAAAATAATTTATTAACGTGTAGAAGTGTATACTATTTCTTACAATCGGTTATATTTATGTATTTAGATACAATTTCAAAGATTAACGGTTCCCATCGGCCGTAAGTCTGGTTTCCCGAATTCACGCTGCCTCAGAACACTTAATTTTGAAAATATATTGCCTTGAAACATTGAAAACGATAAGATAAAAATGAAATTAATTAAAAAACTGTTCAGATTATAATAACTTATGGGCCTTGTTGGCCTTTGACCTTTAAGGGTTCCGGGTCGATGCACCCACAGCGACCCACCGCTCCCACCGCTCCTCTCGACTGGAGGTTGGCCGTTGCGAGACATCACTAACACTGATTCATATTAAACTGTCAGACTCCTGGAACCCACAACCATTCTCCTTGGTAGCATGCGTTTCTGGGTGGTGTTCATTGGGCCGGGGCATTTACGTGGTTGGTTACGAAAACGCATGAGACTTCGTTTCAGGAGCTGCGTGCGTCTTTGACTCCATTCCTCAACCTCAAGAGTCATACAGCGGCGTACCCCAGGGTCTAATGGGTTCTCCCAAACACAGGGGCAAATAGATCGAAAAGAAACGCGAATCCTAGGCGTCAAATTCACTGCCGGCCCGACAAGATGGCTGTGCTAATGCAGTGCTGTTTACACATTGTCAGAGATATAACAGACAATGCGCTTTCTTAATTGCTTCTCTCTCTCTCTCTGATGAAATAAGTGCCGTGCCTGTCCAATAAAGCAAAGGCTTTTAAAGCAGTGGCTTTTAAAGCAAAAGCCGTGGACGCACGGCGTGCGGTCGAAGGAGCTGTCGCTTCATTAAAGCCCATTGTGCGTGTGCGTGTGTATGTGTGTGTGTAAATTGTGTGTAAAGAGGAGGATAGACATCTGTTTAAATCGAAAACGTATTCCTAACGATTAATGAAAAAAATCCTTACCAATGGTTTATATCAGTTTCAACGTTAGAAAGTACCTATCTAGATTTCACATTTCTTTTCTTTGCTAACAAATATAGGTACACCAAAAATTCTTTGTATTTAATTTTATTCTCAAAGTTCTTAACTAAACTTGGGGTAAAATATTGTTTCGTTTTCATAAAGACAGAAATTTTGATAAATATGTCGCTTTTTGTTACTTTTATAAACTATCTTTTAGAAGAAATGAAATCAAAGTACATATAGTTAGAGCGTCAACACTGAGAAAATAATACATTGCATTCAATGTGTTTGAAGAAAAATTAAAAATATTACATTTCACGAATTGGTTATTACTACGTGGACTGAATATGTAGTTATGTAATAAACGTCTACGGTGCTTTATCAAACTAAATAACTGTCTGGACTGTTTTTCGTTAATTGCCAGTATAAAGAATATAAGAATCTGTTGATTTAAAATATGTTTAAATCAAAGTTACATTGCTTAGTGAATGACACATATTTTTATCTTACAGTTTTCTCTTTGACAAAGTCGATTTCTACCTCTTCGCCGTCATGTCGGTGTCGGGGAGTTTGTAAACCTTGTAATTAAATTATGTGGCAAACTCTGTTAAAAGAAAAATAAATTTGTAAAAAATCGAATATCCAGTGACTAAAATCTTTAGGGACTAAAACCTAAAATTAATCATTTCATTTTACAGACGATTTGCCACAGAGGATGAAGACTTCTTCTTTTTTAGAACTGTTCAATGCCTATGGCCATCTAGTCATTTAACAGTCAATAGCCTTTTAAAGAAACAATTGCGATGAGCCGATGGAATTCCCCTCCAGACAGCGTCTGAATTCGATCTAGTTGTCAAGCCTATGTTGAAAATCCTGCCTCTGTCGGGACTCGAACCTTGGCACTGCTGTGACATCAGTTGATGCCCTGAGCCACGAGCTCCTGCAGGCGCCGTCTGCCTGCCAGCCTTCGCCGAGCGCTGCCCTGCGGAACCAACGCAATGCGTCACAGGTGGGCGGGCGGCGCTCATTATGCGTGAAGCGGCCTCCTCCAAGACGTTGGGGGCACAGAAGCTCTCCACTCGCGCATGCGCAGCGGCTGTTTGCCTCTCTCCACGCGCACTAGGCGCTTTCGGCCATTACACATGATTTATGGCTGCGCGCGTGCGAGGCGACAGTGGGAGTGCGTGTAGGTGTGTGCGTATATGAGACTGAGTGTGTAAGTATGCGTGAGCCTGTGTCAGTATGTGTGTGTGTATGTATATATATAATGTGTGTGTGTGTGTAAATGTATATACATGTATATACGTATTCATGAATATATGGAAACATGTAATACATATATATGTATACATGTATACAAATTTCGACAAATCCTTAAATCCCAATGAATCCTTCAAATTACAAAAAAACTCTTCAATCTCAAACAATCCTTCAAATACCTACCAGCCCTTCAAATACGAAAGAATCCTTCAAATCACAACGAACTCTTCGATATTCCAACTCCAAGTCCCAGCAAAACCTTTAAATCTCAAAGTACCCTTCAAGTCGCAACGACCCGACGCAACTTCAAATCCAAACAAAATGTAGCAACATACCAAAATGTAGCACATATAGCTGTCGTATTAATTATGGAGAAAATCAACTGAACAGTTTAGGAGGCGAGTTGACAACAGAAAGATGGACACCCAGGCACCGGTCAATCTAACACAACGTGAACAGCATACAACACTCCGCTTTTTTTAACGTGCCGCCTCAAGGCCACGAGCAGGACGAAGAAGGGTACACTGTCATCCAATCGGGAGCGTCGTTACGATTTAAAGTTTTGGATTGGAGCTACCGATTGGATGACAATGTGCACCTCGCCTTCCAGCTCGTGACCTCGAGGGGCCACGTTAAATAGATCAGAGTGTACATGTGTGCGAGTCCCTGTGACGGCGTTCTTGCGCCTCCTGGTGTCCACTCGGCGCCTGACGCCTTCGGCCTCGCCAGCCCCTCACACCCACACGCACACGCATATCGCCTCCTGCACGCGCGTCTTCTTCCGCACGTTTCTCAGCGCTGTCGAGGGCGGACGATTTTGCGTCTCTGGGAACTGCGTTGCTGGCAGTCGAATGCACCTAGAAACGTATTCACTTGTAGCTACCATATTACGCTGTGCCGAGGCACTTAATCTTCTATAAAAAATTGTACCTGCCCACGTACCCAGCGATCGTAATCAATGCAATCTTCTACTATCAACGTCAAATCATTACTCAGAACTTCCGGACCACAACGCAGAACGTCTCCTGTCGTCTGCTGAATGCAGGACTGGTATTACTCACGCCGATCCCAAACTATCAGTTGCTACCAGCCCAACTGCCTTGTAGATGAGAAACCAAAACAATGCCACATTCCTTACTTCAGCAAATGATATGTAGATACTTCATTCTTGCTGAATTACTAATAGAAACTTTCCTATTCAAAGTGTCAAGATAAACATATTTATGTAATTCATTACCCATGTAGTGAACTGTAAAACTTTGCATAACCAGCTGATTAATCAACAATGCACTATAAAATCAAATATCATTGGAGCAGTGCTAAGACAATTGATTGGTAATTACTTGCATTCTATTGCTTACTTAAATTTCTTTTCATTTAATCCAATTAATTCAATTGCCTCTCTTTAGTTATTAGCTATTACTCATCCCCATCTAGCCTTAAGATAGTTGTTGTGTTACGTGTCTGTTTGCTACACCTTGTATTGTTTTGCATTTGTCATCATATTAAATCTGTAAAAGAAACTAGTATATTTTACTGAGCTACCAGCAATTCACTAGCTTACCAATTTGTAAACAGATCCGTTGAACAGTCAGCTGGTCAGGATAAACCAGACACTTCGACGTCAAGTGATTTTCTGGTATCATGGACCCACAAAACATGGATTCTAACGAAATAATTTGTAAATGAAGTAATTTAATGCATACAAGTACAAGATTTATCCACTTGTTCGTTGCCAATGCCCGACGGCAAGAGTTTTTCCACCGAAAACTCGGCGATTTTCACTGTAGCATTACAATACTTCGCTGCAGTAGTGACACAGTAGCTAGCTGTGAGAATTTTGAGCTAATGCACTCTCCAGCATTGTAGATTGGTCTACTTTCCGTCAGCATATCTTATTGTATATTATTTCACACACAAACAGCAGATGTGTGAATGCAAGAATGATGCATTTCAATACAATATGGAAACGTCAAACTCATTTATTTCAATACCAGATTTTCTGAGTTGTGCCATTATGCCAGCCCATAAACGTCTTTCTCTTTACTACGATCAAAAAGGTAAGGCGAGAAAGTAACAAGACCCCCACTGCATAGGAACCCTTAAATTAAATTTTAAATACATTTTAAATTAGTTCACATTAGGTAAATTATTTGGATATACACTTTTTAAACAGCGGAACTTAATTTTACTTTTATATTAGTTTTTATTGCATTCTTTATTTCAACTGTATTAAGGAGGTGCAGTGCTTCTTCTCACTAAGGACCCTTGAAAATGACAATCCGACCCTGTCCGTCTCCTAGGCTCATTCTGTTGGTTGCTTTCAATCAACACTTTTAATCTGAAATACGAAGTTGATAGATTATACGAACATATAAACCGGGAGCGGTAGCTCAGTGCATTAACTGATGTCACTGCAGCGCCCCTGACCGGGAGGTCCTAGGTTCCCACTCCCTAGGATTTTCGACACTAGCTTTTCAGCTAGGTCGAATTCAGGCGCTGTCTGGAGGATAATTCTAGCGGCCGGCTGGTCTGATCGGTAGTTTTCCGTGGTTTCTCCGATCAACACCAGGAGAATGCCGACGCAGTACCCTACCAAACGGGCCACGGACCGCGCGCGGTCATTCCTTCCTCTTCCTTGTCCTCTCCTCCCTTACACACACACTTACACTAACATGCACTACACTACCACATATTCTGGGAGACCGGTCGGGAGCTTAGAGCTTGTCCCGGGTGAGGCGGTGCCCCGCTGGTGGGAGAGTCCTGGTTAGGGGAAACCCCACTAGCCGACGGTAGGTCGGCGCCGGATCTCGCAATCCATCTCGCGGCGGGGGATGATCACCGCCATCTCCCGAGAACAAACATGCGCTACACTTACGGGACTAATGACCGAAGCACTTGACGCGCCCGGAAACACAAAAAACCAACCAACCAACCAACAGGTAAAGTGTAGAGAACTACACACATGTTAACCAGCAATCAGAAATTACGAGATATTCAGTGACGTCGTGAAGATTTATTAAAAAAATTATCATTTCCTTAACACAAAATGACAGGAGATTATTGGAGATACTTGTTTGAGTATTTCGTGTTTCCGAGTGCATCAATTGCTGTGGTCTTTAGTTCAATAAGTGTAGTGCATTCTTTATTACGGGAGGTAGCGGTGATCTTCCGCGCTGAAGGGCGAGATGCAAGGCGGCTAGCGGGGTTTTCCCCAACCAGCGGGGCACCGCCTAGCCGGGACGAGCTCTAAGCTCCCGATTGATCTTCCTGCATGTGTGGTAGTGTAGGGCATGTTGGTGTGTGTGTGTGTGTAAGGGATATGGAAGACTAAGGAAAGATCGCGCGTGGTCCGTGGCCCGTTTGTTAGAGTATTGCTCCAGCATTCGCCTGGTGTTGATACGAGAAACCACGGAAATTACCGATCAGAGCAGCCGGCCTCTAGAATTCTTTTCCAGACAGCGCCTGAATTTGATCTAGCTGTCTCGCCAGTGTCGAAAATCCTACCAATACTATATATTACCAGTTCATTACCGTTATTACCACCCATATGGCGGTAACATACAAGGCCATTAGATGTTGGGAATTTTTGAAAGAGAATATAACATTTTCAGCTACTATGTTTCATTCGTAAAACGCCAGATACTGTAAGGACAAAGCTACACATGAAAGAACTGAACTATAAAACAAAATTTTCAACACATGAAAATACATTTTAAAACAGTTTACATCGTCGGCGACGCCGCATTCAGCTAGTAGTACATTAATTTTGCACAAATCTTTTTCGGCTGCATTGCGGCCAATCTTAATGATAGTACATTTCAAATGACAGAAAAAGAACACTCTAGAAAATTACTAAAAGAACATAATAATTTATTTTATTATTTTATACCATTTTTAATTTTTTAATATCACATTATTTGATTTATATTTGTTCATTGAAATACACTACGGCGTTTGCAGATATAGATTTTTTCATAATTGGCAAAGTAAATTACTTTATTTGTCGTCATACATAAAATTTTGTTGTTCAGTATTAAATAAATTAGAAGTAAATGAAAATTGTATACATAAAAAGCTCCTGAAATAATTGGTTTTCATGCTACAAAGTTTCTAGAGCGTTGAAAGGATTACAATTCACCATCAATTAACATTGTTACACACTGTTATTATACAATGTTGAGTTTCTCACTGCCATGTCTCTAATGGAATTAATTAGGATCACGTCGGGTACAGCAACGCGTGACACGGTGCTTGTCAAATGTGATATCAATTAAAACTGGTTGCAGGCACCTGTCTTCAATGAGGTTAATAACGAAGGGTAGAAATTGCTGACATTTTCTTTTGCGCGAGGAATAAATCTCGTTAAGTTTTTTCGATATCCAGCGTGCAGAGATGTTTTTGTTGTCCCCATTACAACACCGCCTATGCAGCGAGCGATCGGGTTGACAAGCCAGTGGATATTCCGTTTAAATAATGGCACGTGAATCAGCGGTTTCTGTGAATGGATTATAACGTTGTGCTAGTCCAGCGACAGCACATTCTGAATGAAAACATGAATCAAATTCACAAAGGCTTGACTTTGAGCAGTCGTCGTTAATGTAGTCACACACGGGAGGCGGTGCGTTGAATGAAGCTGGGAAATCTGTTGACTCCGCGCGTTAGCGGCATTCTACTTGCGGCTCTCGCTGACCTCTCGCAGCCAGAGCATCCAGATACGCTGCTCGCAACGGCGAAAGAGCAGAAAGCGAATTCAGCATAATATGCAAACAAGACCTCTCGGAGGGTTGGCATTCTAATTTAACAAAAAATCTCAACTATAATGACTTTGTCGTGTGTGTACATATATTGTGAAAAATACGAGAGCCATTTTCCAAACTTCCGTCTGGAGGAGAATTTTAGAGGCCTGCTGCTCTGATCGGTAGTTTCCCGTGATTTCTCCGATCATCACCAGGCGAATGCCAGAGCAGTACTCTTCCAAACGGGCCACGGACCGCCCGCGATCTTTCCTTCCTCTTCCTTGTCCTATCCTCTCCCCTTACACACACACACACTTACACTAACATGCACTGCAATATATTTCGGTTAACCGGTCGTGAGCTTAGAGTTTGTCCCGGCTGGGGCGGTGCCGCGCTGGTGGGAGAGTCCTGGTTAGGGGGAAACCCCATTAGCCGACGGTAGGTGGGCGCCGGATCTCGCCATCCAGCGAGGGAAGATCTCCGCCATCTCCCGAGATAAAAGCATGCACTACACTAACGGGGCTAATGTCCAAAGCAGATGACGTGCCTGGAAACACGAAATAATCAATCAATGAATCAATTTTCGCAACTTCCGATGGAGCACCTCAACCAGTGCTCAAGTGGGAGGTTCCCGTGCAGCACGCCCTCTGCCAGTGCAGGCGCCGTGTCGCCGCTGGGAGCTGAGCTGAAGCCACGTGGAGAGGCAGGCCCGATTGACGGTCCGAGTGTGGTGTTATTCGCTTTCTTCGATGCAGAACTAATGCAGCGGAAAATCATCGCAGAATGAACCGAGTTTACGATGCAAACCAAAGAAAAAGAATGCTGGTTTCTTTATTCATAAAAATGCCGCCCACCACGGCGCTTCTGCAACCAACAACATCCGGGCGGATGTGACGTGCTTGGTCGCCTGGTGTACAGCCTCGCCTTGGCGCTGGTTGACATTCACATTTCCCTTGAATTGAACTGGATAGCAGGTCAAAGTTTCCACACCAATAAGGAGCATCAATGCAAAGTTCAGACCCATCTCACATCAGTGATGGCAACATTGAAGAGGAGGATTGAAAAGCTCTTTGACAAAAATACGAGATTCTTGTCGAGCATTACATATCAACTCTCTACTGCATACTAATATGTACAAGTACAAGTACGTATACGAAATATTAAAAACTATATTTGTGTAATTTTTGAAAAATGAACAGAATGCATCAAAATACATTTATGTCATGCAATTCAGTTCACTTCTCCCCAAATTAAAACTTTTGCAATTTTCGAAATTTCAGTGTTAACAGTGAAAATTGAACCTGTGCTGTCTTTATAAGTATATTTTACTCTATTCTTACAGGACATTTAAGGAAGAAATTTGGATCCATTTTAACAAACATTCAGAAAATGGGACAGGGACTTCATGTAAAGTATCTCCAAAATTCAAAGATTGTTTTCACGGTATCAATGAGTCCCAAAAGAGTTTTTCTGTAGAAAAATGTCATTTTTCGCCGCAGTTCTTCATTTCAGTATTACATATCTTTTTTACTACGTGTATTGATTGTACGTACGGCAAGTAAAAGTTAGTTGTTCGTCATCTCCAAATCTGCAATCTTGGAATTCAATGAATCGTAGTTTTCCCTGAGTAACTAAGTATTTCATACAAAAATATAAAAAATAAGGAATTTAATGATTCATACACATCTGATAAAGTTATGCTTCTGTATCTCCCTCTACTGTTTTCTTTCGATCACCTGTTATTTAGTCTCTAGGAATTTTATAGACTTCCCTGAATTGATAATTACTAGTTCCTGTTGTCTGCTTATCGATATCTGACCCACTCAATTCGAAAGTGAAGAATTAATTGTTGAAATAAATCCCGACCGAGGAACCAACTTAGCAATTACAGTTGTTTAGTGAGTGTGGATTTAGTGTTGAGTTACGAAGTTACACTCTTAGCGTTTTCACGCGGGAAGTTGTGAAAAAAAACATATAAATGGCAATTTATTTCTGACGGAGCAATTATATTATCGTGTTTCTGGCATTCTAGTCAGATAGTAAAGAACCGAGTTGAAACTGGATAGCGAAGTAAGCCCTTGTTTGTAATCTCAGATGCACATACAGGAGGCCTCAAGAGATCTAGCCGTTACTCTGGGAAAGAGTAGCATACGCCACATGAAGCTACTCTTAATTAACCCATTGAAAAATCGTAGGTTAGCTACATATTTTTGTTTAACGTCGGCGTGTACCAAAGCCGTTGCGAATGAGTATTAAAGATTATTTCAACAGTTTCATTCAATGAAAGAGCGGTATTGACAACGAAAAGAACACGACGTTTTCCGTTCTACTAACATTTCAGCCATCTGTCGAAAACCTCGTCATCAAATTTGGTGCACGGGTTGAGACCCTGTGATCACATCGTGGTCAGATCAGTTGCCTGTTCTCACCCACCTGCAAAGCAAACAGGTGTACATCGCCTGAGTTAATTCACAGCCCGCATTGTCGTTATCTCCGCAGCGCCTCTAGCCGGGAGGTACTACAATTGATTGATTGATTCACGTTTCCGCTGGGTCAACTACTATGTTCATTAGTTATGCAGTGTAGTGCATGTCTTTATCACGGGAGTTTTTATCATGGTACCATCAACCCCCGATCAGAGCAGCCGGCCGTTTTTCGTGAAATTGTTCGCACGGGTTCAGGCACTTCGAGTTGAACTCCTGGACACGTGTCGTCCCGCAAGCGACGCACGGGCGGTGGCGGCGATGGTGACGGTGGCGGTGACGGCGTTGATGATGGAGGCGGTGACGGTGACGGTGACGGTGACGGTGACGGTGACGGTGACGGTGGCGGTGGCGGAGGTGGTGAAGGTGGCAGTGGAGGTGGAGGTGGTGGCGGAGGAGGCGATGGAGGAAGCGGTGGGGAGGCGGAAGCGGAGGTGGAGGCGGAGGCGGAGGCGGAGGCGGAGGCGGAGGCGGAGGCGGCGGAGGGGAAGCCGTATGCCACCAGATCGCGCCCTCAGTGATTCCAGCTGCTATGGCGCTCCTCGGGCGAACGACGGCGGGCGGGAGTACGTAAGAAGCTGGAGATATGGCAGTGAGTCGAACGGTCGGAAAGAAGGAAGACTTCTTCTTACTCCCTCCTCTACGGACAACTACGCAACCCACAGAATTCGTAGTGGCTTCACTTGTGTGGCGAACGAAAGAGCGTCCGTTACGTGCTCTCGAGCACAAACTGATAGACAGCGTATTTAAAATCCTGCAAACGAAAGCAGCAGTACAACAGGTTTGTTGACTACAAACCTGAATCGTCTAGTGTACAATATCAGGCAATTGGTATGCCGAAAGCAGGACAAAATCATATTTGCCTGGGAGTCTGAAGCAGTGTCCGTGAGGCGCGTCACTTTGGATGGCGGGAAGATGGCTTCCGTTCGGAGACCTGGCGATGCTTGGGGGGGTGGCAGGCCGTAGGGAGCGCGTGGGGAGGGCGCGCGGAAGCGGCACTTGTCCGCCCGCGCGGGCGACGGAGGCACCCAAGCGAAATTGCATACAGAAAAAATAGTGAAGTGCCGTTTGCTATGTCTCTGGGAATGAATGTGTTTGTAAATATAGATTGAGAGTGAATGAGAGAAGGAATAAATAAAAAGAAGATGAAATTCCAAAGACCTTTTTAGAAACAAACTCAAGAAGTATATATTAAAACAAGGCCCAAAGTGAAATTTGTATTAGTTTTAAGTAGTTTATTTAAGATAGGCCCTGCTGACCGCAGCACAAGCCTAATCGGTTGCAGCTGAATATGTATTACCATAGATGCATAACTTCCTGCATCTTGAGGGGGCAACTGGTAAGGGAAACTGGAGCGGGATGGGAGGACATGAAACAGGGAAAGTAAGAAAATGAAAAAATCGACGGCGGCCGGGGGATTGGAGGAGACGAGCAGCCGATGTGGCTCAGGATATCAGTAATGGCTCCGCATACCCGCAGTCCCTAGGGTTCGAGCCCCGACGATAGCATTTTCGATCCATCCTGGTATAGGACTTCAGTCGCTGACTGGCGGAGAATTCTAGCAGTCGGCAGCTCTGAACAATAGTTCTTCGTGGCAAATCCCGGAACAGAACCCTAACAAACGAACCACTGACCGCGCGTGACATTTCCTTTCCATTCCTTGTCTTATTCTCTCCCACAACTTACAAACACTTACACCTTGTACAGGCACTACACCACCACACTCGTCGGGAGATCAGTCAAGAGCTTAGAGGGGCCGGCTCGGGCGGGATAAGGTTACAGATCTCGCGATAAAACATGCTCTACACGCAGGGACTTAGTAGTTGACAGGCTGTGAAACACTAAGAATCGACCAATCGGTCATTGGAGGATACGGCGTCGGTGGCGGGGACGCTGGTTGTGAATCGAGGGGGGGGGAGGATCACCCACATGTTCACTGCTGGAGAAGTACTTATTTCCTTGCCAGGAAACCTACACTTTTCCACTCTATTAAGTGTTTAAATGAAGGAATCCAAATTACACAAATTGGTGAATAAAACATTATCCAGAGCGTCATTGGTGGTCATTCAAATTGTGTTGCGTAAACGGAGATGGTATTCGCTTCACTATCCATTCGCGCCCAGCAGAGAGGTGCCCGCGTCGACGACGGAGAGAATGGCAGTAACGGTGACGGCGAGTGCGCGATAGGAAGGTTTGTTTAACATCTAATCGATGATTATTTTACTAGATTAATAAAAATCAATAAATCGTCCCAAATTAATCGATTAATCTTGTACAATCGATTAATTTTTCACTTCTAAATAATGCATAAAATCGTAAATTTTTAATTTATAAATTAATGAATCGATTAGTAACATAGCTTATTTCAAGAAAATCTATCACAAAAATGCGGCTCATTCTCAATTTTCTGATTTAAGACATTTTTTTTCATTTTAATCATTCCGTTTAATCCTTTTATTCACTGAAATTTGTGTTTAAGTCAAATTTTGTTGTTATATTAATGAAATCAGAAAAACCAAGTTCAACTAAAATCACGTTAACGTTTTTAAATTAAATACAAAACAATGAAATACAGACGATTTTTTGCACAAATAAAATGCAGCTAGTTAATCCAGTAAATATCAGTTCTTTTATTTTCTTCTTAAAAACGACAAAATAAATAAAATTATCTTTTACAAAATCATGAGACGAGGAAATGGACGAGTCCATTGCTAAATTCAGGTAGGTCGAAATCAGTCGCTGCCTGGAGGAGAATTCTAGCCACCGGCTGCTCTGATCGGTAGTTTTCCGTGGTTTCTCCGATCAACCTCAGGCGAATGCCGGAGCAGTACCCTACCAAACGGGCCACGGACCGTGCGCGATCTGTCCTTCCCTTCCTTGTGTTATCCTCTCCCTTACACACACACACATTACACCAACATGCACTACACTACCACATATTCCAGGAGATCGGTCGGGAGCTTAGAGCTTGTCTCGGCTGGGGCGGTGCCCGCTGGTGGAGAGTCCTGGTTAGTAGGAAACCCACTAGCCGACGGTAGGTCGGCGCCGGATCTCGTTATCCAGCGGGAAGGATCACCGCCATCTCCCGAGAAAATGCACTACACTAACGGGACTAATGACCAAAACAGTTGATGCGCCCGGAAATACGAAAAACAAACCAAACCAATCCATTGCTAAAGTTCAAAAGTAGACATATAATTTCATATTTTGTTCGTCTAAATTAAAAGAATGGAGCTAAAAATTAGAAAAATTAATGGATGTGTACATTAATCGGTGTAAAATTAATTGATTTAAATTTTTCGATTAACCGTACAAAATAATCGGTGGTAGTCCTGATCGCGATTAAATCGCCCACCCCTAGTGCGCGTGGCGGTGCAGCGCGCGAGCGGCGAAGGAGAATGCTGTGGCAGCGCCGCGCTGACGTCAAGGCAACGGCGAGCCACCGCCACCCCGCACTTCCAGATTGACTGATGGTCCTGGGCGCGGCAACTAATCAGGTCGTATCCCGTAAGTGTTGTGCATGTTTTTAATCGGGAGGTGGCGGTGATCCTTCCCCGCTGTATGGTGAGATCCGGCGCCGACCTACCGTCGACTAGCGGGGTTTTCCTCAACCAGGTATCTCCCACCAGTGAGGCATGATCTCCCGAAGTGCATGTTAGTGTATGTGTGTGTAAGAGGAACACAAGATAGCGCGAGGTCCGTGGCCCGTTTGTTAGGGCACTGCTGCGACATTTTTTATTTATTTACTTATTTATCTAGCCAAAAACAGTCAAAAACTGTATGTAACGTATGGGGAGAAATTACCTGCGCACGCTTTCTTGAGTTTCAGAATCTCTTCCCAACAATTGAACTATTAATAGTTCAAAGATGTAATAATAATAATAATAATAATAATAATAATAGTAATAATAATAATAATAATAATAATAATAATAATAATAATAAATTTTAAAAAGCGAGAGATTAACATTTCAAAACTAGATACTTTCGTTGCCAAATTATACAAAACTTATTTTTACGGTAAAGGAACGAATAGATTTGTTTTTCTGTATTGTTAACAAAACAGAAACTCACCCTAAGCTCTACTACCATTACAAGCAAAAGGAAATTTCAACAAAACGTGCATTAGTGAAGCTTAATTTGCTTGGTGCTGATCGGAGAACCCACGGAAAACTACGGAATAAAGCAGCCGACCTCCAGATAGCGATTGAACTCCACCTAGCTGAGCAGCTAGTGTCGAAAATCCTGCCGCCGTCGGGCCTCGAACCTAAGACCACCCGGCCAGAGGTACTCGAGTGACATTAGTTGATGCACTGGGCCACCGCTCCCGGTCCACACTTCCAGGGGTGAGCATGGAGATGTTCCCTCCTCAGGCGGGGACGGCCATTTAACTGCGTCTCCGCTCATAGGGAGATTCTTTACCAATGACCGGACTTCACTCGGGAGTCAGGGACCTCTAACTCAAACACGTACTAACTATTTTTTCGCGTCCGATGTGCTAACATTGTGATTGACAACTGAGCCTCTCCCTCAACATGACCATCGATTATCTCTTCCGCGCAACGTCTTCACGTCTCGCATTTCGTTTCGTGGACAGTTGACGTTCCGCGAGAAATATTGCGCCTCACTCATGAAGACCACTGGCCTGAGAGTTGTTTGTTGGGACGACGTCATTTGCCAGCCACACCTACCGTCCTTTCTAGCCGATTTTATCGGCTAAAGGCATCCACAGGGTACTAAAACCGTCTTCGATTAGAATTCCAGAGGTCGGCTTATCTGCTCCGTCGACCTGTGGGGGAGGGTCTCCGAGCAGGGTCGTAAACAACGAACCACGACCCCCCGTCCTCGTGACAACGCGATGCCTCATGTCCCACCGCCATTATAGCTAATGCCTTATCCGAAAGGATCCTAGAAATGCTGATACTAGATTGTCAGCCCAAAGGGTGAATTACAAATCCAAAATCGTAAGGAGGGAGATCCTAAAGCAACGGAAATGCAGTACCAAATCAAACAACATTTCACGGACGTTTCTTCCAAATTTTGCTACACTTTCCCGAATAAGACTTGAACGCTCCTTCATTACAATATTAATTTATAATGTGAATGTTAAGTAAATTTTTTACCATTAACCGTGAAGGGCAAGCCATGAAAATAATCGCACAATTTTAGGAAGAAAATGTTTCATGAAAACTTCAACCTCTCGACTTCCCTCGAATAAATGATTGTTATTACGTATATGATTTCAGATCTTGAGAATAGTTATTGCAAATCAAAGAAAGAACGTATTATTACACATACCTGATTGTATTAATATATTCATTCATTTAAATTTGTTTAGGTATCAATAAACTATCGACCTATATCCGTGGAAAGTCCATTATCGTTTAACGAATTTTCCCCATAGCGTACGTCTTTGAACAATTCTTGTTTCTTAATCAAACATTTTGTACTGCGTGCTAACATTGTAACTTCGCAGTTAAATTTAACCTACATTTCGTGTAGTAGATTACGTTCACATCACATAAAAAGTGCTATAAAATCGATCGTTAATTATTATCTAGCGCGTGTATTGACATGCAATTTATTTATTGCTCACAATCTATGGTCAGATTGACGATTGTCAGATCTGTGCTTCTTAAAGAATGTTTCAGAAGTAGGTTTTTATGCCTCGGCGATTTAGAAGGTGGCATAACCGGAAAATCAAGTTTGAATGAGAATTGGTCACATTTGTATCATTCACGCTTTTTAGATCGTCAGTTAGAGCGGGTCATCGCGGTTGAATCTGAAATGGAATTAATTACTTTTAAGACCAAACTATTTTTTTTAATATACGCACGTTTTATGGCATTGATATGTCTTCTTTCTGCCCACGATCCTGTAGCATTGTGCAGGCCTAGGTCTTACAACCACGCTCGCACATTTGAGCTGCAGCAGCGCCTGGCGGTCGGGGGAGATGGGGCATAAGAGAGATGAGACGCGGAATAGGCCCATTGCGCCTGCAACACACAAATCAACAATTCACACTAGGAACACCTTCGAGCATGAATCTGGCCTATGTACAAAAGCTTAAACGTAATACTCAAGCTTATAATTAAACGGTAATTGGAATCTTCCTAGACTCTACTGGTATAGTTAAAAGTTAAGCACAACACTCTGATAGACACAACACAATTTCTTGGATCATTAGAGGCTTTAAAGGTAAAATGGTATTAGCAGCCGCATTCAATTAGAAATACTTGTTTTATTGCTTTTGGAACAGAGATAAAGTTCAAAGAACTTCGTTTTAAGTAAGCTTTTCTTTGTAATTTTTTTTGAGGTTATATTACAGTAAAAACTCATTAGTCTGAATTTCCAAGGGACCAAAATAATTGGAGTTCGTCTTATAAAAATCTCCTGTAGCGAGAGTATTTTAAATTTCGTATTACCGTATCCCTTGCGAAATCGTGTTAAGCGAATTCGTGGGTCTACTGTATTTACAATGGACGACAAATTCTGCGCATTGCCGTTATCGATTTTACGCCTTTTAAATTGTTTTATTCTGTTCTTCAAATAGTCATTCAGCAATAAATGAAGGTAATTTTTTCGATAAATTATTTTTGTTCACAAATCCCAAAGACTGACAAAATTAGATATGATCGTCTTCATCAAGACACCTACCTTGAAGACGTAAGGGAGAAACTTTGGGAATATTCAGGCTAGTAATAGGTTAAGGATTCATTTCCCATCACATCTCTTTAAGCATTTATCTCCGACATCAATTCTTCCCGGACAGGGTTAAAACCACAAACTACCTAAGAATACATACTTTTACGTCGAAACTACATCACAGACAACGTTTTTTTGTCCTGACAGGAGATTTGTCTATGAATCCAAGGCGTACAAAGCAGCAATTTATATTTGAATAAACTACCTTACATTTTCTGCTTCACTGGTTGGGAATCATAGTGTCACATGAACGTATCCAGCACAGGAAGGCGACGGAAATTTTATTTTCCAGATCTCAGCTTTATGGGGCAAAATGCGAGTATTGCTGCGTAGATGTACCTGCAATTCCCTAGCGCAGGGGCCGTGGATAGGTTGAGGCGCCGCTTCCCCTGCAACTTCCAAACAAATGAATTTCTCTTCCGAACTGTCGTTGACGCGACGATTCTTTGCTTGTGTTTCATTAGTGGATGGCTCTTTAGATAGGTACTCAAAGCTTTATTAGATTGCCGCCAGTCCTTGAGTGCTGAGGTGAGGCCGGGCTCAGCCTCCTCCCCGGGCGGCATGGGATCCGTGAGGTGGCGGAGGAGGCGGGCGGAACACTTGTCTGCGCCGCCTGGGGTCGCTGCGCCTGGGTAGAAAGACAGCGCGAGTGACAGCCCAATCGGCGGAGGGACTCAGCGGCCGCCGAGCGCAGTCGGCCGGCGACGGGGCCCGGAGGCCACACGGTTGTACTCGAAATGTGGCGGGAGATAAAATTCGCGTGTTTTTATGTTCTTTACGAGAACTACTCGTATTTGTATTTGCATTTTGCCATTATATCTCTTTCCCCTAAAGGCAATTGGCCTCGCCGCTGTTAGATCCCGAAGTTCTTAGTCGATCACTCAACCAGGAACACTCGATGTCTCGAATTAGCTTAACCTTCGTGACTTCACATAGTTAACGAATTCGGTTAGCGACGCCGGTTTTGAGGTTGTGTTCTTGCGGTAGAACCGTCCCAGCATTCGCCTGGGAGACCGAGAGAGAAAACGAAACTCCCCGCCGGCACGGGGATTGAACCGGGGCCTCCCGAATGCGGAGTGAGCGCGCTACGCCCTGAGACACTCGCTGGGTACTACCGTATATCATCGCATAAAACTATCAACTGCGGCTACAGCACAACAACGCTACCCAGCAAATCCACACAAAGTATTTTCCAAATAGTAGCAATCATACTCTCAAGAAAGCAAAGAAAACTTCTCTACAATAAATTAAATATTTAACATCAGCACGAATCAGCAATAACAATAATAATATCAGAGGTACATACTAGTTCCTTACTAAGAATAGCAAAAAGTTTCAGCTCCAAGCACAATACGTGAATAGCAAATATTTAATGGCGGGCGGCCCTCTTCCTTGGAGCCTTGCTGTCTCATGACATCAGCTGGGTCATAAAAAGCGGTGAAGTGAGTATGAGAATTCAAGCGGTACGTAAGAAAGTAGACGAGATTACACTCAACTGTGTGCATTTTTCAGACAAAATGCAAACTGTTTCACTGCTTGTGCAATTTTTAGAGTTTCATCTGGTCACCTATGGGAATCTAAAAATATACAAGATAGAGAAGGATTGACCAGGCGTAAATCTGTATTCCATTCCCAAGGATACTCGAGACGATGTAGAGAACTTTTATTTCTCTTTAATTATCATGAATTCATCTAAAGGTTTTATACTCAGTCTACGGTACAATCGTGAGAATGCAAATGTACTTGCAGAATATTTTCGATAAAATATCACCAAAATCATAACACCGAAATCTTTGGAAGTTAATATTGTTCTCTTCCAACGATACTCAATGCAGGAGAGAATGGTTAAGATGCTTTATGATAATGATAACATTATCGTAAGTGAAAAAATAAAATGATACATTATCGAGTGAAAAAAAAGGCTTCAAAGAAAATCCATTGAAACACTAGGAAAATTCATGGAGGTTTATGATTTAAGTGAAAAGAGGAGAGTATTTAAGAACATTTTCTCAGATACATATTTCTGAAGAGATGTGCGAAAATTTTCTATGGCGTAGATTGTAGATCATAACTTAGATGACTAGATATATTACATTTTTAAAGACAGCACAGAGATAATTGTAAGGCAACAAAAATGTTTAATATTTTTTTGTGTTTTTTGACCTCTTAAACATTAAAAACAACATATTCATTTGTATTTTTGTTTAATATTAAATGTGTACCATGTACAGTCATTAGATTTTACAATTTATTCAAAATTTAAAACAGAAATTGATCTCACCAACCCAATTTAAAATTATTACACTTTAGGAAATATTAATTTGTTGTAACAGCATATGGAAACGAGAGGAACAAGTTTTTCTTACCAACGTTCCAAATGTGTGAGCAGCACGCAATACGAGCTCAAAGCAAACTCGAATTGCAGGCCAGGGTGCAACCCGAGAGGAGCCTAGTAGCCCCATTGTAATTCTCCAACGAGGGAAACAAAGCCTCGTTAAAGAAGGACGTACGCCGTACTCATGAAGCTAGCGTCATGGCAAGTAATGAGTGAAACAGCGAATAGGCAATGAACAAGCCTGTCAAACGACGTCTATTCATTACATGTAATTAAACTTTTATTATACTATTTACCCTGGGATAACTTCATTAACTTTTAATTTCAGATGGCTCAAACTACGAGCATAACGAATCTTGTTCTCAGGTAATTTCGAAACACGAAAGTCCAGATGGCTGCATTAAGCCAATTTTGGGTTACTTTTTTAACATTTATAAAACGTAATTTACGCGTTACAAAATATTCTTTTTGATATTTTGAAAACTATTTTTGTTTTTATAAAACTGCTTTAAAATTTGTTTTAAAACAAAAATATACTATTAATATTACTATTATTATTACTACTACTAGTTTTTGGTCGCGAATTGGCCAGTTCGGACCACGCCGACATAAACCTGCACTTACGGAGGCTCAGTTAGATTTATCCAGTGGCAAATGCGAGTGGGACTCCTTTTGGCGGGATCAGCATCCTACGCTAGATCTAATTTTTATCTTCCAGGGTTACTAGTCCTGTGGATATGGAATATGGAATGATGATGGCAAGGGTAAACGGACGAGAGAACCCATGACTGAGGCGGGATCCCAACCCGCGATACTTCCGTCTGAGATCGCCACGGCACTATTGCGGTCTCGGCTATCCGGGTCGGCATTATTATAAAAACCAAAAGAAATAGCAATGATTCAATTTCCTTTTAATGAAAAACATGAGTTTAAAATGGCACAAATGTTTTAAAGACAGAATAGATTACTGTACCTGCAAAAAATACTAGACGTAGTGCAAACTTATTGCTGAAAAATGTTTATCCTTTGTCCACAACCAGCTAAAGAAATTATTTTCAATGCTTACTTGAACTTACTTAAGAAGTGTATCAATGACCTGCTCAAACAGGTATGTATGACTTACCTCCAGAGTAACTTAATGCTACCTTGTAAGATGCAAACCTGTACAAGGCGTTGGAACCTGCCCACTAGGTTTCGACGTGAACCTTCGTATTCAAATTTTTTCTCTTATTGGAATAAAATATTATGAATGAAATATTACGTACACAGGTACTCGAACAGAATTGTTATGACACGTTGCTGACCTCGGTAAACTCGGCACTTTCCCAACACACGAAGATGCCCATGTAGCCTACGGAGACTGTGGTGGCAGCTGCTGCTATCGGAAACTTCGACTTACTGAAATGCCCAAGTTTCACACCTCTACGAAAAAAATCTGTGATCGTGGGCAATGTTCGGCAAATCTGACCGCTTATATTACTGTATAGTTGTGCTACATTTACTTTTATACTGAAGTTAACTTCACAAAATATGTATGAACACCTATGCTGAATTTTGTATTTTTTCTAAAAGTCCCCTTTAGTTCTATAGTTTCTTTCATGTGATAATTCATTTGGCATTTGGCACAAAGTACTACTGTTCAGTGAAATATTAACGTATTATATTGTACAGAATGTTATTTTCCTTTCCTATCTTGTTTCGTATTTGGTTATCCAAGCCATACACCACCGAGTAAACTCGTCCCAACTGGTCACGTGAGTAGCAGAGTGCTAACGTTTTTATGAAGAAATCAGGATTTATTTACGGAAAGTCAATGATGAATTATTTCTCTCAACTAGTGGTGCTAGAGAATCGCACACACATTTTAACACTAATTAGGTTTCTAATTTCTTTAGTCCAGATTTTGCCCCACCATGTTCTCAGATGCTACTTATCGGCGTCTAAAATAGTTTTTCTTAAATTACATTTTCTCAATTTTTTTTCCCTAAACTAGAAATGAAATAAGATTTTAAAAATATTATAGGAGAGTAAAATCGTCTATGCGAATTCTAAGAAATTTCGAGCCATTCTTGAGAAAAAGTAATCGTTTCCGAAAATGCTCAATTTAGAGCTAATTTTCACAGAAAACTTTTGAATTTTGAGCAAATTATAAATTATTAAAAGCACAGTTAAATTGAAAAATTAAAAATTGTTATGTATGTTATTCAGTGCATTTGCACTATACATACAACTTTTAAAAAAAAAAAAAAAGTAGTTTTATTTCATGCAAAATTGGCGAAAATTACTCATTTAAAAATGCACATACCTCATTTAAAGATTTAATTTTGAAAACATTTCATTCAGGACAAAAATCATTATCTTGAATATTGTGGATGTTAGAAGACGGAAAAATAAACTTTTGCAATTATCTAAAATTAAGAGAATTCAACAAAAAAACGGATGTGCGTTATAGTTATAAGCGCACTTTTATCTCTCTCTCTCTCTCTCTCTCTCTCTATATATATATATATATATATATATATATATATATATATATATATATAAAGAATTCAAAACTTTGGAGCCATTTTTGAGAAATAATTGAAAATGTCCTCGAGGTTTGATGTATAAGTACTTCCAAAATACAAAATATCCGTTTCAAATGCAAGGGGCCACGACAGTACGATCGATCGGGGATTACGAGTTTTGATGAAACTGCTGCTTACAGTTTCTCTGTTAGCGGTGTTCACAGGTCAGTCGGCCAGACGTTTGCCAGAAAATAATTTTTTGATGTAATGGATACTCAAAACGAGGATTCTGACTATACAACGTGTGGGAGGTAAAAATGAACGACATAGAAATAAGATTTATCCACTTTTTCAGTTGGGGCCTACAATACGATTTTTTTCTGCAGAAATCGCAATATTTAGCTGTGGCATTACATAATTTTCTCTATACTACGTATGTTATTTGCGAGAAAGCAAAAAGAATTATTGGAAGAAAGTTTATAATCTTTTATTAGGCCTATCTATTCATTGAAATTAAAAAAATTAAATAAATGGCAGCTCAGAGAATGGAATGTCCAGCTATTTTATGTCATTTAATGTTTTACGTTCATGTAATTAATTCCAGAAGATTGTGATTTGTAATTATGGTGGAATTGCAGTGTTACACTATTAAAATAATTTTATGAAAATTGATAGATAATGAAAGTTTATGCAAATGTAGAGGACGGTTTAACCTTAAGAAGAAGAACAGGGATATTGTTTTGGGCTGAAGCCTTCTGGACCAACTTCCTTTCCGGAGGAAGTGTGAGAGAGAAGTATGAAAATACAAAGCGGGAACATTCTTTGCCCTTGCTAACTTTCAGTATGGGAGTAGAAGCTGGCAGTTGATTATTTCAAGACGCAGTGGATCCCAACCCTTCACATCGTGCACCCTACTGACTCTCTTTGGCGCACGCCACATTCCTTATTTGTCCTTCAATTAATTTCTGGCCGTGGGCGCGAGTGGTAGGGAAAGAGACCACGCTCCCTCAGCGTTTCATCCTTCACGCACGAAACGAGTACAAGACGTCAATCCTGTTTGGTCATCTACTCTTCTTATTAACGCAGGTAGACCATTACCTCTACAGGTTCGTTCATCGGGTTTGAGCCCAGGGTTTGGTTTCTCCGATCAACACCAGGTGAATGCCGGAGCAGTACCCTAACAAACGGGCCATGGACCGCGCGCGATCTGTCTTTCCTCTCCCTTGTCCTATCCTCTCCCCCTTACACACACACTTACACTAACATGAACTACACTACCATATATTCCGGGAGAGGGGTCGGGAGCTTAGAGCTTGTCCCGGCTCGGGCGGTGCCCCGCTGGTGGGAGAGTCCTGGTTAGTGGGGAAATCCCACTAGCCGACGGTAGGTCGGCGCCGTATCTCTCCATCCAGAAGGGCAAGATCACCGCCATCTCCCGAGAATAAACATGCACTACACTAACGGGACTTATGAGCGAAGCAGTTGACGCGCCCGGAAACAGAAAAAATCAATCAATCAATCCAAAGCGAAAACGTAATTGTATGTAAGGAGTAAAACGCATTGCCGAATCGCACAGTTATTTCGAAATCCCACAGCGCAGAAGAATCGCTCGCAATATCGCACATTAAACATACGTTTACATCGGACTCCCAATCCATCTACAATTCAATACATCGAGAGAAACGGGAAGTAGTCTGGAGAAGGTTCTAGAAAGGGGACTCATGCCTGTTGTACAAGGTCAGTTTTTTTTATAAAACGAGTTTTATGGAACAAACAAAATGTTTGATAAAGTTTGATAAATCTTAAAACAAAACTTAAAAATTAATGGTTTTAATTAAAGAACAAATGGTTGGAGAAAAACAGTTGGTACAATTTGCTAATTTTAGGACTTTAAGTAGGCATCACGGGGAGGATCCCTGACCATCTGGATGATGAGCATGGTTGTATTCATAATCTCAAAATTAAGTTCAACGATAGCGAATCCACTGGACAATCCCGCATTGGTTAAACAACGTTCGATTGATTTGTTTTTTACTTGCTGAATGTAAAAAACAACTAACATATACTCTAGAATAATTAAAGTGTACGGTGAAAGTTGCATGAACCGCGGGAATTTTTACAAGTGGGTAGATCTGTTTAAAAGTGGTCGAGACTCAGTGTCTAATGAACACGTTCAGGCCGCATTAGCAGAAAAAGTCATATTGATGTTCTTTGGGAAAGCGGTAGGTGCGTTTGTTTGTAATTATCTCGCTGTACAGCGTATAATAACCAGCCAATAATACGCATATACGCTTTTGAGCACGGTGAAGCCATCCATAAGAAAGAAACGTCGTGGATCTCCGACGAGAAGTGCGATTCTCCAGCAAGGCAACGCACGTCCTCATACTGTTAAAAAAAGCTGTTCAACAAACCATTGACAAAATGGGTTGAGAGGTACTGCTTCATCTCCCTTACAGCCCCAATTTCGCACCAACGGATTTCCATTTCTTTGGTTCCCTGAAGGAGACGGATGTGGGAAGAAATTCTAGGATAACGAAGATGTCAAAACATTCGTGGGAAATTGCTTCAAACACCAAGATAAAGAATTCTTTGCAGCCGGTGTAAAACGGTTGATGACCCGTTGGGGCAAGTGCATGGAGAGTTGGGGCAAGTTGGTGGAGATTATATTGAAAACTAGAGAAAGTCCTGTTTTGTGAAAACAAATAATTTATTTCTCCAGACCAATTTGTCTCTTTAATTATTGAATGCCCCTCGTACGGTCACATACATACGGTCACATACGACCGTACATATTATATACGGTCACGTTTTTCGTCAATTTGTTTGGCTCGCCATTTGTGGGAAATAATGTGTATTAACATTTCTGTGTCGACCTCTCGTCTTGCATTACTACAATCAATAGAAAAGAGCGTCGACAATATACTGCAAGTGAGGGTTCTTCAGATATTCATCTGGAAACACGCTTCCCTCAACCACTGGCAACATCCATCCCCCCCCCCCAGCTGGGACAAGCTCTAAGCTCTAAGAAGGTCTCCCTGTATATGTAGTAGTTAGTACATGTAAGTGTGTGTAAGAGAGGATATGCCAAGGAAGAGGAAGGAAAGATCGCGCGCAGTCTGTGGCCCGTTAGTCAGGGTACTGCTTCGGCATTCGCCTGGTGTTGATCGGAGAAACCACGGAAAACTACCGATCAGACACCGGCGCTAAATTCTCCTCCAGACAGCGACTGAATCGACCAGCTGAAAAGCTAGTGTCGAAAATCCTGCCGCCGTCGGGACACGAATTACAGTCTCGCTGTCAGAGGCCCTGTAGTGACATCAACTAATTCTATGAGTCGCCTACGCCAGTCTGGGCTTCAGCATTCTCCGCATTAGCATAGACATGAAGTGCCGAATCGAAATTATCCGCAACAAAGCGAACTCCTTACTGAACCACACCGAGTTCTTTCGTTCGCGAATTACCCTGAAGAACCGGTTCTGCGTCGTTCCGAGGGAGGGTCCAACGGCGCATTCACGCGTTTGAGCGCTTAGCAACTCCGCCTGGCTGCAACGGTTCTTGTCCTTGCAGACAGAACCTGGACGGGCACCCACCCTCATCGACCTACTAACGTCCACATCTGTCCGCTCCCAACATGACATAACATCACGCAGTTAATATCTCTCGCAAGGAGCCTAGCCTTTCAAACAGCACAATTAGGTCGCTAGATACCTTCCGTTCCCGATTCTCATTTAAAGGCGTGTTACATTTCTTCAGTATCTTTTTTTTTTCAGATTGAGTTCATGTTCTGCATGCAAGAGTTGACATTTGAAATTTTCTATTATATACAGCTCGGACCTATATGATTTCAAAACAGCCTCTGGCGATGTTATCAGTCGTCCTCCATTTGGGATGATAGTTCTGTATTGTCATGAGTTGTCGTTTTGTCCTCCATTTATAAATATTGCCTCAATTCCCATGCAAAATATTAATATTTTTCAATAACCCTAACGAGTATCACAGCTCCCATTTTCTGGATTTATTGTAGTCGCATCAACCGAAGATTCTTTGCGACTCTACAATATTTTTCATATTCGACATTTGTTGTAACATTGGCGGTATACAATATAGGGATTACAATACACTACAGTGGGATTATTTAAAAATTCATAACTTGGCACCCAATCTTGGTTAGTATGATAAAATGTACATTTATTTATTTATAAATTATTAAATTAATTTGTTTAACACCAAAAAGAAATTTAAAACTGTTGGGGACAACAGCAATGTGTGCATTTTTTTCTTGAGTTCGGGATCCCTACCCTCGTCATTTGCCAAGGCAAATCAGTTCTAGATTTCGCCTAACTACTCGTAGTCCCGTCATAAAGGAATACACTTCCTGCCGCGACAAAATGGAGAATGATATTATGAGTAACTTCGCCAGCCAGCTACCGGTGTCCCGAGCCTGGGCCTAGTTAAATTCCCATGCTTAGGGGTAAGAGCGACATGAGGCGAACATGGCGTATTCTCTTCACCGTAACTAGCAAGATCCGCCTGCTTGTGTGTATATAAGTATATTTTAAAAAAAGAATACGAAAAGTAATAGAGAGTATAGGCAGTGGGATCTTGTATCCCAGTAGGAACACCAGAATGTGCTGACAGGGTCCAGAATGGATTCTGAGTAACGCTCAACGATGGCTGCGGAGCAACGTGTTCTGTGTATTGCTTGTGGTTCATGTAATCATTTGCGAACTTTGTTTTTCATTCCACTTGCTTCAGCAGGGCTGAAAGGTAATGCCATATATAGGAGTAGGCATTTAACGGGTTTTGAATCGATTTATTACAAATGGTTCAAACCAGTTTTATTTCCTTTGAGGATTCTTGAGAAAAACTTTCAATATTATTTAGACACTCTAGTGTAGAATTGATGTGCTTAGACATCAATAACACTGCTGGAGTGCTGCAGGTTCAAACATGGAAATTCCCTCCCCTCAGGGATGAGCTTGTCCATGAGCAGAGAAACCATACTTGCACACCTGGGCAGATACGGAATAACGATTTAGAAATAAATGATTACAAGCGTGATGATATGGCTCTGCCAGACACTACTACGACGTGGTGAAAATATCGCTGACCACAGCACAAAAGCGAAGCGATTTCACCGTAGCTGACGGCGCTGTTCGGGTGGGCGATTTGGTTTCGCCTTTTTTGTCAGCTCGTGAACACGGAAGGACGTGACGAGCTCCCACAGAGTGATGGATTGGCAGAAGATCACGCGCGGGATAACGCGAGGACACGCATTTCGAAGAACTTTTGCGTGCTGATGCTCTTGGCAGGTAGAATCAGGTAGACAGCTGGACAAACTGGGAGATGGAGAGAACACGTCAACAGACGTTTTCTAACAATACTTCTTTTGTGTGGGAGCGGTGGATGGAACGACTCGTATTTTCATCAAAATCTTCAAATATTTTTTCGCTGCAATTTCTGTATACTACGTATGAAAGAAAGTATGCTCAGCTCCGATACATCATCATCATCATCATCATCATAACTTTAAAATAAAATGACTGTGCAGGTCAACCATAAAATGTATATTTTATTTTTTAAATTTTAAGTAATTTAAAGTTAATATTAGTAATATGTAAATTGTAGAGTTCTGCCACCAGGTTGTATATACCTATCTGCAGAATAATATCTATCTATCTATCTATCTATCTATCTATCTATCTATCTATCTATCTATCTATCTATCTATCTATCTATCTATCTATCTATCTATCTATCTATCTATCTACATCATCGGACTTTAATGTCGATTTGCGTTACGAATCTACTGCCGTCTCCCCCTCAGTATATTATTGCTCATTGAGTCACAGATCATTACGGGTAGTGCCTACAAAACCTTCAGGTCTGAGCGAACTGGCCTGCAGCGACACTATAACTTTTAGTGTTGGGAGAAAGTGGGAATGGCTCACTCGACGTGGTCCATAGTTTCATGGACTGCTACAGTATACAGATCTGTGACCTTTTAGTCCGCAGCAAAACTTAGATCTTAGAGTTGGGGAGGAAAGGTGGCGGACAGGTACCTCGTCGATACATCCATAGCGGATAGTGACTGTAAAGCTTATAAGCCTGTGGCAGACGGTCCCGCAGAGAGGCATTAAGCCTCTTCTGTGATTGGAGAGGAAAGGGGTCGGCACGTCGCGACGTAGCCTGTTGGCCCCTTCGCAGCGCTTTTCTCTCCCTGCCCGGACGCACTTTAGCAATATCCTACCTACGTTTTATGAAGGCTCAAGAAGGGACGGGGAAGTAGAGTTTATTTCTTGAGGTGAAATATGGCGGTTTGGAAAATCAAAACCACCACATCACATCCAACTTACCACTCACGTCCGACATTCAATTTCTACTCTTTCAACTCTGCCGTATTGCACGTGGCGAGACTCATGAAAGGTCTGCTCTTCGACCTGATCATGCAAATTTTCCTAAGCTGCTTTCGCCGTATATTAGCAAACGAAGATATGTCAGGCGATGAATCACGCGACTTGAACGTAGCTTAGAGGCTTATTTAAAACTTGAGGATATTTTATATGAAATTTGAACTCGCGAACTCGAAAAATGTCTGATATGCCACCGTGACACCACCGACACCACGATAGGAGACAGAATTCGAACCCGGAACTCTAGAAGCCGTGTCTTTTGAAGTATGCCTTTGTGATGTCCCTCCCCACAGTGTCAGGTAGATTAACATCATGGTGCGTGTTACTTTGCTGCAAAGAACTGCATTCAATCACTGCGAGTACTGATACATACATTTTGTAATCACGAGAATGCTGCAGTGCATCCTCTCATACTGACAGAAATTAAACCAGTAGAACAACTGACACCTGTCCATCCTACAATTACCAGGAATATACGCCGCGTGAGTTAACTCACTGTCAGCATTACCGCGTCTATGTAGCCACTCTGATCGGGAGATCTTAGGATTGGCGGATTTTGACACTAGCTATGTAACTGGATCGAATTCGACCGCTGCCTGGAGGAGAATTGTGGCGACAGGCTGCTCTGATCGGTAATTTCTCTGGCTTCTCCGATCAATACCCAGCGAATGCCGGGGCAATACGCTAACAAAGAGGCCACGAACGATCTTTCCCTCCTCATCATCTCTTATGTTCGACTCATATTTACATGCACTTACACTACCGCATATGACGGTGATCGTTCGCGGACATAGAGCTTGTCCCAGTTGGGGTGATGCCCGACTGAGGGGGGCCTTGGACCTCCGCATCCAGCGGGGGAGCAACCCCGCCCCCTCCAGCAAAAAACAACTAACGACCACAGCAGATGACGTTCCCAGAAACATTAATTAAATAGCAGGCAACAGAACACAAACACATTATACAAAAGAAACAGCTATAAACACCTATTAAAGGTGCAGACTGAAAGCACTTGCTATGCATATAGATGAAAGAATGCTGAGAAAATTAATATCGTTACATCCAGTATAGAAATGATTGTAAAACAAGTTGAATTCCGTTCAATTACTGCGCCGAATATTGCAGAATGTGAAACAGAGAGCTAACTTCTGATTACGGTCTTAGGAATATATATTTCTTCAAATTGGAGCTTTCTAAACGACCATCGACACCATTTGCGTCACTTCCTATCATTTTTAGGCCTTACAACAAACATTACACACTTCTGGGCATGGCGAGAGGTAAAAAATGATCACTTTTGTCAATAAATATATGATGGAAAATTGTAAAAATAACAGAAGTACATTCATTTATACTTTTGACATTTGCCCCCGGATGTTAGGCGACCCCAAATGGGATATTCGGCAGGCACATGCAATCTCCTTGACTGCGTCAGAACGTCAATACGTGCACCGAAGCTGCGTGTGTGCAAGGACTTGTCTAAATGAGCGGGAAATACCACATTCAGAATTCCGTAATAGGAAATTTCCCGCTTCATTTCACTAGAGAAAAGTGATAATTTTCGACCACTCTACATACGTTACCTTTGAAGTTTGCAACATTCATTCTGACGTTCTTGTACAATTGTGAAATCTACAGAACTTGGGAAAAGCTAGTTCACATTACATGAAATGATGGCCAGCCATTACTCCGTTGTTTCAGGAGAAGTTGCCAGTGAAAAGGGAAAACTCGCCACTGGAGTCAACTACACGCCACCAAACAAAACCGATTCATTTTTCTCATGAAAAAGATTAATCGGTTTCCATTTCATACTTCTCTCTCTCAAATGTATTATTTCTTTTATAGAATGTACAATTCTTACTCTAATGTAAACTGAATAAATGACTTTGTTTTCTCATATCGTTGTTACTTGTATTACCTCCAAGGAAATGTAAGAAGAATTGCACTAACCATTAAATTGGAAAATTTAATGGTTAATGTTTAATAAATTTGAATTGGATACATTTTTCTCTTGGTTTCATATGATTTGTTGATGAATTCCCAAAATTTCTCTTCACTTCCGTCACAGAAAATTATAAATTTTTCCACGACTACAGGAAGTTTTTTTTCAATTTTAAGTAGTATATGACTTTGTGTAGGGATCACAGAATTTTGAAAATGTGCACACAATTCACTTTTCCCCATAGCACGTCATACGCAGTTTTTAACTGCTTTTTTGACGTAAAAAATAAATAAATAAATAAAAGTGTCATCTCTCTCGCGTGTAATTTTGGCGCATAATTTTCTATTAATTTTATTATTTATTGCCGAATTACCTGTAGGAAAATCAACGTAATTGCCCCTTGCCGGGATTCCTCTTTACCCGTCCTTCAGGCGCGAACTGCGCATTTCCTCCAGGATATTTTTCCTTCAGAATTCCAGGAAGGATTTATTCGAGAAATTGACTGAATCAAGACCATCGTCACTCATTCATAGTACAATATGATAAACTTAAGAATGCTGCAAGGAAGGTTTTCTTTTCCAATTCGGTTGATTTAGATACATTGATTCGAATATTTCAATGCACAAATGAGTCACGTTGATACATGTCTATGACAAGGCCACAACAATAATTTTCCAGCAGGGGATATTGGACTATTTGGGGGACGATCCCCGGCGTCCTGCGTCACGATCGAGGGCAGAGCGTCCTAACGCACATCAAAACCCCAAAACCAGTCTAGTAGAATGTTTCTAAAAAGCAAATATTACGATCGAAACGCTACACAAACGTTTGCACAGAACTACAGCAGGTGTGTGTAGAAATCAGGAAGAAGTGTATTCATAAGTCCAGACACGTCCTCCTTCGCGAAACTTTCCGTCCGCTGCGGCTGCCAAAACTGAGCCCGAGAGACGCCTTCCCTTCGCGGCCGCTCCGGGCGCGCGTGCGGGTGGGCGTGGGTTCGAGGAAAGGTCGAGGGGAGGGGCGGGCCTGATGGGCGGCTTTCGACTCGCGGCTGAGGTCGCCCCCCCCTCGACCCCGCTGACGCCTGGCCGTCGCTCACACGTTCCACTTGGGGCGCCCGCACACGCCCTACGCCAGCCCTCGTGCTCCAGGCAAATGGCGCTCGCTCGAAAAGGGCAAACGGTCATTTTCAGATTTGGTTACTATATTGGCAAGGGGGGTCGCTGAACACGAATATGAGGTTTGACAACAAAACTTTTGTTTGGAAACGCTTTTTAAGTAAAAAAAAGTGAAAAATGACGCCATTCTTTCAGTTTTGTCAATATAACTGAAAATCCATCCATTATTCCTAAATAACGGTTCTTTATGAAATAAAAACATAAAATCACATACATTAAATGTCATTAAGAATTTTTTTTCGATTAACGGTTTAGTCGTGAGAGCACCGCAAAATACGGTGACGAACTGAAGCACACCGAAAAACGGGAATTGTAACATTTTAATCCAATTATCCATTCTTCACGGTGCTGCAGGTTGTATAGAGTTGAGGGGCACTTGAATCCCCACAAACGAATAAATCAACATCAACAACGCCCTCACTTGTTCGATTTCAAATCCGTCTTTGGATACTCTCCTTACTAACAAGAAAGTGTAAAAATCTCAGCGAAATCGGCCGAGTTGTTTTTGGGTCTATGTACGATATTCATACCCACATTCCCTTTTATGTAGATAAACAGGTAGGATCATTATTTTCAACAAAATTGTTGACTTTTGAGTTTTTTAAAAAACTTTTAAAAAAAGTTTTTATACATATTTTTGTGTTTCCGGGCAAAACTTCAGTTAGCAAATCTCACATTCGTGTTGAGCGACCCTCAAAACATACCGAAATCAAATTTCAACACTACAAAAAACCCGCCTTAAAACATGGATTACATTTCCGGGACTAATGATATTCGCAGCTGACGCGTCCGGAATCAATTAATCTATTCGGGAGCCCTAAAATATTGTATTACATCTGGTAATCTTAAAATATAACACAGTTTTAAACGATAATGTAATTCATTATTTCAGAGTACTGTAAAATTTCCAATTGGCGCGAATTCGAAATTCCAACATCTTTGTACTTTCTTCACACTTGATTATACATTATCCACACACTTTAAAAATCGCAGTGCTGAATTAACACCCCTCAATGGCTCCTTGGACATTTGAAGGACTTTATTCATTTTTTATAATCTTCACTATTGCACTCGAATTCTCGTGTTATAAAAATCCTTTCATCGCATTTACGATGTCACAGGTAGATCGGATTTCTTTAGTTTTTAACTTGTGGTACTCGTCGAAAAATATTTTAGACTGATCAGAAGTGACATTGTTAAGCTCAAGCAATTCCTTAAGTACCATGATCCTTCAATTCCTTTTTCATTCGCCATCAATTTTACAAACAACTCAAGAGACCGTCTGCCTACGAACGCTACTGTTTCTGCAAACGCGGTATTGAGGCGTATGTTACTATATTCACTCTAACCGACGTTGACAGTTCATTATTCTTATATTACATATTTGTAAACGTAAGCTTCCGCGGTTCGAGTCGATGACTTCCTGGCTGTCCGGGTGACGCCGCGTAGTGGGCTGAGAGGCCGACGTTTCGCCTGTCATATTGCAGGCTTCTTGGCCACTGCTTTGAGGTAGCCTGCAAATGACAGGCGAAACGTCGGCCTCTCAGCCCACTACGCGGCGTCACCCGGACAGCCAAGAAGTCATATTACCTATTTGTTATGTATGCTTTATTCATTACTCATGAGGTTTGGGACCAATTACTTTAGTTCATTATATCCGAGTTCATTAGATCCAGATTCGGCTTTATAATACGTGAAGGAAAGTTGATTGTTCAACCATTTTTAAGAAAGCCCCATAAATGTGCTAGTGCTGGACATAATAATCCCAAGGCCTTACATCGAAGAGATGTAAGATGAAGAAATAAAAAGTTCGCAGATAAGCTGAGAGGGCAGCGCACAGACATTGCGCTACAGCGTACGCTCTTCTCGTGCGCAGGCCCAAAAAGATCCATCAAAGCCCCAGAAAGCAGAATGTCTGTTCCAAAAGGGACACGAGTGTCATTTGAATGTAATCTTACAATTCCAATTGATACTGTAATCGAAAAATTACTTCCAAAGAGATGAAATCTTGAATTGCTTTTTGTGGACAACGTGAAAAATCTATAGAAATGGTGACACAAAATTGACTTTATAATATTAACAGTGAGTACAAATATATTCTAACTGGTATTTAAGTGAGATTCAAGCTACATCCAATACCTAGAAGGAACTCAACAATCAGTAACTAGTGACGAAAAAGAACATCGTTCCCAATTAACTATACCAATGCTGTTATTGCATTGATTTAAGAGTAAAAGTTACACCGCCATTCATCTTAAAAGTGTTCATGTTTAAACCAAATTCTTAAAGAAACAGGACGAAACCGTTAGAGATGTTCTCTCTTCACGACTAATTTCACATCCAAATGTAATAGATTAGTGGAGAGAAATCAGGCGATTTCTGCCCATTGAGCTATTAGAGCACAAATTAGTGTTCCAGAGGAGGGCCGTGAAGGCGGGGACCCACCGCCGCTGCTGTTGTCGCTTCCGTCATCTACAAGGGGCCCCGCCCAAGCGTGTTCGCCTTCAGACGGAAGAGATTGATGAGCGCCTTATTCCTCCCTGAGAGGCATCGACTTACTCATCCCGGGGATCCAGGCGTGGCGAAGGAGTGATTTGGAGAGGTAATACGCAGTTGCCTCCTTTCGCACGATTACCATCTGTAAAGAAAGCATCTGCTCTCTGCGCCATAATGCACAGCTTGAAAGGGCCACGTCCTTTTGCACAACAGGAATTGCGATAGCGGCTGACAAATACACTTCTGGTCACTTCATTACGAAATGTAAAAGCATATATTGGGTTTCTCTAACGAGGCATCTGAGGGTAGTATCTCCAAGATGGAATATGGCACAACTTTTCACGTCTTTCTCGGACGTGCCACCGGTAGCGGTAGCTCAGTGCATCAACTCATGTCACTGCAGCGCCTCTAATAGGGAGGTCCTAGGTTCGAGTCCTGACGGCGGCAGGATTTTCGACACTACCTTTCAGCTAGGTCGAATTCAGTCGCTGTCTGGAGGAGGATTCTAGCGGCCGGCTGCTCTGATCGGTAGTTTTCCGTGGTTTCTCCGATCAACACCAGGCGAATGCCGGAGCAGTACCCTACCAAACGGGCCACAGACCGCGCGCGATCTGTCCTTCCTCTTCCTTGTCCTATCCTCTCCCCTTACACACTCACTTACACTAACATGCACTACACTACCACATTTCCGGGAGACCGGTCCTCGCCATCCAGCGGGACAGATGACCGCCATCTCCCGAGAAAAACATGCCCTACACTAACGGGACTAATGACCAAAGCAGTTGACGCGCCCGGAAACACGAAAAAATCAATCAATCAATCGGACGTGCCGCTAGAGTCGCTTGATCTGCAGCACTGTTTGATTTGGTCGCGATCATGCGACATCTTGCGGCAGGACCGAGTAAGATACAAAAAGTCGTGCCTTCTTCCATCTTGAAGATAAAACCCTCATAAACCACGTTAAAAAAACAAGTATAGTATAATTTGCAAAGTAGGGTTCTCGCTCTTATACCTACTCGGCGTTTTGAGAAACAGAAATATATCAGAACATTTGATAGACTTTCAACTTTTTTAGGTACTATTCCCACATTTTAAGGTACTATTTAAAACTATTATGTTTTGATGATTGGCATGATATGGTTATGGCATTCTCTTTTATAGAATCATACTGAGTACTCCATTTGTTTTTACTGTCTCGCCTTACTAGGTAAATAGTAAAGGTTAAAGTATTGTAATCGTACGGCAGAAATGGGCGATTTTTCGACAGAAAGACTTACCGTGCCCTCGTCACGCGAAAGTAGATAAGTCTTGTTCCTAAATGTAAATTACCTCCTCGAACAATGACGAGGCTACAGAAGGGCATTTAAAGCCCACTCAGAAGTTGGCATTACTTCACATGCCACATTACCACTACCAATTCGTTTTATCGATGCCATCTATGTTGATGCTCAGGGAAGCGGACTGTCAAATCAGAGTGGCAGTCAAACAGTTCCTACATCTCCATATGAGTACTGCAAATGGCGTATTTTACCTGGCCAAGAGAGATGGAGGACTGGGATTGCTGCGGCTCGCCCAACACGTTTTTAGGGTAGCGCTGAACCTAGGATTACGATTAGAAAAATCTGCAGATCTCATTTGCAGATGACTGAGCTCCTGTCCGAGTTTCTACCAACGGAAATTTTAAACAGCGAAAGCATTGAGACTCAACTCGCCGTATACCGAACAAGACTTAAGATCTATAAAAAGAAATGCGCCGATGACGAGGTAGCCGCCTGGGAGAAGCTGGGATCCCAAGGGAGAGCGGTTAAGGCACATATAAACGATCCGATTGCAAATGCCTTTTTGAAAGACTACAATCTTCTGAAACCTTATCTTTTTATCACTGCACTCCAACTGAGATCTAATACCGCTGCCAAGGAAACTACTCTTAGTAGATGAAGGCCAAGAGTGGATGTATACTGCAGGAAGTGCAATACAGCGGTAGAAAGTATGAATCACATCCTCGGTCAGTGCATTTTTACGAAACAGCAAGAATAAAGTGTCATGACGAGATAAACAACTTTATAGAGGGGAAGATGCTCCGGAAATCGGACACTGTGGTGTCCACGGAAGCCACTTTCTCCGTTGCCGAAGGGGTTAGACTCAAACCTGACCTGGCAATAAAAAGCCGGACGCGGGTCCACGAGGTCGATGTGACTGTCCGCCACGAGGATGGGTCCAACCTTCTAAAAGCAGGGGAGGAAAAAGTGGTAAAGTACCAATTAGTCTTTCCCCTGGCAGCCCCCAACTTCATGGAGTGCCCAACGCCAGAATCCTGCCTGTGGTAGTTGGACACTCTGGGGCTATGCCACGATCCACAATCAGTGCCCTCAAGACGTTGGGGATCATGTCTCGAGGCGAGCTTCTGACCATATCGTTAATTACTCTCAGAAGCTCTATTAAGCTATTCACACAATTTGTAAATTACGATGGAGCAATTCAGCATTGCTGGTAGTAAATGCAGAAAATGAACCTCTTGGTCCCGTGGGGAAGTCTAGGGAACTCAGGGGATCCGAAAATGTCTAAAATATACCTAGTTACCACGACTAAGTGGGAAGTGTATGCTACTTAATGTAGCATAAAAATTGATTGGCGGGAACGTCTGTCCGTCCGTGCGTCCGTCATCTAACCGCTGTCTGATAATGATGACAATACTAGATGAATGGAAGTTGGAATAATTGACCGTACATGAAACGTCGGCATCGCTTTGCCGAATCGCTTAACAGCGCTGCGTCACGAAGGTTAATCAATTCTAGACATTGCGGGTTCCGAGATGGGTGACCGCCTGGGAGACCCGGGGATCTAACGGTTCCAAACCCCTAGTCGATGGGATTAAAGGCCATGACTGACTAAGTTGTGACGCTGAATGACGAGGTTAGAGGAGGATTGCTCCATTCCACATTCGACGCCAGAACGAGGTTATGTTTTATACGCGCACGTGTTCTTCAGCTCCGGAATACCTACCCCACTCCTTCGCCAACATGAGTTGAATTAAGGATAAATGATAGCAACGAGCGTTGTAGACAAAATATGATTACCAGAAATATTCGCTCCCGTGTAATAGAAATTATTTTGCATCGACGAATCTGATATTAAATTCCTTTTGTCGAAATAACTAAACTCCCACTCCTCTCGCAACTAGCGAAGCGAGGGCTTAAGAACACGCGTGCGGATTCTGCGTAGAACGCTGTTGCGAATTCAAGTAACAGAACTTGAAGGAACGTGGTGGTTAGAGGAGCGCGCCTAGGGAACGCGAAGGTCCGTGGGCGCAGAAGAAATGCCGCCCACGCCCCGTTGAAGCGTTCAGTTCGTAAAGTCATGTTGCATTGCACACTTCATGGGTAGAATGAGACCGACGGTGCTTTCGACGAAGTAAATAAGTTCCGCTACATCAAGAACAATTTTCAATACGGAGGTGCATGAACTAAAGAAATATCGTATTTATTTATACCACTGAATTATTTCGCTTCAAAGTAGGGGATTTTCAGGACGAGATGCGTTTTCATTTAGAACTGACGCGGTCAAGGCACGTGGTGTGTTTTATTTACTGTTTGTACGTACGACGAATATGGCTCACGGATTAAAAGTCTTGAGTTATAAATCTTACTTTGAAGAAAATAAGTGGCTTATGATTTACTGTGAATTACAGCCGTCAAATTTAGCTTCAAATATACGACTCTTGGTTGATGATGGTAATTTATTTGGTTATCAAATCAAGGGACGAAGATATTTTGTAGTGGGACTTAGATTACTCTTCTGGGAGGAAGCAATCGGCATGGAAATAAACAGCTCAAAGAGAAAAGTCATCACGTTTATAAGGGATGGAAGTTATAGTGAAGCTACAAACACACTGAAAAATGTTATACTTCGAGTCTCGTCTTGCAAATACTTGGAATACAACTAGACAGCAAATTAAGTTGCTAAAACGAAGAAAATTTGTTTTTGGAGAAAGCCTGGAGATGTGTACATTGTGTTTGATTCTGAAGAAGAGTACTGGATAATATATATAAAATTAGCATACGACTAATATTTATTCATACTACATTCGGCCTTAACATACAATTGGGGGAGTACTAACCTTTACTCAAAATCTACAGTGTCCTTTAGAATTAATAAAGATATATTGTTTGTCCTTAAATCCTTATTACAAGTTGTTATTCCTCCGCTAAGTTCCCACTCTTAATTGCACAATTAATATTAGATCCAATCTAATCTAAAAGTATTATTCCGTCATTTTTTATTCGTTTTAGCTTGAATTCAGGTTGTTTTAGAGAAACCAAATTCACAACTTCGACGGAAAACTAATCTTAATGAGAATTTTAGCGAGATTTAAATACATCAGAGGGAATTACTAAAAATAATTTCCTGATAAATGAAATTGTGATTTTTTCAGAGTAACATTCATTTTTGCTATCTTAGTGCTTTTTTCTTGGCAATACATTTGAAAGTCTGATGTATATCCCTACAAACAATAACTGCACGAACATGGACATGCGCTGAAGTGCTGTTGCCGCTCCCTTAATCGATGGAAACGGATCCCGTTGCGCGCATTCTCACCGACTAGACAACTGTTTCAGAAGTGACAACTGTCGCTGCCTTGCCACCTCGTCTTCTGTTCGCGCGATGCATTTCGTGCTTGGCGGAGCGTGGATTTCTTTAGTCATTTCTCCCTGTGAGTGTAGTAGATCAAGTTGCAGCTGGGAGGAGGCGGTTTTCCCCCCCTTGGGACGGAAGTTCCAGCGCTCAAGTACCCGTCACCAAGCGGATTTTCCCCTCCAGGTATCTTCCCAACGGGACAAGCTTTAAACTCACTACTGGTCTCCCAACATGTGTCATCATACAAGTGTAGTGGTGTGTGTGAGATCAAGATAGGACAGGGAAAGGTCGTGCGCAGAACGTGGCCCGTTTGTTAGGGTACTGCTCCGGCATTCGCCTGATATTAGTGGGAGAAATCACAGGGAAGCAGCGATGAGAGCGGCCGGCCGCCAGATTTCTCGTCCGCCCTGCTGCTGCATTCGACCTAGCTCCACAGCTAGTCCAGCGAGCGTCCAGGCCACTGAACAGGGAGGGGTGGGCACACGCGGAGCTTGTTGAGCCAACCAAGTGCTCCGACCGCCAAGGCAGGCCGTCCGCGGGCGAGAGGAGGAGTGGTCGGCGTCTGGGGCGCGCGGCCTTGGCCGTGGCCGCCACCAGTGGCCGCGACGGTGCGGCTCAGGTGGGAGGGGAGGGGGAAGCGTCTGCGCGACAGAGTACAGCGCCTCGCTCGCAAGCGCTTGGCCCGGCCCAGTCAGGCCACTGGACTTTCCCTATCACAGGCCAAACGCCTCAGTCGTCAGCGCGTCACAACGACGTTCTCATCGACTTCCCGTTGATCGCTTCTTCTTTGACAAAATAAACATCTTTCTCGCCGATCTGCTGGCCGAGATTGCTAAGGCAGTAGTGTCGTAGCGATCTTGGACCGAAGGGTCGCGGGTTCGAGTCCCGCCTCGGGCATGGTTGTATTTGTGTTTATCCTTTCACCTCTTATCACCACCATATTGTTTCATCTTCACAGATACCATAACGTAAACACATGTGGTTGCTAATGACCTTGATGTTGATGCGACCTCAACAAAATCCTCGCCGGCCTGTCGTTAAGGCTGAAGGGCCACAGCAGCCTTGGCTCGAAGGGTCGCGGGTTCGAATCCCTTCTCGGGCATGGATGTTTGTGTTCTCCCTACCGTTCACCTACAGTTTAAAGTCACAGTGGTTGAAGGTTTTGAAAAGCGAAAAAAGTTTAAAAAAGTATTTCTCATAAAAAGAAATAATTTAATTTCAGGACTTCTGTCCTACAGTTCACAAGTTACAACTTGTAACGACTTATACGTTATTACTATTAACAATGTTACCATAACATTCATAAACCCACATTCCCGTGGATTTGAGAATCTTTCGAAGCAGTCTCCACGACTTCGCAAACCATTCTGCTTGTTAATTTTGGGTCTTCTATCACAATACCCCGTTGCTAGGAGAAGACAAGCGACAACGATAATCCATGGACTCTTAACATGATATCCCGTTCTATTTGGAGACACTTGACTACGGTAACCCGCTACGTTACTCATTCAGTTGAGCATCGCTCTCCGGGATGCGTCTTCCGCACGCCGTGTGGGCTGTACAGACGCGTGGTAGCAAGTTAGCGGTACGTTTCACGAAAGGCTATATTTTATTCGATATCATCACGAAATAAAATACTGTAAGAATCGACACAAGTAATATCGAAATGAAGCTGAGAAGATGGCGTATGTGTGTGAATTAGGCCGGCGGCGCTAGCCGAATGCGTGAAGTCACGAAGGTTAAGCGCATTCGAGACTCGCGGGTTCGTGGTTGGGTGACCGGCCAGGAACCCGGGATCTAACGGCGTCGAGCCCTGGCCGAAGGGATAAAAGGCACTGACCGACTGCGACGTGACGAGACTTGACAATTATTAAAAAGTAAAGCACATTAATGGAGGATTACTCCCAAGTGTAAAGCGCTCAACGCCCCTTAAGGGACTTGAGACGCGTTGCGTCAAGATGTAGACGCAACAAATTAAAAAAATTATGACATCAAACGGAGACGGAGTCAACAGAGAGGCAATAAAACAAATTTCAAAGCACTTCCGTTGTTTACTTTCTTCAAGTTTTTAATTACAACTAACAATACGCTAAACTTTAATACAGAATTGTGCTGTAAATAATATTTGTTAAAAAAATTTTAAAGTGAAATTTTAGAAACATATTCGTTTAAAATCTTTTATCAACATAAACAAATACCAAACTCGCGATACCATTAGAAAGTACAATTCGCGAAACAGTTCTCGAGTAATCCGGGTAAATCATTATTTGTTGTTCAATACGTTCTCTCAACATTTTATAGTATAACTTTATAGTAATCAGACTTACAACACAATCGTCAAGGAGTAAAAGCGGTTCGCTCTCGTCCTCGAGGCGGTGGTAACCAGCGATTTAGAGTTCGCTCCGAGCAGCGGTAGGGTACACATCGCGCTCCGCTCTGCTCAGCATCAGCGAAAGTGAAATACTTTTTCGACAAGTCTGTTTAATTTACAGTTCTAAAGCATTAGTGCCAGTGTGAAGTGTTGTGTACAGTGCGCCGCACAAAGCAAATCTACTTTATCCAATAATTAGTGGCAGTGCAGCGCGCCCAGCCCTGGCTTCGGCCAGTGCATCGCCGAGGCCATGGCGGCTGTGTACGGCACGAACGCCATGGACACATCCCCCAGCCCAACGCAGTCTCATGAAGAGGACCATCTAGAATCGGAAGAACAGCAAAGAATCCGTGACCAGCAGCTCACTGCGTCCGGCCAAATCGTGGCAAGCGGAGGCTATCAACAGGGAGCTGAAACACCACTCGTAAGCAATGCCGGTAATGGCATACCCGAGGTTAGTAACCATGACTTAGACAGCGGCCTCGCCCTTGGCCAAAATGCCCGAGTGCCCCCCGGTAACTGTAGCAGCAATGCAAAACCCACAAACAACAGTGGTAAAAGAAGTTTTAACGATACCAGTGATGAATCATTACCGAACAAAAAATCACAAATAACACAGACTATGTCTATTCAGTGCCGACTGGAAACAGATACGCACCACTAGAGAAATCCAATTAATGAACCAAGGTTCACCTACATTAACGACACTTCGAATCAAGAAAACGAAAATAAAAAGCATTTCTGAATTCAACCGGGAAATAAAATCTAAAGTAACTAATCAGATATTAAAAACAACCGAATCAAAATAATGTTCAGAACCATTGCCGATTTCAGAAAGGCTATCAAATATTTAATCAATACCAATAGGAGATTTCACACGTATAAGGACCCCGCTAACAAGAAGTTTTCTATAGTGTTTAAAAACCTACATACATCAATAACCCAAGAAGAAATATACGAAGACTTGAAGGAAAAGTGTTCATCATTAATTAGTGTCACACGACTGTATAAAAACAACTTCCCCATACCTGTTGTTGCCGCGGAATTTGACGGCAGACACAGTATTGAATCAGTGCTTCAAATTAAACAAATTTGTAATTTGAGTGTTAAACCTGAACAAAGACGAAAAAGCAAAGGCCCTGTTCAATGTCTGCGCTGCCTGGACTTTGGACACACTAAAAATAACTGTAACCACACAATCGCGTGTATTTACTGCGCTGAAAATCACTACTCAGTAAATTGTCCCCAGCGGGAACAAGTACTGATTTGTAAGAACTGCAAGGGCCCCCACCGCGGAGATACTCGAACTGAGGAATGTCCCTTCTACAAGAAACTTATAGAATCCCCAACAAATGCACATGCAAGGAATCTACCGACAACTTCCCAACTCTCCAATCAAACAATCAAATTCCAAACTTCACTTATATGAACAATCCGCCTAGAGCAAATCCAAACACCCATTTCAATCATAACCCCGGGCAATCAACTCATCATATTCCTAATCAAAGTAATAATTCATTTATGCACTCACTAATTAATTCAATCACAGCCTATATAATCAATATAATAAATACTATTATTCCATCAATCATAAGCAACATACAAAATTCATTCACAGCGTATTTTAATAATAACAATAGCAGTACAACGCCTTAGCAATATAAATCTACTAAACTGGAATGCAAATGGCATAACCAATAAAAAAAACGAACTTAACTATTTCCTAAAAGCTAAACAAATCAAATTAGCCTGCATAACCCGAAACCCATCTGAAAATCAACAAAGTATTCAACATACCAGGTTATAATACAATCAGAACTGACAGACCTAACAGTAATGGAGGAGGAGTCTTAATACTTATCGAAAAATCTCTCCCATATATACAAGTGAACCTCCCTAATACGCCTGGTTTAGAAACAACAGCAATCAAATTCCCATTAAATAATAGACTTATAACAGTAATAGCAGCATACAAATCACCACACATAAAAATAGAAGTCACAAACATAGAATCTTTATTTCAACTGAACACCCCCACTATTCTCATTGGAGATTTAAACGCAAAAACATCAGTTGGGGCTGTAGAATTACAAACAATGCCGGCAGACACTTATTAAAACTAATAACTGACCTAAATTTAAAAACATTAATCCCACCAGAACCAACATATTATCCATACGACACGAACAAACATCCAGACATTTTGGATATCGCAATTACGAATACACAAACCACATACTACTCAACACCACTATTTGAACTGGATTCCGACCACTTACCAATCATCATCTCTACACATACCCTGCCCCCACCCCCACCCCCACCTACCCACACATTAAACACGAACAACATAAACTGGAAGGAATTCAGGAAAATAATAACAAATAAAACCCCCAATTTTAAAAATCTTAACACCCCATTAGAAATAGAAAGGAAAATTTCATACTTACACGATATAATTACCAACACTATTAAATATTTACAACCCAATAGACCCACATCACTCACAGAACGCTTAACAAATTACTGCCAGAAAAAATTCTAACAATAATCAACACTGAAACAGAACCAGAAGGTTATGGACCAAAAGAAACCACATTAAAGAAAGAATTGAACCTTTTAAATTCAATAACAAAAAAAGCAATAAACGACTTCCTTTGCTCAACCTACAACAAGCTAATAAAATCATTAAGCACAACCAATAATTCTCTCTGGCAGTTCACTAAAAAAATCCTAAAAAAGAAAAATAGCATCCCACCTCTAAATACCCGGATGGGGAAAAATTGCCCTTTGACAAAGCCGAAGCATTGGCCAATCATTTTGAAACAACATTCACGCTTAACAACACACCAACTCATTCCGATCATGCGATGATATTACAAACAGTTTCAGCCCCGAACTATGATGTACCACAGAGGATAAAATTCATATCCCCAAATGAAGTGAAAAACATAATTAAAAAACTTCCACACAAAAAAGCCCCTGGTCATGATAAAATCACTAATAAGATCCTAAAAAACCTGCCAACCTCAACTATAGCCTATATAAACAACATCTATAACTCAATAATAAGAATTGGATATTACCCTATGGTATGGAAAAACTCAATCATAATACCCATTCCAAAACCATATAAAAATCATAGCAGTGTTGAAAACTACAGACCGATAAGTTTACTAAACACACTTTCAAAAATTCTCGAGAAACTAATTCTAAAAAGGTTAAATAGCTACCTCCAATCGACCCAAATTATACCATTACACCAGTTTGGCTTTATAAGTCATGTATCAACTGCACACCAACTACTCAGACTCTCAGAAAATATCCACACAGCATTTCAAAACAAACATCACACAATAGTTTCATTTCTTGACATTTCACAGGCGTTTGATCGAGTATGGCACGAAGGACTATTATACAAGCTCCGAACAATGGGAACACCAATCTATTTAGTAAATGTCATCAAAAGTTTTCTAACTGATAGATCCTTTACAGTGTCCGTAGAAAATCACATCTCCAACCCCCGAAAAATAATAGCAGGCCTTCCACAAGGTTCACCACTCTCACCCACACTATTCAACATATACACAGCTGACATACCCACTACAATACACACCCAATTAGCACAATTCGCCGACGATACCGCAATCTACAAATCCAGCCACTCACTTAAGACCATTACCGATAGGATACAAAATCACTTAAATGAAATAGACCAGTGGTCAACATTGTGGAAAATCAAACTCAACCAACTAAATCAACTGCCAAAATATTCTCACTGAGACCATTTTCTCACCCACCACCATTACACATTAATAAACACACAATTCCATGGACACCAGAAAACCAACCAGTAAAATACCTCGGGATGAATTTCGACACAAGACTCAACTGGAAAACACACATAACACTAAAACAACAACAAGCAAAAATAAAAAAGCTCAACTAAAATGCCTTATCAACTCCAAAAGCCAGCTATCCCTAACAAATGCCATTACAATTTATAAAGCAATAGTCAGACCATTAATGCTCTACGCATGTCCCATCTGGACCAATGCATCTATTTCTAACATAAATAAACTCCAAATTGTACAAAATAGATTCCTCAGATTAGCAACCATGCCCCATGGTTCATCTCTAACGCCCAACTTCATAAAGAACTGAATATATCACCGATCATCAAACATATTGCCCATCTTTCCAATAATTTTTACTCCAACCTAAATACAATTAACCGAGCCGTCCACTACAACCTGGCCACCATAATTGACTTCCCTACTAGAATTAAAAATAGATTTCCTGCCGAAGCGTTCCTGAACATTTCTCTTCTAATTGTCCACAGTAGGGGCTCTTGTAGTTTCCTACACCTTTAGTAAGGTAGTTTAGTTTTAAGTTTTTAGTATTAAGTTTAGCATAAGTATCAATGTAAGCCAGAAAATGCACATGAGAGAGTAATTTGTTATTTTCGTGTAACTTTCACTTGCAGAACGAATGTAAATGAGTAATGTTCTTCCGAACAATTTTGAAAGCATGATTTCTTGACAGTATTCATTATACAATCACAAGAAATATTAAACTATGGTTACGTTGTTTTACACATTTAATTACTATTGCAAGAACTTTTGTTCTAGATTCAATAAGCGGCATTTAGTGTCCAATTCTTGTTCTTGAATGGAATTGCGTTTTTAATACGTCGTATTTTTCATCATTCATCCTTAAATGAAGGTGCATTAATTAATTACCATTTTGAAAACATTTTCAATTTTGGACTTCTACAATAATATTAAAGCCCTAAAATATGCGTTTTTCCGTCTAGCAAAAATTGATTTATCCGCCCATATGTGTAAACAAGATGCTTGGGACACAATAATCAAAACAAGGGTAATCTCATGAAAAAGAGTTTAGTTTTATTCAATTTACTTTTATATTAATTTCCCGTAAGATTCATTTCAGATTCTGGCTACGAGGCAAGACTTTTAAGTTTGGACCTAAAAGCTAATGCTGCGATTATTTTCAACTGAATGCCATAAGTCAAGGATAGAAAATACATCGGGAAATATTAGAGAAGTACACTTCGACGGAGCCCTCAGGGCGGCGAAGCGATAAGATTTTGTGCGAACCGTAGGGATGATCTACGGACTACGCAACATGCACATTGAATGTGTGGTTTTAAATGAGAATTTGCCTAAATCCGAACGCGTTGTTCACTTCTTGGCCACAGGGGGCGAGTTGCAAGGCCGTGTCACGCTAAGAGGTTCCAAATACAACCGTATCTAGCTCCAGTTATTTGTTTCTGATGAGGGCAGGATCTATCTTCAAATAAAACAAGGATTTGCTAAGGAGCCCCTATGTATGGGGATCTTTTATTTATTTATTTATTTTACGTAAAAAAAGCAGTTAAAAACTGCGTATGACGTGCGATTTTGATCCTCGAAAAATCAGAAAATATTGAAAAAAAAGTCAAAAATAGGTTTTTATCTGTAAACCAGCTGTTAATTTAATATTCCCCGCTAAAAGTTTGTGCTTAAAAATTAGTGTATTATAAGTATTTTTATATACTCGTATCTGAAATGTGGGAATTCCGAATCGGTGTTGTTGACGTTCTTATGCGAAGAAGGCACAGTCTACCGACTTTTGCCGAAAGCAGCGAGACTGAGGATGACGTGAAACACTGCCAAAGCCGGCTATTTGAATACAAATACTATGTTGACGAAGATGACCTTTATTTCTTCGCAACTCGTATCTGTCAAATTATTTCCAAAGGGGACCCGAACGTAATTTTGTGTTTGGGGTAGGGATGTGCCATTAATAGCTAAACTGTTATTTCTTTGCAGATAATAGTTCGAAACTGTTATGCGAAATAAGTTATTTCGTTTCCCCTGTTATTGGCTGTTATACGTTAAATTCAAGTACGCAACCGACTGGGCAAATCTGAACTATAACATTTCGCAGCAACTCTTTTGTACATTAACAGTTTCACTGCAGCAATGTTAAGCAATTGCTTTTCTGTGATTCAAATTATGGATTCATTAACAAATAATTTGTCAATATTACTACATAGACAACAATTTTATATTTTTTATTATTGTATTTTTTTTCGTCCAATATATTTTTATTGCTTCTACCTTTGCATGGCTTAAGTGAGATCCACAAATATTTCCCTAAGTCAGGAAAAATTTCATTATTTTTTTGTCTCTCTCCTTTTCCTTAAACGGATGAAGGCCAAGAAGTCTGCTCAAAAGGATATATGCAATCTAAACCCGAACCAAGAATGACTGTCATTTAAGTTTTTGCTACTCATAATATATCAGTTATTGTTCTATCTTGGCATTTCAGCCAATCTCTTGTTTTCATTCATGTCAGCTATTTATCTGTCCTATTTTTACCAAATAAATAAATAAATAAATAACATTTTGGGAAGTAGTGCAAGAAAGCACCGAAAGATAGCTGCACAAGCTTTAGAGTGCTACCAACGTTATTAGTTTCGCCTGATCTTGCCGTTTAACTCTTAGCTGTCGGTCATTTTAGGTGGCTGATCACGGACGTGTTATTCTTGAACTGTTATTTTTAACTTTTCCCAACTGTTCGCCCGATAACCGTTATTGAAGCAAAGCCATCTCTAGTTGGGGGAAGGGGCAGGACCAAATTCATTCGTGCAGGACATGCTTCACCGGCCGCGATCACTTTCGCCCAATCGCCTGCGCATCGGCGATGCTTGTCGCCGCCGCCTTCTTTCCGCAGCGGGCGCTCGGGGCAACACCAGCAACGCAGGAGGCCATGGCGCGTCGCTTCCCCGGACTTTGGACTGCGACGCGCAGATACCATCTCCACTTTCCCCCTCCCCTCCCCTCCAGAGGGAGGGAGGCACCACTTTCACTCGGGGGCGCCCACATGCAGCTTGGGAGGATCATTTCGCCTCGTTACTCATTATTGCAATTGCGTCATTTATTTCTTCTTCGTGGGCTTCAGGAAGAGAAAGCTGCATAACAAACAGGATGGATTTCAGCGGATAATTTATGTGGTCTATTAGAGGATAAGAAAATGCTACCATGCATCAACAAAGGGATGAATAATGCATGAAGCGTTACCTCAAGTGTTACTGGAGACGGGAAGTAGTATTTGGAATGTCGCGTGCAAAATATATAGAAATCACAAATTCAGAGCAGAAAACACAAATTATTTTCTAAGTTTTTCGTTAGAAAACAATTAGGAAATACGAAATCAGAAGAAAACTATAAAATTAATTAACAGTTTGCTAAGAACCAATGAATTGCCGACCTTAGGAAAGCACAAATTAATTCTCTTCGCAACAAGCTTCCCTATTCCAATAGTTTTTTTAAGAAAATACTGCTTTTCCACTCACGAGGTAACAAGCGACCATGAGCCTTCATTTAAAATAGCAAATTATTTATTCTGTGTACTTGGCTGCGATCGTGGATCGAACATTTCGCTATAGAATAAGAATAATAAAAGTTAAATGTACTGGGCGAATGGAATGTATGGAGCAGTGTGCACCCGCGGAGCCTGGCAACCACCCAATTGCTTGTTCCATCAGGAGGATTGCTCCCCAGGTGGGCACCCAAGCTCTGTGGTCCATATCCGCAGTGCACCCAGTGCAAGAACTCCTTCTGGAGCCCGCCAGAACGCAGTTACCCCCCTCGGGAATCTTCCCATTTAATGCGCGGATCGGATCGCCCTGCCAGCTCAGAGCTACCCACTTTCCAGGCCAATGCCGGAGCAGTACACTTTCCGTATGCACATCGCATTTTGTTTGCATTCTTTTTTTTTCCACACCGAACGAAGAGCGCGCCACTCCGCTCCGGAGCGCGCAGCCGCAGAAGGTCCAAGAAGGCGCAACCGCAGGCAGCCACGTGTGTGGCTCGCACCACTCAGCGGCGCGCGAAGATCCTCACATAACATTGCATTTGCATTTCTTCATTCTTGGACTAACAACTCTGCGTGGCTTCTTCTTAACTGTCTAAATACACTAGGATATGCAACATAAAAAGAATATGAAACTAGTTCATGATCTAGTCGCTGAATTGTGTGTTCTACCTTAAAAGAATGTCAAAATGTTAAATATCTTGGAAATATAATGGACGAGGATCGAAACGTGGGACGGATATATTACAAGTATTTGTACAAAACTACGTTTGAGTATCCGTGAATTTGTAATTTTTGGATATACAATTCCTTCTACTATCCTACCTCGACACTGGTTCAATCTGCTTTGCAACACGCAATAGTTGGCTGAAGTGCCATTGTTGCAAACATCTAAAAATTTTACTTTATACTCAATTAAATCTTATAAAACTCATAGTTATGTATTTAAAATTCTACTCCTATATTCATTAAAATATACTTTCAATAAATAAACTTTTAAAGAAGTGACTCATGAGCACAGTACTAAATAGTTGCATAATTTTACATGAAATGAAATGCAACACCACTTCAGGTTATAAACATTTTATGAGTTGGGGCTCACATTATTTGCAAAGACTACGCAATATTGTACTACTACATAACTCTACAAAAGTGCTTCCTACCACCATTTGTTTTTTCAAGGTCTTTCGAGTCAACACGCCAGGCACGTTATCTTTAAACCATTGGCACGTTGAACAAAACATTTCCGACGGTTAAAAAAGTAGACGTTTCTCACAATATGTTTATCTTCTGCAATTTTCTAAAATTCAAATTTCAACGAAAATTAAATCCAAAACCTTTAAAAAAATTGCATTAATTTCAACCGGAAATGATGCGATATTACTCAATTTCAAAAAAATGTATTTGACCTTCTCTAAAGATTTCATTTTTTAATGCATTTTCGTTAAAAAAATTTCGATATTGTACTTTTGCAATGTCAAAAACTTTGCAAGTTTCCCAAATGCAGAGTTCTTTGAAAATAGAAGTAGTAAAATTTGTTACCGTCCTTTGCTTCATAAGAGGCACATTTTTCATTAGGCTTCTACAACATTTTCAAATTTTTCTCAATAATGGTTCCAAATTTTTGAATTAAACTTGGTCCTCGAATAGTGTGGTAAACTCTTAACACATGGCGCAGGTCTCATTTTCTTGAAATGTATACATTTTCAACAATTCCACATGCTCAAAATTTTCTCATCTTTTCTCTACAACTATAATGCAGATAGATATTAGATATAGGTTTTTCTTCATAGAATCTGTTATTCAAAGATAGATCTTAAAATAAGTTCAAGTATACTTTTTCGAAAATATTCCATTAATAGTTTTTGCATAATTTTGCGTAAAATAAGGGAATTTTTAAACTTATATTTTCTGAAACAGCTCCAAATTTTTAATTTTCCCCTATTATGTAGGAAAAAACGAGAGAAATTGTGCGGATACCTTTTTCGGCGGATTTGTATTTTCGAAACTCGCAAAAGTTAGGAAAATGCAAGAAAGTATGTGATATTTTATCACCACTAGTTTTGTTACCAGAGTCCGGCAATAAGAGTTTTTCTGTTGAAAATTTTTCTATTTTCACCGCATTATTTCAATACATTTTTGCGTCCTTCCAACATTCCAGGTTAGACCGCTTCCCGTCCAGAAACTGAGTCCAATGACGTGTCATGGGACAGAACGCAGAAGATCCAAGAAATTTCTCCACAAAACGGGTGATTTGTGTTTTGTAGTGCTGCGATTTAGTGGAGATTGCGCGAACCAAGTGACCCAACGTTGCCACTTCAGCCGACGCCGCAGGCAGCAGTGATGGCAGGTGAACCTAATTTCAAAGAGGCGGCCAACAGCTCCCAGGCAATGAATGAGACTGGTTGCTAGATAGTATTGTCAGTGTTTAAACATTGCAATGCAGGGATGCGAAAGAAATAGGTTTATATACAGCGTCGCCACCCCGTGGGATAATTATCGTTTTATAGAATAATGTTCTAATGTGTAGCATGTATAAGATAGTGTTAGTGGGAAAATCCCCTTTTGTAAGATAATTTCAACTACACTTTTTTCCAATATGAATCTATAAGGAATGGAATGATATGTTGTAGAATAGGAGCTTGCAAATGTAGACGTATCTATCCGCGTGATAATATACCGAAAGAATATCCTTTTAGAACAACTCTTCTGGAAGCGTTCGGATTTGCTTTTCCAGCACCCTGTTCGAAGGTGGATAGGGGCTCGCGCGAAAGATCATCCGACAAGAGTTGCGAGTACATTTTTTTGACTTTTTTTATTATGTAATTTTGATCTTTTATTTTTTACTTTCTACGCCCGAGGATGAAAGAACTACTTACGTAGTAGACATTTTTAACATATGGAAATATTTTCACAACAGTTTAATGCGCAAGTGATGTCACATCCAGTTATTTATGAAGAATGGAATGGCGGCTTACACGTGTTACTAGAATATTAACGCGCTACAACTGGCCCTTGCCCGAATGGGAACCTAGAACGCTTCCGTGTGCTGAGACACCGGTTCGTTCCTTGGCCAACCCGTATGTATTTGTGGGGGATAAAAATAGATCTTGACTCATTTTCCAGGAATTCTCTCGTTTTCAATGCCTCACATACTATCATTCATCCAACACCGTTCACCTCGTCATTATACGGGTCTCAATGACCTCAGCAATGCCCAGATCCTAATAATTGAGTAAACAAATCAATGTAGAATTTATGTTGACAAAAAGTTTCATTTACTATAGTCAAACACACTTAAGTTTATAATTCAGTAAATAAAAATTAGGAAAGTTAGTTTAGTCTATTTCTCATCAGTCTATTTCTCTCGACTGGCAACAGTAAATTGTATTCCAATTTTTTAGAAATATTGTTCACAGTTATTTTCATACATGTTTGTTTGTACTTTTCTCAGACTGACCGAATTTTATATACATGGCGTGAGAGTTTTTTAAATCTCTTCTGTCAGTGAAATGACTATCTCTATTTATTCTGCTATTAACAAAACTAATTTTATTGCTTTTTCAGTCAGGAACCTTCACTGGTGAATATAAAAACAAACTTTTATGTAAAAATTGAAGAGTTTTTTAATCTTTCCTAAATAAATTACGAGATTCCAAAATATTATTTGAGCTTAAGGGCGTTCTCGATAATTAACTCCCATTATGACGTACCCTCATTCTGATTCGTCTGTAATTGCAAGGCACGCCCTCATAAAAACTCCAAAATATAGGCCAAAAGAAACAAAAAATGTGTTAGCAGAAAACATCCTAACTGCATCATCGCTTTATGTACGATGATTCTCCAATGTGGCTTTGATTAATTACAGGTAAAACTAGGACGAGTTTTCTGAACCAGTAATTTAAGCTTAAGTAGCATTTAAGTCAAACAGACGAGAGAAAATACAGAGACTTCTCATGACAGGAGTATTACGATGTGTTGAAATATAATGCCTTTATATAAAAAGTTCTGCGGCGATTGTAGCTTTTTATTTAGTGTAAGATGAAAATAATTACATTTGATTTGTAAACAAAAAATACAATTGGTTTGCTTTTTCTGCAGTATTATGCTGTCTATACCGGGTTCATTTAAAGCTAATTTAACGTCGATGGTTAGAGTGCCGAATGGTTGCACATCAAAGATGATTGACGTTCTGGAAAAACAAGAAATGGAATAAGTACTCTTCAGTGTATCACTTGCCCAATGATTTATCACTTTTGTTTTTTGGTCGCGAACGCGCCACTTGCAACCCCAGGCCCAGTCGTCTCCTCCCGGAGGCAAGAGCACGTGGCCTCTTTAGCTCTTCTAGCCGAATAGATTTTCCACCCCGGGGGATAAAGTATGAGCCGATGGGGATGAAGGGTGAATGAACAATCATAAGCACACAGAGACACCATAACCATGCCCGAAGCGGCACTCGAACCCGAGATCCTTCTGTCGGAGATCGCCACGGCACTAACCTTAGCGATCTTCGCTATCCGGATCGTCGATGTATTATTATTATTATTATTATTATTATTATTATTATTATTATTATTATTATTATTATCATTATTTTAAGACAACTACTTTTCCATATAGTGACCTACTCCACTTAGAAGTTACTGGTTATGAGCCATTTAAATTCTTCACCCTGAACACTAAATAGATAAGAATAAAATGAATAATCTCATGAAAAAGAGCTACTTTTATATACTCTTGTCTCAATTTCTATTTAAATCGTGACAAGAGCAGTTTCACTTTCCTTTATACAAATTAGAATAAAGTTTAAATGAAAAAAAAGTAAAATTTCGTATTTGTTGCAAAACTCTGACTCTAGTAAAGTCAGCGAAGCGATCAACGACCAATAAGATATATGAAAAAACGATAGACATATCATGTACAATAGCTGAATTTGTACGCAATTTTTAAGTGAAAAATAATAGAATATGAAAAATTTTAAAAAGTCTTTCTTGCAGAAAGTACAGTTTTAGAACAGAATTGAATATTTATTTTGCCACAAAGAATTACTTGCACTTGCGGTGGTACGATTTTGCTATTACAGTTACCAATTAGAGGTGCTACAACACTACATACTTTCTCGCATTATTTTGTAAGAGTTCAGAGATAATGAGACCTGGAGCATTTTTATAAGTATTTCTATCAAATGTTATTTGTTGTTTTAAAACTACGCCGGTAAAATGTTCAACTATTGATATTTTCAAAAAATCCTTGAGTTCAACGAAGAGGAGACCGAAGCCACGTTTAAGCCTTTCTGTTCTTTCCCCGAGGATAATGATTAATCCAAATTTGGAGCAAGTTTTGAGAAAATTATTAAAATGTTAAGGCATCATGGAAAGATACTCCCAGAATCAAAATATCCGTCTTCAATGCGCAGGGCTTGGAGTTCGGCTAGATCAAGCGAGGAGTACTTTGGCAGCTAGCCTTGACCACACACGGACGAACAGACAGACAGGCGTTTTGCCGTGAACCAGCTTTTCTGCATATATGACCCACAATACGTGGATATTGACTACACAACGTGTTGGATGGAGCAGTTTAGTACCAAGAGGAACAAGATTTATTTTTTAGATATCAAGAACTGTCGTGACCGGCCGCACAGTTTTGAAGGTGCCGCCACAGTAGGGCGTTACCGCCCCTGGCGGCAGCGGCCAGCGACAAGCGCAGGCCAGCGGGACTCGACGATGTGCGGCCGCCACGCCTGAGCGAGCGGGGCGAGGCCCAACCCCCGCCCCCAGCTACGCCTGCCAGTCTGCGGACCTACGGCCCGGGCGAGTATAAGCCGGCCGTGGCCCGGGAGAGACAGAGAGTGAGCGGCCGAGTAACGGTGAAGAGTGGTGTTCATTGAAGATTGTGATTACGACGGACAGTGCTGCGACTACGGACTTTCCTCTACGGAGATTTGGCGACTCGGCGATATTTTGGTGCATCTACTGGTTACGACAACTCGGCTACGTTTCACTGTACATTCTCCTGGATATTCGGCACTATAGCTCTGTACCTGTTTTCTACCAATAAATTGTTTATTGAATTTTGTGTGTGTTGAATTTGGACACATCAAGAACCCACAATAACATATTATGATGAACAATCTCCACCCTCCTCTGCAGCGTTACAATAATTTGTCTTTACTACTAAAGTACGCAATGTAGTAGCAGGCGATCTAGTAAAAATCTACAAAAACTATTATAATAACTACGTGACTATTTAATAACAACCAATGTCTAATAAAATTCGTGTCCCAACCCTATTCTTCTAACATTGCCATTCTAATATAAAATAATAATGATAATAATACAAAATAATTAAATACAATGTCAACATATTCTAAAAAGAAATAATTCCATCATACTGTATCTTACTCCGCGGGTCGGCCTCCAGCATAGCTACAAGTACTTTGTTCTAATGCTGAATTGTTCTATTTAGGAAGAAAATCTTTCGAGACGAAATCCTCTGCTACTCGTCCTGCTTGTGAAGTATTAGTTGGTTGGCCTGAGGGGCGGTGGTTCGGGGGGCAACGCCCTGCAGGGGCGCTACATCGCCCTCGCCCCTTCGCCCGGGGCGGCGCGTGTACCCGACGCAAGCGCCCCTGCCGGGACGAGGCGTGAGCGTTTGCGGCCCCGAGCAATCTCGGCGCCGCGGCCTTAACGCGCCCGAGCCACGCAAACATTTGCCCTTTTGTTTTCAATTCATATTTTGCTGCTGCAAAGAGACGAAATTTTCTACATGTTGGGAGTGTTCAGACAGCCAATACACTTAGAACTCTCAAGTTCTCCGTTTCAGCCACGAAGTTCCTTGCTAATTACCTGCAGCAGCAACAGTGCTTAAGAAGAAAACCACAAGAAATTATTTTCTGAAAGTAATTGACATTCTGCTCATGGACAATAAATAACACTACAGTACATTAAATATTTTTAAACACAAACTGTCTTCACCAATACTACATGTAACAGTATGGTGTACACAGTATAAAAGTACACATATAAAAAATGTCCTTGTTCCATGACACAACATGTGAATAGCAAATGCTTACTGGTGGCCTCTTCCTGGGAGCCTTGCTGCCGCACGAGCCTTCCACGGAGCCTTGCTTCGGAGGCAGTTTCGTACTGAGTATGAGAATGCTAGGAGTGCCAAAAGTTGAATTTCTCGCACTAGTGCTAAAAGAGACACAATGCTCAAATATTCAGATAAAACTGAATACAACAAAGAAAAGAAAAAAAATCGTCTGACCACATCGGATACTACAGATCCTAAAGAAGCATATTTGTATACTTGCGTTAAAATCCAATTAAGAAAGGCTGTCGATAAAACGTATTGTTCGAGGTCAACAGATTTTATTTTGCTCGTAAGATTGCGCCGTGAGGATTTTCGCTCTCAAGTCGCAATATTGCTTATTCGATAATTTACTAAAATACAATACCATTTTTATCACTCGTATCATAAACAACTATTTTTATATTTAACATAGTGTACTATAGAATGACACAGACTTTCTCGAACTAGTTAGTTTTCAATTCTCTTTTGTCTGGGATAGCGTTTCGGTTTTACCCTATCCTTATCCCAGCTGGCAACAATTGTCGCCTGCAGACCATCTTTCAACTTTTCTCAAGCGACTTCAAGACTTCTCGACTACAAAAAAGTGAAGAAATTAAAAATGAACTGAAGATCCTAAGAGTGAATGAAACCATTAAACAACTTAGGGATAATTGGAAAAAGCATATTCAACAATTGCCAGACGAGAATAACTTAATGTTCTACATGTATTCCGCGAGGGGAAAATGAGATACAATTGAGAAGTTGAAGCTAATAATTCTAGAAGCATGGAGCACGCGAACGTCTAAACCTTCAACCATTCAAGTACAGAACACAATTGTCATTAAAAGGTATATGTTCATTATTCCTTATGACAGTTTTCAATGCGGAAACTTCAGTGACGACTATAAATTCCAGTCACCTTTTGTTTAATTCATTGAAGCGCAAGTTATAAACGATTACATTCCAACACACAAGGTCTCGCACAACTAAGAGTGAGCTATTATTCAAATTGCGATTAATAAAGAGAAGATATATTTGATGAGAAAATGGAATATTTAAGAAAACATTTATATTATATTTTTAAATTAATAAAGAAGTCAACTATAATGTTTCCTTAAAATTATGATAAATGACAATTTGACTCCAGTAACATTTTCCTTCATTTTGTTTTCTTGGTTAATTTGGAAAAAAAAATCCCGTAATATACGGAAATATCAGAATATTTTTTAAATGAAATATACCGCATATCATTGTTCGACTTTAAATTTAAATTAATGTATTGATTTATAATACTTTGTTTCATATCACACACCACACTCCATTTTTCGGTCGTGTTATGATAAATGAAAAATTTAAAGAATCATTTTGAGAGTGAAACAGATTAATATTGAATTTTTATGGGTGTCAGAAACCATGAATACCAGCCGAAATATGGATTTTAAAATATAAAAAGAAGTGCATTATTCTTCCTCCCGAAGCAAGCCTATAGGCCATTAAAGAACTGGGCATTTGCGTGCGTTTGATCAGTTCATCTTTTCTTGGCGCTTCAACTCTGGTGCAGGAGCTTTACACCCTTTTACCATGGCCGGGAACGTGTTTGAGTCGTTCTATAAATGCTTTAACAACTTGTCACGGCATTCAGCAATATTTTAGTTGAATATCCTATCATCACATCGTTACAGCACTTACGAGTTGCTCCTCCTGTACCTTCCCGCACGGTTGACAATGCAAGTAACATCGGTACATTGCAACCCCTCGTTTGATTGATTGATTGTTAGTGATTCCGATTGCGTCAACTACTATGCTTATTTGTTCCGTAAATGGAGTGCGTGTTTTTTACTCGGGAGGTGGCGGTGGCATTTTCACTGTTCCCCCGCTGGATGGCCAGATTCGGCGCCGACATACTGTCGGCTAACGGGTTTCACCCGGTATCACCCACCAGCGGGGCACCGCCTCATCCAGGACAAGTTCTAAGTCCCCGACCGGTCTTCCGGTATGTGTGGTAGTGTAGTGCATGTTAGTGTAAGTGTGTGTATGTAAGGGGTGAGGATAGGACAAGGAAGAGGAAGGAAAGATCGCGCGCGGTCCGTAGCCGTTTGTTAGGGTACTGCTCCGGCATTCGCCTGGTGTTGATCGGAGAAACCACGGAAAACGATCCTATCAGAGCAGCCGGTCGCTAGAATTCTCCTCCAGACAGCGACTGAATTCGACCTAGCTGCTCAGCTAGTGTTGAAAATCCTGCCGCCGTGGGGAGTGTAACCTAGGACCTTCCAGTCAGAGGCGCTGCAGTGACATCAGTCGATGCACTGAGCCACCGCTCCCTGTGTAGCCCCTCGTGTTGAGTGTTTATAAACACAGCGTTTCGGGAACACTTGTTTCTTTCTACAGGAAGCTGTGAAATCACATTTCCTACTAAGTCAAAATCTAGTATCAAAATTCTTATAAAGAAAATATTTTGTAACAACGTTATTTGCAATTTCTGAACTAATATAACAGACGAAGGCTCCCTCATATTAGTAATATATATCATCGCACTAGCAATATAGTGAAATGTTTGAAGATATTGGCTGGCTACATTTCACTGAGGAAGAAAATATCATTTTCAGTGTTCACGTCTTTTCATTCCCATACGCAGAGCCATTATGCTGCATTTAAGACACGGTTAAGGAGAACTGATCTAATTAGATTACGTTTTACTGGAAAATTCGGCATTTTCTCCAATAAATGTGTAGCCCCTATGCCTGGTAGCGCCCTATCCCCCGTCTGTTGGACTGTATACCATACTATTCGACCAAAAAATTCAAACTGCCCACATTTTGCGCATAGTATTGAGGCACCAACATCCCCTAGATCTATTCCTAAGGAAGCTGGTTGGAACCGGGAGTAGACTTTATAATCAACCGACTCTTAACATCTATGTCCTGAATTGGAGGTATAATAACAATAACAATAATAATGATAATAAGGATAATATTAATAATAATAGCCAGTCCGAATAGCTGAGATCGCTGGCAGTAGTGCCGTGGCGATCGCGGGTTCGAATTCCGGAAGGATTGCGGGTTCGAATCCGGCCTCGGGCATGGGTGTGTTTGATATGTGTTTGTGTGTGTCCTTCAATATCATCATCGTTCCATCTTTCATTCCCCCAGGATAACAACCTATAGCCAGATTCAGCCTATAGCGTCACGTTGGCGGCCATGGGTGGGAGGAGGAGCGGCAGTATCGCATACCTGTGGGCTGAATAGCCTTGTCGCCCCGGCGTTGGGATATACTTGGGTAAGTAAGTGGTAAGTAAGTGGGGTAAGTATTTAGACCGAGTGGACGCCAGCTTGACCTGGAAGGTCACGTGGTAATCGCGAGCCTCCCTCCTACACCAAGGACGGTCACGTGAAGGCTACACTCTAGGTATAAAATCGAGCTGACGAGCTCACACGGGGCTTTTGTTCTGGAAACCTCGCGCGATGCGCAAAATTTTACGCACAGGCTGGAGCGTGTCGTGCCTCTTGCATGGGTGACGAGGTCACGGTAGTGGCGCGGGAGAAGCGTCAGTGGAGGCGGGGCCTCCCTAGCTGTGTGGGGTATCCACAGGGAAATACTCAAAAGTGTGTTGTTTCGGAACAGAATTTAGTTATGGTACATACGTGTAAATAAACTTTTCCATACTTGTAAATGTCTGTGTGTTTTTCTCCATGACGCCACACAGCCTCATGCTGATCCCCTGATTGATTTCATGCAAGACTTGCAATGCGATACTTGATACTGATCCCGTGCAAGTGTATGTATGCGTGGTTCAAGACGGGCTATTCGCGAGGAAAAAAATATTTTTGTCATCGATTTACGTTAATGAGGAATTGCTGTTACATATACATCCTCAATCCATACATACTATTCAAGTGTTTCTAGCGGAGTAAATTATGTGTCAATACAAAAGAAAAATACTATGACGTTTTAGAAAGTAAGAGAAGTATGCTTTGCCAATGTTCAAATTCTGTCATTTGATTTCATTATTTTACGAATTATCATTAATTTACAGTAATATTAATATCCCCTTTCTTGTCCAATTAGGAACTCCGTTCCCTTGCTCCATTGCGATTTTTTTCTTATATACTGACAAAAAATACTGAAACGTTATTTGGATTCTGGTAAACTTTCTAACGCTTCGACGTACTATTTCCAACTTAGATTCTCGAGTCTCGCCACCACATATACAATGACAGTTGTGGGCTGTGGCTTGAATTTACGGAATGCGAAAGTAATATTATGAACTGCAAGATAATTATAAACACCCAAGTTGGCACTTAAAACCACAACCCTTCTAAACGATTGCTGTATTTTCTTTTACGACGACATCAGAGAGGAAAGGTCTTAAATAAACGTGAAAAGTACATCATCTTTGCAAAAGGTTGTGTACATAAAGATAAATTACGATGTAATGCGCTGCTAATATCTGCCGCGGTGCCACAGGACCGTGAAACAACGTGGAAGGAGGGGGGCAGGACTCGAAGCCCGCATAGCGTTACACCATGTGTGTGTGGTGTGTGTGTGTGTGTGAGAGAGAGAGAGAGAGAGAGAGAGAGAGAAAGAAAGAGAGAAGAAAGAAAGAAAGAAAGAAAGAAAGAGAGAGAGAAAAGGGGAGAAGAAGAGAGAGAGAGAAGAAGAGAGACAGAAAGAGAGATTAGAAGAAGAGAGAGAGAAAGAGAGAGGGGAAGAAAGAGAAAGAGTGAAAAAGAAAGCGAGAAAGAGAGGGAGAGAGGGAAGGAGGGAGAGAGAAAAAGAGAGAAAGAGAGAGGGGGAAAGAGACAGTGAAAGAGAGAAAGAAAGAGCAGGATTTTAACATAGTCAGCCAATTTTATTATAATATATTATCAATTTTCCTTAAGAATAAAATAGTTTATTTCGAAATAGCATTTTTTCTATTTTACAAGGCAAACAACAAAAAAGCCCACAGCCGTGATAAAGAGAAAAAAAGAATATCGAAACGTTGCGAATTTAAGTCTAAAAGGGAATTGATGACTGTGATTTCTTAGTGTGACAATGAACACCACACACACACACACAACATTGATTGACGAATTAAATCTTGGACGGTGTTCCGCAAGTCGTAAAGTCGTAAACCTCGTACTGTATCCGGGGATCGAGTACGGCCATCATACACACGCAGGCGGACCCGTTTCTATATTTCATGATTCTTTGAGAAATACGTCATATTTTACAGAGGAAGAACACGCGATTCATAGTGAGTGTGAAATGTGATTGAATTATTTAGTTCTGAAGCAGTTTTTGCCAAGGTAATATATAGGAACTACGAGCAATCAACTACTATTACTGCTACTCATTCCACCTGGAAAGTTTGGTGCTTTTCAGAAAGCCTATTCCTGTCATCGTGATATCGTGACTCGCTCATTTCGTGTACGCCAGCGTTGTTTGAGCGCACACAGGCTCGGACGCATCGCCCGCGGCGCCCTCGCGGGCGAAAGCAGCTCCCGGGCGCCTCTCGCGGCAGCAACTGCCCGCGACGCCTCGCAGTGGCGACGGCGACGAAGAGGTCGGGCCACGCGAAGAGCGGTGGATGCTTGATCGTCCAAAGCCGGGCTATTGCTGCATTTATGGGCTGGTTGGTGGGTGATCCGGGCACAACTAATGAGGTCATTAGCACCGTCAGTGCAGTGCATGTTTTTTCATCGGGAGGGGGCGGTGATCTTCCCCCGCTGGATGGTTTGGCGCCTACCTACCGTCGGGTAACGGGTTTTCCTCAACCAGATACCTCCCACCAGCGGGACACCGCCCCACCCGGGACAAGCTCTAAGTTCCCGACCGATCTCCCGGCATGTGTGGTAGTGTAGTGCATATTAGTGTAAGTGTGTAATTAGTGCAAGTCAGGATAGGACAAGGAAGAGGTAGGAAAGACGGTGTGCAGTCCGTGCCTAATTTGTTAGGGTACTACTCCGACATTCGCCTGGTGTAGTTTATCAATCTGAGATTCTTTACAGTTAATTCATTCTTTCACATCAGTTAAATTGAGCAATTGGAGGGTTAACGACGACGCTGAAATGGAACAATGAACCCCTTGCGAAAGAGCATTTATGTTCGTCGTCGCCCGTGCGGGTTACTGCGTGACTGCGAATCCAAACCATAAAAAATGAATTCGTGTTTGTGCATTTCATTGTCTTTAAGGAAAGAATGCAAATATGCAAAACCGCAGCAGAGTGATAACAAGCCTGCGGGGTTGAATCCCACGCTCAACATGCGTGGGAACAAACTTTGCCCTTGTCTTTCGTGACGGTAGGGGTTGTCGATCTCTTCATGTGGATTGCTTATCGTTTGGTGGGTTGGGAGATCGTTTGACGGGATCAATGTCAGTGCGCGAAGATAAATGATCTGTAGCAAGTTTATGGATAAAAAGAGTACAATCAGGGGACGTGAATTGTCCATGTGCGCGTGTTGTCGCAGAAGGCGTCATGTTGTACTGATCCTAGATCCGAGGAGCCCGCAGGTGTCTTTATAACTAATGAATGGATTAAGATGTTGGAGTTTAAAGGCAAACAAAAAGAATATAAAGTAGTCACCTGTACATCCATGAGTCGCTAAAATCATTCAGAATCCCTTACACATCATTCCACTTCGTGTGAAGTATAACAATGATATTCGTGAACCAACGACACTTCAAGTGAGAATCAAGCCATTTAACTTTGTGAGACTTTTAAGAGAGTTAACTTTGTTGACTAAGAAAAATATTCAACCTAATTCTCGGGACTCGTTCTCATTTCTGGCGAACACCTCTGTTTTAGAAGAAACGCTGGAACAACTACCTTTCGAGACATCCACACGATGCTGCCAGAAGAATGCGTCCGTTGTAGCGCGATCAACTCGCATCAGGGATGGCCGGTGCTGCGTCATCTCTTGACAGCGCGGCGGTCGGCGTGCTCGGAGAACCACGTGGGCAGGTCGCCTTCGGTAGTCACAAGATGAAGGCTTCATGTCTAATATCCGGGTGAGGTCTCTCGTGATAGCTCACCGTGAGGGTTTCTCTTTATACGTGAAGACGATTTACTCATTTAAAAGACGGCGGGAAATGAAGCTGAATTTTAAGGAGATTTACAGTTGTTTTTTCTAATTTGTCATAATGTATACACTAAGATTAAAATACTGTCGATAGGAAAGATTCTGAACATAATTCAGGTAAAGGTAAATAAGAGTTTGGCATGGTGATATTTCTTTTCCACTTAATTATAAATATTGCGATGTATAGTATTTCCATTCCATCTCGATCACGTTTTTCGGCACGTTTACCTGATCTTTGAGTAAATGCTGAGATTGCCCCTTGTTTTGCTTCTGGACATAAATGTAACTTCATTATCTGTGCACGTCTTCTAGAATTCAATGGGAAATAGTTATTCAAATTATCGTTCTCCATGTTGTTGCGGCAGCAAGTATTATTCCTTTACGAAGGTTATACTGAGGGATAAGAACCCAAATTTATTGGTGATTTGCCCTTGAAAATATATTTTATTACATTGGAGCGAATACGTTTGTTAACAATCGTTGCAATAAACACTCACTTTTTCTGTATTAAAAATTCAATTAGTATATGGCTTAGGGTAGGGAATCACAGAATTTTGAGGGAATTCTGATGTGGTGTTGTTAACGTCCTTAAGAGAAGAAATAAAAGAGGTCATCTTCGACAACATATTAGTTTTATTAAGATAGCCGACTTTCGACGGTTTTGCCGTCATCGTCAGTCTCGCTGCTTTCGGCAAAAGTCGGTCGACTGAGTCTATGTTGTCGAAGATGACCTATTTTATTTCTTCTCACAGAATTTTGAAAATGTGCACAGAATTTACTTCTCCCCATAGCAAGTTACACATAGTTTTAACTGTTTATGACGTCAAATAAATAAATACAGTAAAGTGGCAATAAAAGTCGCAGGGGAAATTAGTTATTATTATTATTATTATTATTATTATTATTACTATTATTACGATTTCAAGAGATTGCAGCGCCCCCGATGGCGTGGCCAGAGTGTGGAACCCACGCACTCCCTGTCGCCCAGTGGGTTTCTGCTGGGGTTGATTGTTTGTTTCGTGCTTTCGAGCGCTTCTACTGCTGAAGTCATTGGTCCCGTAAGTTAAGCGAATGCCTTTTATATGATAATGTCAGCAATATGTCCCCGCTGAAGAGTGAGATCCGGTTCCCATGTGCCCATCGGCTTGTGGGGTTTTCCCCCAACCAGTTACCTCCCATCATCGGAGCAAGCTCTGGTCTCCAGACATGTGTGGAAGTGTAGAACATGTCAGTGGAAGTAAGAGGTGAGCATGGAAGAGGAAGGAAAGATCGCGCGCGGTCAATGGCCCGTTTGCTAGGGAACAGTTCCGGCATTGATATGGTTTTGATCAGCAAGGCAATCTCCGATTAGAACAGTCGGCCGCTAGAATTCTTCTCAAGGCAGCGGGTGACTTCGTCGTAGTAGCAATGTAGCCAGTGTAGAAGCTCCTCCGGAGCGTGACCCTGGGACCTCCAGTCAGATGCACCGCAGTTGACGCCCTGGGCCCCCTAAGGGGGGGGGGCGCGCCGGGAGGCGCGGACGCGCAAGATTAACGACCGCTCGGGCAGCCGGCGGCGGCGGCGGCGCTGGCGGCGGAGAAAAACGGCGGCGATAAAGAGCGGCGCGTCGGGCGCGCGGGAGCAGGTGCCGGGCGGCGCCGCGGGGGCCGCGCCGGTGGTCCACTGGCGACCGCCACCGCTCGCCGCGGCCCCTCCGCCGATCAGAATGCCGAACCCCTCATCTCTGAAAAATCTTCGCCTTCTTTTTCTGATAATCCTTCATCATCATAATCGTTTTATCCACGTTTCCTCCATCGTCTTCTTCACCTTCGTCGCCATCTCCACTGTCGTGATTCAGTCGCTGTCTGGAGGAGAATTCTAGAGGCGGCTGCTCTGATCGGTAGTTTTCCGTGGTTTCTCTAATCAAACCAGGCGAATGCCGGAGCAGTACCCTAACAAACGGGCCACGGATCTTTCCTTCCTATTCGTTGTCCTATCCTCCCCACTTACACTAACATGCACTACACTACCACACATTCCGGGAGACCGGTCGGGAGCTTAGAACTTGTCCTGGCTGGGGCGGAGCGCCGCTGGTGGGAGATACCTGGTTGGGGAAAGCTCCGCTAGCCGACGGTAGATCGGCGCCGGATCTCGCCATCCAGCGAGGGAAGATTACCGCCACCTCCAGAGCAAAACACGCACTACACTTTCGGGACTAAAGACCATAGTAGGTGACGCGCCCGGAATCACAAATGATGAATCAATCTACTGTCGTGACCAACCGTCTCCTGTCTCTTCACAATGTTATTCTTCGTCATCATCGTGTTTGTCGTCATCAGCTTCATTTTGTTTATTTTTTATGCATCTACATTTTCTTGTTCATAATCTTTATTATTTGCTTTTATTCTTAAAATGTCTCCGTTCTATGACCTTCGTTCTGAGATTTATATTACTTGATTTTCCGTATTATAGCTTAAAACTTCTTAAATGTATTTGCACATAAAAACTAGTGGTGCAAGAACACGTACATTCTCGTACTATTTGCATACAAAATGACGCGAAAAGTACTCAAATGTTCGAAAAATTGTATATGACATTATTTCAAAATCTATCTTTAAAGAACAGATTTTAATAAGTGAAAAAGTCTCTATCTTAAATATTTTAGTTACACGAAGACGCCGAAAAATTTTGAACTTTTGCAATTTTCGGAAAACCAGAGATTTCAAGGAACATGATACCTGCACCATTCACTGAAACGTTCTTCACACTATAAAAAAAGGTGGTGCCATTTTTTTGAAAATTTAGAAAAATCAGTTTCAAATTCAAGGGACCGTGACAAATTCAAGGGACCGCGACATCAGACAGATCGACTGAGGAATGCCAATTTTGGAGAAAATCGGCTTAAGTGTTTAGCCGCTAGCGTTGTTTGCAGTCGGACGGACGGAGGTGTTGCCGCCAATCAAGGACTCACAAAACAATATGTATTCAGGCTACACGTGTTGAAAGATTTTCTCTAAATTTAGCAACTGGGTTAATCCCCCTTTCCGTTAGCAGGGCCCTGTAATACCAGTTTTTTTCTGCTTCTCCTCGAGACTCAGCTTTAGAGGATCGCATGTTCGAACATCTTCACACAAACACAGCATGTACATGGAAATGAAATTTGTTACGTTATCACGTGTAACTCTTGGGATGGAGAAATGCACGGAAAATAATTTATACTAGAAGGAACATAATTACGTCAGTACATCACTGTGGGTTTCCACACAAATCTACGACTCGGCACGTAGTAACGTTTTACCAACGATAAGTCGGAAGCCACAGATTGGAACGGCAAGCTCCTAGAACAACTTAACACTAGAATCAATAAACAGTCGTCATTTACAGTTAAAGGCATGAAATCAGTAAACAGCAGATGATCTTGTATTTCGTGTACGTGAAACTTACCGTTTCTTCCAAACAGGTAATCATCCTCGTTCACCATAGTCGAGTTGCGAGAACTATTAGGTATTTACTACTCGCTATGGCGTCGTTCGTGTGCAAATGAACCACATGTTCCTTTGCCCCGCTCAGCCCAAGGGACTGCGCGCAGCGCTGCCTGGCGGAGCGAGGGCCGCGGAGACCCATCGCTAGGCTCTAAAGGCCCATCACAATGCAAACACAACATACGCATGACTCATAGACGTAACGTTAACATAATGATAGCCTAAGATTCACAATTTCCAACACAAACGTAATCAAAACAAGAGTTTACTATTGGTTGGATGTGAGAATCGATTTCGAGATATCGACTGGGTCCACAACCGGGGGGGGTGCGTTAAATTGTCTATCGACGTATTTCGATACTCGATTGTGAGTTAACGTACTTTGATTGTTCATTTCTTATTTAAGACATAAGCATCAGCACACAAGCTTACAGCTTGCAAGCTTTTAAGTTAAGTCTTACGTGTAATGTTATGCGAACTTATGTGAATGAGTACCCTTACGACGTAGTCTAACTTCTAGTTAACGCCATGCTTATGTTTATATTTGGATTGCGAATGGGCCTTAATAAAGGGAAAGGGGTAGGGCAGAGAAGGGAGCATCGCGCTCGTTGTTTAATGCACTGCTCCGGTATTCGCCTGGAATTGAAAACCGCGGAGGCGACCGACAGGAGCAGCCCGTGGCATCCAGTTACTCAGGAAATATGAAAACAATGGGAACTCGAATCCACAACCTCCCAATCTACGAACTTAACTTCATTTTCGTACTCGCACTTTGCAGCATATGCTTCCAAAGTAACAAACTCACATCGTGGAATGTGGTATCGCTTTTGAGGGAACTAGTTCCGGCTCTTGATCTCAAAAGTTGGTGGTCCACAAAATAATGACGAGGTGGGGGATTGGCTGCAGATGCTGAGATTAACGTACATAATGTATAATCGTACTTAGATACGTAAGAACTACACTGTATCTCGCATGCAGATTTTATGGCGGGATTTGCATACTACCTTGCCGCATCCCGTAGCGCCCGCGTCAAGGCCGAAGGGAAGCAGTCGGCGGCCTATCTCCACTCTGATTGGTTCACTAACATCATAGAGATATATGTCCTAAAAAGCTCCGCTCCTAGTTAATGTTTTGTCTTTCCCTACATTTTAGCACAGTAGCTCGGACGTAGCAACTCGATGTTAATCACCAGGCCCATACAAGGATATAAATATCTCATATCTGTTTTAGAGTTCATACACACAAATTGTGATGCGACTAACTCTCGAGTGTCAAATAAAGATATTACATAAAATTAAATACATTTTTAGAGTGACCATTTCTCGTTGAGCTTTGTCAAACTTGCTCCAGCCTGCACGAGCAGTCACTGGTCAGTTTGATTTGATAGATGAGTGTTTTCGGGTGTGTCAACTGCTAAGATATCAATAGTTCCGTAAGCGTAGTGCATGCTTATATCGCGGGAAGTGGCAGTAATATTCACTCGGTAGATGGTGACATCCGGCGTTCACTTGCGGGTTTTCCTCAACCAGGTATCTCTCATCAGCGGGACAGCACCCCCGCAGGGACAAGCTCTAAGCTCTCGACATCTGTGGAAGTGTTGTGCATGTGTGTGTGTAAGTGAGGGATGAGGATAGGACGAGGAAGAGGAAGGAAAGATCGCGCGGTCCGTGGCCCGTTTGGTAGGATACTGCTCCGGCATTTGTCTAGTATTGATCGGAGAAACGATGGAAATCTCCTCGAGACAGCGGCTGAATTCAACCTATAATAGCGAAGCAGCCAGTGCCGAAAATGGTGCACCCGAGTGGTGCGGAAGGCAAGAGGGAGTGCGGTGGCACCCGTTGATGTCCTGAGCCACGTAATCCGGCCCGCGGGTCAGAGAGCGGCTGAGGGCGCTGCTGACGAGTGTCGGTGACAGCCGTCCACGGCGCGGACGCGGCCACAATGGCCCCTTGAGGGGGGGGGGAGATAGCCATCGCGCGCGCTGGCGGCGAGGCAAAGGCACGCACGCGCGCGCGCCCCAGACAGGAGGCACCGACCGACGGCTCAGCGGCGAGGCTCTCATCACACCAACAACACAAGCAGGCGATTAGCGATAGCTGCATTCTTTCATTGGTTATCAATGCACACGTGTAATACACACATTATCCCGCACGCATATGTGTATGTATGTATGTATGTATGTATGTATTATATATATATATATATATATATATATATATATATATATATACATACATATCTAGGCCGTCAGAACCGCATTGTTATTGCTGTTTGCAAACATGGCTTCCAGTGTCTACAACAGTGTTTCGAGTCGTCCAAATACGAGGTTGCGTCGAAATTGGAAAATTAAGAAAAACAAATTTTTCTGATAATCCATGCTTTTGAGGTCAAAATGAAAGAATTTTTGTTAATATTATGAGAAACACATAGGTTTTTCTGGTCTTCTTCTGGCTCATATTGTGATTTAGGGGCTCTGTAACTGCCAGGGACAGGGGGGCTTGCGAGTGATGATCTACTGAGTAAATGGAAGCGACAATGATGGATAGGTGAATAATAATGAAGACATGGATGAAGGCATGGAGAACTGGGAAACCCAAGAAAATGGACGAAGGCCCCGTTTTGTTCACCACAAATTGCACGCGCGCCTCTTCGACGGAAGGCTTAGGCGTGAACCATTTCGCTAGGATTGATTAGTTGGTTGGTTAGCGATTCCGGGCGCGTCAACAGCACAGTTAATTAGTCCCGTAACGGTAGTGCATGATTTTTTCCTCAGGAGATTGCGGTGATCTTCCCACCCGGGACAAGCTCGAAGCTCCCGACCGGTCTCCCGGAATATGTGGTAGTGTAGTGCATGTTAGTGTAAGTGTGTGTGTAAGGGAGGATAGGACAAGGAAGAGGAAGGAAATATCGCGCGTGGTTCGTGGCCCCAGTGTTAGGGTACTGCTCCGGCATTCGCCTGGTGTTGATCGGAGAAACCACGGAAAACGATCCTATCAGAGCAGCCGGTCGTTAGAATTCTCCTCCAGACAGCGACTGAATTCGACCTGGCTGAAAAGCTAGAGTCGAAAATCCTGCCGCCGTGGGGAGTGGGAACCTAGGACCTCCCGGTCAGAGGCGCAGCAGTGACATCAGTTGATGCACTGAGCTACCGCTCCCGGTCATTACGCTAGGAGTTGCTCGTGGCTGATCGGCTTGTCACATCACGTATCGTACGTAAACCGTCATCTGATCTTCCCATCAGATCTCTTCTCATCAATCACTCGCTGCATCTCCTACCAAGGAGTCAGCGAGGATTAACAAAAAATATGGGAAGACACTCACTCAGAAGACGTGTTGTGTGTCAAACGTTATGGAAGTTCAGAGTTAAGGAACCACACAGAAACGACAGGCAGCAGACAGGTAACCGAAAGGCTGCCCAGCGGCGAGATACGTGAATTAGGAGTCGACCAGGGAGAGTTCGAAGGCTAAAAGAATTGAGTCATGCTGTTGCGCCTGCCAAATACGCGAGTCACTGAATAACAGTGAGGTAGAAAACAATTTCTATAAGATCTGACTGTCTTCAGATGCACAAAGGAGCTGAAAGAATGATTAATTGATTTTGTTACATAAATCTATATTAAAAAGTCACCTGTACGATAAGAATTGGAATGATATAACGTGGTTAAAAAATAGTGTTAAATATGGTTTCAATAATATCTTTATTATTATGTCACATTAAGAAAATGAATCAATTGATTTCTAGATTTAATCCAAAGAATCTTTTTGACTCGTATAGGTACACAAACGATTTGTCATTGATGCTGAATTTTATGTGAATAACGTAGTTAGCACCAAGCTAAGACCAGGAGATATAATTTAATATCTTACTGAACCACTGAGAAAATGCTAAGATGGACCCTTGCTTTCCTTCTGGGGATAACTCTGGGGTTGAGCTCTCAGTAGAGAGGATCACACGCACAAAATAAATTTAAGACCGCAGAGAACGGATGTCGGGAAATTCTCTTTCACAAATCGAACGATAAGGGATTGGAATAATTGCCTGCAAAAACCTTTGAACCCTTTCCTCAAGCGTTCAACAGTTCAGAAAATTAATTTAGGGTATTTCTAAGTTTACGAGGGCGTTAACTAAGAATTTTAAGTTTTACAGTGAAGTGAGGTATCGTGCAGTGTAGAGCAGAGAAATAATGAAGGAAATATTTTTAGTGAAGTGAAGGATAGTGCAGCGCGGTCTTAATTGTATAAACACTCAGTGCGTCTTTAGATGATAGACGTTTCTTTTCTTTTTCATGTAATTTCATGTTTTAAGAATCAACAATTTTTTATTATTATTATTATTATTATTATTATTATTATTTTAGCAGTATTATTACCGTTATTATTTTATTTGTATGAAATTATTATCTTATTTATGTAATTGACTGCCGCCGGGTTAACCCAATTGCGTTTTAAATAAATTTATCTTTAGCTTTGCTTGTAGTGGTAGGAGTAGAGCGGGTGTAAGGATTGCTATTTTGTAGCAATAGGCTTACTATAAAATCAAATCTGTAGTTCGTTTACCGATGCTCAGAATGGTTCTATAACTCGGGAGGGGAAAATGACTGTTTTCCAAATATTGCTAACCTTTTTTCCTGTACTTTTTATCGTTAACTTCGTAAAGTAAAAGGGTGTAGAAGAAGCACTGTAACTCAAGAAATGGAGTGCAGATCGCATTTTTTCAGTTACATCACAGATGTTTTACTATTTTTGACGAAAATAAATAAAGTAAAGTAAATCCCCTCGGGCACAGAAAGTTACATGAAAAAGTATCATACTTTTTTCAAAGTTTAATGTTCCATTACAGAATTAGATTAAAATCAGTCAATTTTTCCCGGTAGTATGTCTCTCTAAACCCCCTTAAAAATGTTTTTTCTACTATCCTCAGTTTAGAATATTTTAAAAGGATCCGTCTAAAAAGGGTTCCAACTGCAAGTCGATTCGTCACGGTGCGAGGCTCTAGCAGAATAGCGAGGTTGAATCCCGCTCTTCCCGATCCTTAGAGCTGGACGCTGTGTGGATCTTCGATTGCAATGTCGCCCTATGCTCAGGATTTCTCAAAGGACTTCGTCGGTATTAAGAGTTTGCGATTGCTACACGAGCGGATGAGAGGGGGACGCAGGGAGTCGCAGAGAGGGAGAGGGAGAGAGAAAAAAAGTTTTTTTAATCATCGTATGGACGCGGGGCGACCACGAGATACTATTGTTTCGCAGCAAAGTTATTTGTGTCTGCCACTTGATAACGCTTTTTAAACCGCTAGACGAATTCGAGATTAATGAGGCGACCCTAAGTGAAATTGATGATGCACGTTGATGATGAGCAGGTAGGAGGCGGGGAGAAATGTCAGGCGAGGTAAACGGGGAATCCCGATAAAACCTGCTGCGAACCTGATTGTCCACCACACATTCCACAGGGAGTGAGCGGGTTTTGAACCCTGCTCCCGGGAATGGATGGCGACGAGCTGGCTTTTGCAACACGGTTCGCCCACAGACAGAGAGGGAGAGAGAGAAAGAGAGAGAGAGAGAGAGAGAAAGAGAGAGAGAGAGAAAGAGAGAGAGAGAAAGAGAGAGAGAGAAAGAGAGAGAGAGAAAGAGAGAGAGAGAAAGAGAGAGAGAAAGAGAGAGAGAAGAGAGAGAGAGAGAGAGAGAAGAGTATGGAGACGGAAAAAGGAGAGCGAAAAGAGAGAAAGGAAAGTGTAGTGAAGGGGAAGAGCAGGGAGAAAGAAAGAAAGGGGAAAGAGAGGCGAAATAAAAGGAGACAGAATTAGAGAGGGAGTGAGGGGCGTCTGCGCCAGACTGGGGAGGGGGCGAGGGAGGAGAGCCCAGTGCAGCTAGTTCCCCGTGTGTCGGCGCCTGACGCAGACCGCAATGGCAGGGTGGCGTCGATCCTGTCCTCACGGCGCTCTCTTGGGCGAGGGCATCGGGCGAGCCTCGGCAATGCTTCTCAGGCAATTCGTAATCATTAACTATTGTTAAAACCATTTAATGCACATCTCTCTCGTTATATTTACATCAAAGACGATTTGTATACATTATTGCATTAGAAGTGCTTCAAATTATTAGAGAAAACTACACATGAGAGGGGCAGCCGCTAGGATTATTCTCCTCCAGACAGTGCTTGAATTTGGCCCAGCTGTTGCCGTGGAGCTACGGTCGAAAATCCGCCACCATGAGGACCCTAACCCAGGACTTAACCGGCGGACGCTGCAGAGGGGACAGATGTTGCCAGTGACGCATCGCGAGCCTACGAGGCGCATCGGTGCACTCGCTGGGTAGAGGATGGATGCACGCGATTGCGCTAAGAATTGCGTCTCTCTTCCGAGATGGTGACATCCCACAAACACAGAGGTGAGGAAGAACGAAAACAAGGAATCCATCTCATGTAAGGCCACAAATTCATCACGTCAAGACCAAAATAAGCAGGAAATTGTGCTGGCAATACTATTTCTATATTTTTACAAGTTAAAAAATTAGGGCTGGATTTTAGCGGCCAGATTATCCGCCTTCTCCGCTGAGATCGGAGTTCGAACCTGAGTCAAGTGTTACTGAATTTGCCTAATAGAAGGCTTTTGACAGGGATTTTTCGGAGATCTACCTCTCATTCCACTATATGTTCCATCATAATTCATATACCTTCATAATCACCTGTTCAAAGAACTTCATCCATACCATATACTGAACGAAGGCTTCGAGCCTAATCCTTGGACAATAGCATAATAAAAAACAAGGCTGTTAAAGAGCGGCAATTAAATTACTGCAAATAAAAATAATGATATTTCACTTCACAATGTAATATTTTTAAAACGTGTTAATGACGTAGGAAATATTTGTTTGGGAACGCGCTTATTTGGACCCCAGTTGCTCCGAGTGGCGACGAACCCACTGCCCGTGGAACTGCACTTGTCGGGTGAGGCTGGTGGGGGGCGGGAGGCGGAGGTGGCACATCTGTTTACCCCGACAGACGGCGCCGCGAGAAAGAAGACACGTTGACGCGCCTTTGAATCCTCACGCGCACCCAAGCGGGCACGCCCTCCCGGGCGTTTCCCTGACGCAGCTTTCACCCTCGAGGACACACTTCGCGCCCCGCCCTCGCGGGCTGGCGCCGCAGGCGGCGGCGGCGGAAGTGGTGGTGGCGGCGGAGGTGGGCGAGGAGGCGGAAGCGGAGGCGGCGGAGGTGGAGGACGAGGCGGCAGCAGAGGTGGCGGCGGCGGTCATGGCGGTGGAGGCGGAGGCTGAGGTGGAAGGGGAGGCGGCGGCGGCGGAGGCGGCGGTGGTGGAGGCGGAGGCAGCGCCAGAGGCGGAAGCGAAGGCGGAGGTGGTGGCGAAGGCGGAGGTGGAGGCGGAGGGGAGGCGGAGGTGGAGACGGCGGTGGAGGCGAAGGCGGCAGCGGAGTCTTGTCTTTGGGTGAGGAGCGCAAACGCGCCGAGGCTCCAGTGTTGAAACAGCGGGAGGACTCTGAAGCTGCGCGGGCGGGGCGGGGGCGGGGGCGGGGGCGGGGGTGGGGTCGGGGGTGGGGGCGGGGGCGGCCGCTCCCTGCCGCCTCCGCGCGGTGTAACGGCGCTCGCTCCATCTCGCCAGCGCCCGCCCAACAATTGAACATGCTCTCCAAGTACGCATTCCCAAGAAACACGTTTCAGAAAGAGAAACATACAATTTCGCAACGGTTGGCGGATGCCGTTTAATGCACCTGAAATGCCATATTGAACACATTTCCTTGGAAGCACGATGGAGAAGCGTTCTAAGAATATATTTGTAAAACTTTGTTTTAAAACTACAAACAAAAATGGAAATGGAAATACGTTATTTCCGAAATAAACTTTTCGATGAGTGAAAAGAAAATAATTATTGATCAAGTCGACGTTAAGTTCAAGCAGTTCAATCTACACATGATACCGAAGCCTTCGCTTCAAAACAAACTTGGGCTCATGAAGTAATTCGTCAAAGCTCTAAACAATGAACGTGAATATTTTCTGTACCTGTCATCCATTCCCTGGCATCAGTAATGCCAATATCAAAGAGGGTATCTTTACAGGTCAAAATATCAGGAAATTTCTATCTGATGCTGCGTTTGAAGATGTTACGTGCGCTGCAGATCGATCGGCATGGAAATCATTCCGAGAAGTGGTCAAAACCCTTGTTGGTAACAGAGAGGATTCAATCTAATATATATATATATATATATATATATATATATATATATATATATAACACACACACACACACACACACACATATAATGCTTGTTTCTTTCCACGATTTAGGCTGTAAAATGAGCTTAAAGGTGCACATGTTACATTTGCACCTGAACTATTTCCCGGAGAATCTAAAAATGCTGAGCGAAGAGCAAGGAGAAAGATTTCACCAGGATCTAAAGGAATTGGGCCGCAGATGTCAAGGGAAATGGAACAAAACCGTGCTAGGAGATTACTGTTCGTTACTAAAGAGAGAAGATCCAAGTGCGTCTCACACGCGGAAAGCGAGACAAAGAAGTTTTCAAACTAATTGAAGACCTTATGAAAATGAAACCGTGGTCTTACCATCATCAATACATTATGACGCATTTGGCTCATTTCAACTGTGTTGTTCTTGAAATCAGTATACGCAATGCATTACATGTTTCTATGTTATGTTCAAAAGTATGTAATATAGTAGTGTTTGGATGAGTAAAATAATAAAAAAGCATGCCTTACATATGATAGCAAATTAATTGTAAACTTGCCTGAGCGCGTGTCCCATGTCCATGCCCTGAGCCACCTATGCCGGTAGGGGTTAGTCGAAGTACAGTGTGGGGGCTGAAATGAGGTGTTCGACTCGGCACTCATTGCACCATTGCAATGAGAAATTACTTATAGCTCATCGTCAGAATCATTCCCCTCTATCAAAACCAATCAACCCACACATAGCCGCTCTGGCCCCTCTTCCAATTGACCTAGCACTCGCACAAAGCGAGAGGCCCCTGCAACGCCCTCAGCCCAGGGCATCTGCCTCACCGAGCACCGCAGCGAAAGGCCCAAGGCACCCAACGGCGTAGCAGCGCTGACCCTACGGCCGTGCATCGCAGCCGCAGCAAGAGTGCTCTCAGCGTAAAATCCTCGTACAGAATAGAGAAAGTCTAGAGATATGATATTATATATGAGATGATTCATTGGAAAAAAAATAAGGGGATACTAATGAAGACATCTTCGTCTACTTCCTAGATTTATTAAGAGAGCCGGCTTCCGGCGGCGTGGCCACCATCAGTCTTGCTACATGTGGCCAAAGTCGAGAGACAGTGCCGTCCAAACCCATCCCACAATTAGGGAAACTGCAATGTATCCAACTATATTTTTGCATGTGCGTAAATATTTCTTCTCATGAGAAAGGCATAGAGGAATATTCCTTTGAGCGTAATTCTATTTGTAAATGAATATCTCTATCAAAATCATAAATGTATCATATTGTAAAAATATAATTTTTTTTCAAGAAGTATTTCTACTATGAATCTGCTTTAAAATATAAAAAAAACAAATTTTTTATTTTTTATTTAAAACATATTGAAGCGTAAATAAGTTTGGTTGTAAAGGGAAGGTGACATTTTTATGTTATCTTATCAGTGAACAAAGGTATTATTCATATGACAAAATGTGTAACTCCTGAAAATGAATCTTTAGCCAGCGAAAAGTAGAATTCTGGAGCAAATGAGTGTAATTAAATTTACATCGTTTAGATCTTGATATCTGAAACTGTCGGTAATGAGCTGAGGTGCCGAAAAAGAGAACAGAAAGATTGATGTGAAAAAAAGTAATTTATTGTTAGTTGGGGATAGCTTTCCAACAACACAATGCAACAAACCAACCCGATTTCGAACTCTCTTTTAATATGCGTAGTTCATCTTACAGGCGTCTACAATGCGCATTGTCAACGAGGTTTTCTACTCCAATTCCTCAAAGCAACAAACTATTAGTTGGTCGTTAAGTTGAGGTTTCTCGGAGGAGGCTGGTAAAAATCTGTAATACAATTTCCTGCATCCCCGCGATTGTATGGCCAAGTTTCAGCAACTGGAGGAAAATAGAAACTTGTGGTTCTTTGTCTATTATTAATTATAATTTAAGGGTATACTATCAGAAAGTTTTTTTTCCGGACATGATCCCTCCAATAACAAAACGAAAAACCGTCAAGATCGCTATACACTCCCGGCAAAATTTGGCGTAATTAGAACGACATCTGGCAGTACAATTCGGTAATTTTTGCTGTGTCTGATTTGGTACCTGGATCGATTTTGGGGTTATGGTATGTGTGATTGGAGTGAAATTAAAAATTGGGGGAATTTTGCAGAATACAGCAACATCAAATGAGCTGTTCTAAATTTATATCAATTGGCAGCTCTCTCACTTTTGCATGGCGAGGGAAAGCTTTCGTTAAATGAGTGAATGTTTCAAAATAATCTTGCTTTGTTCACAGTCAACTATCACGTGACCCTCTCCAGATTGAAAAGATGTTTGTTCATGAGAGTATTTCTCAGAGAAAATTCGCGGAAAAATATATAATAAAAGAAACCTTAACATGAAACAAAAACACTCTGCATTTTGAATATATTATGTTTTTTATTCATTATTAATGCGGGCGTTTAATGTTATCCCGCCTGCATCTTGGCTGGATGGTCGAATTTCCCTTCATGATTTCTGAGCAACTGTGAGAAGCAACCGACAACACATTCTTCAAACCCTGCCTGTTGTTCCTTGCTTATGTCTCTTAAACATGTATTCTTTAATAATATAATAATAATAATATGTTGTGGTATTGTGTCAAATTTAGGATGAAACAAGGTATTATGAATTTATACCGCTTTGTAACTATGTCGTCGTCTAAATTGCAACGAAACTAAAAAAAATCATACGTTTTAATTGCCTTATAACTTACAAAAGCATCTTAAGCCCCCGTCAACCTGAAAGTCTAACGTCCACCTTCAGACTCGCACGTCAGGCCTATTAAGTGCTAATCGGTGTCCAGAACGAAACGGATTCCTTCAGAGTCGTTAGGGATCGGAATTTCCTCTGCGCGTCGATGCACTTGCGAAGCCACCTATCGCGCAGTTTCGCAGCCATCGAAAGGTCGACGGTGCCGCAAGCAACAGCAGACAACATGGCGATTGATTAATTTGTGTTTCCTAGCTGCCACGGTCATTAGTCTCATAACTGCAGTGGACGTCAGGGCTTGTGACCCGGAAACCCTCGCTGGGGCGGATGTCGGCTGGCGGGGCTTCCCCCTCTAGATTTCACCGCCAGAGGAACGAAGCTGTTCCTCCCCGTCCCATCTTCATCAGGATTTTCGTCCAGTTTCCCTGATCCCTTGAGCATATGCTGAGATGGCCCCTTGTTTTGCTTCTGGACATAAATGTAACTCCATTATTTGGGCATGTCTCCTAGCAATGTAGTTCCTCTGTGAAAGTACTTCAGCATTCGCCTCGTATTGATAAAAAGGCTACAGAAAACTACCGATCAGAACAGCCAGTCGCTAGAATTCTCTCCCAGGCAGCGGCTGAATTCGGTTAAACAACATAGCTAGTCAGCCACCATTGGGTCTCGAACTCTAGGACCTCTAAATCAGAGCCGCTGCAGAGCCAAGAGCTGTTGCCCAGAGCCATCTCAGCCCATCAGAGCCATCTAGCGGTGAACGACGTTATTTTACAGGCGACATATTTCCTGACAATTTTCCCGTCATGAACTTATAAGTAGCGGAAGCCATCAAAGAGTTATTTTATCCGTGTATCCTTTGTACAGTAGTACTGCAGGTACTGGGAGTGCTAGCTCAGTGCATCAACTGATGTCACTGCAGCGCCTCTGACCGGGAGGTCCTAGGCTCGAGTCGGCGGCAGGATTTTCGGCACTAGCTTTTCAGCACAGGTAAAATTCAGTCGCTGTCTGGAGGAGGATTCTAGCGGCCGACTGCTCTGATCGGTAGTTTTCCGTGGTTTCTCCGATCAAGGCGAATGCCGGAGCAGTACCCTACCAAACGGGCCACGGCACGGACTGCGCGCGATCTGTCCTTTCTATTCCTTGTCCTATGCCTCCCTTACACACACTTACACTAACATGCACTACACTACTACATATTCCGGGACACCGGTCGGGAGCTTAGAGCTTGTCCCGCCTGGGGCGGCCCCGCTGGTGAAGAGTCCTGGTTAGGGGAAACCCCACTAGCCGACGGTAGGTCGGCGCCAGATCTCACCATCCAGCGGGGAAGATCACCGTCATCTTTCGAGAAAAACATTCACTACACTAACGGGACTAATGACCGAAGCAGCTGACGCGCCCGGAAACTCGAAAAAATCAATCAATCAGTACTGCAGGTGTGTTGCTGCTTATGATTAATGGATAGAAATTTATTTTCTTCCTTTTTCCACATTCTATGACCCTCTCTAACAGGCATTTGAAATAGGAAACTGTTGTTTTTAATGCAGTAAATATACGACATGGGATCACCACCTTGACAAGCAAGGCTTAAAGAGGATTTTTACGCATTCCAAACACAACCGATTTCGTTCAGTGTTGAATCCATCAACTTTGCCAAACGGCGTCTTATTCAACTTTGTTAACATACGTAAATGTGTGTCACTTTTCTTCCAATGTCTTCCCATGCGCTTCTTTTTTCTGTGGGGTCACATACCTGAATTTTAGATTATAAGCCCCCGAACCGATAGTGTACGGCAGTTTTCGGCTGTCCCCCTACCTCCTCCCTGAAGCTCAACGGCAGCGACATCCTTTGGCACAGGTGCGCCGTCGCTCTGGAGGTTCGCGCGCAAACAAAGCGGGGCTGATTGATGGGAGGGAAAGCCGCGCCCGGCGGGGGTTGGGGTCAGTGGGACCGCGGGGCGCGCCCACTCCCTCGGCGACTTTTGACATTGTCTCGCGCGGGGAATCCTGAGATTCGGGTCACGGAATGCCAATATAGCGGAGGAACACCGCGCTCTGGGTGATCGGAGGGGGGTCGAGGAAGACGAGTGGGGCGGGAAGGAGGCTAGGGATAGGACCGGGAGCGGTGGCTGAGGGCATCAAATGATGTTACTGCAGTGTTTCTGACCGGGAGGCCTTAGGTTTGGGTCCCGACAAAGAAAAGAGTTTTTACACTAGCTTGTTAGTTAGATCGATTTCTGTCGCTGTTTGGAGGAGAATTCTAGAGACCGGCTGCTCTGATCGGTAGTTTTCCGTGGTTCCTTCGATCAACACCAGGCGAATGCCGGAGCAGTACCTTACCAAACGGGCCACGGACCGCGCGCGATCTGTCCTTCCTCTTCCTTGTCCTATCCTCTCCCCTTAAACACACACACACACACACACTTACACTAACAGGCACTGCACTACCACTCATGTCGGGAGACCGGTTGGGAGCTTAGAGCTTGTCCGTGGGGCAGTGCCATGCCGGGGATACCTGGTTGAGGGAAACTCCGCCAGTCGACGGTAGGTCGGCGCAAGATATCACCATCCAGCGGGGGAAGATCATCGCCACCTGTCGTTGAACAACATGCACTACGCGTAGGGGACTAGTGACCTCGGTAGTTGACGTGTCCGGAATCACGAACAACCAACCAACCTAGGGGTAGGCGGGGAGGGGGCAGTTGGCCTGGAGAGGGGCGAGGGCGAAAGTGAATGGTGCTAAAACGGGACGAGAGCGGTGGCGGGGGCGGGGGCGGGGCTGGAGGTAAAAAGAGAAATGGGTCGGGGGGGGAGCAGCCGGATGCTGGGGGGGCGGGGCGATGGCCCGGCGGCGCACGCAGTGACTCGCCGTCCGCGCGCCTGGTGAGAACAAAAGAGCGCGGGGACCCGTCCCTCGACCTGCGCGTGCGACCCCCGGGGCGATGGGGGGGGCGTCATTAGGAGCACCTTTGACCCACTAAATCACACGTGATTGCTGCTACAGCCCGCAATGTATGAACATCTTCTACTCTAAAATATTATATTTATATTTAAGGCATACGCACGTGTTATTAGGTTCAAAATACATGCACTGCGAGGCCTAGAATTTTCCTTGATATTATAGGTTTAATGCCGGAGTCAATGATCGACAACACCCTATTACACGCACACGCATTTTCCATCCGAGGAAGATGATGGTGTGTATTTATGTCTGAAATTATTCTCCTCCTTCCTGCAAATTAACAAATGAATGAGCACACGAAACGAAAGAATCTTGGTTACCTACATTTGCTTCGAAAGGGGAAGCGTTCAGAAACGATGAGCAACGCACCAACTCAAAGGCCTCTAAGTTTAGTAGAGCAGAAAATGAGTCCATCGTCGAGCCTTCAACCTTACCACCCGACTACCACCAGCAGGATACCGCTTCACTGAGGGCCATCAAGGTGGATAAACAATACAGCAATAGATGACTCTTTTGATGACTTTCTGCAGTACAGGTCCACGGTCGTTTCTTCACGTAGAGAATCTCCGGAGTCCACTCTATCCCCATAATCCCAAAATACAATACACTTTTTTTAACTACGAATGAGACAATGTCAATAGCTTCGCGCCTTCTTCACACTCGACTTCAGCCTAAAAAAAGCCTCTGAGCTAAATTCAAATCGTCTATTTTGTCGCCTGACTTCTTCGCTAGATGGTGAAAGGAAAGTTTCAAAATTTGCCTGATGGCCAGAGTCTCGCTACGTAAAATAAGGCACCATTTAATTGACTTCTACATTATCCACTCTAAATACGTTAGTGCAATCTCAATGAAGTCTTCAGGATAGACTGAACCCTTATTTAAGAGCTGTAGCAATTCTTTCAATAACTGCAACCCTCAGTTCTTTTCAATGAATGCTGTTCATTGTCTCCGATATTAAAACTTAATGTTTCGGGAGTGTTATTTTATGTGTGTGAATTGGGATGAGTGATCTTAGTTCACTACAACTGATCGCTTACTGTTTGCGAGTTCACTACATCCAGAACGAATGTAACCTTTGGACTATCCTGGTAGGCTGGCCTGTTTGATCAGCCTCCGGGGCAGCAAGTGTCCGGGTATTGGGTGTAAAATTCCGCCTTCTCCTTGGAGTGTCGAGGTCGGGAGATTAGAGCTTCTCCCGGATGGGACGGTGCCCCGCTGGTAGGAGATACCTGGTTGTGGGAAATCCCGCTAGCCGACGGCAGGTCGGCGTCGGATCTCGCCATCCAGCGGGAGAAGATCACCGCCACCTCCCGAGCAAAAAAATTATGCACTACACCTACGGGAGTAATGACCTCAGTATTTGACGTGTCCGGAATCACTAACAACCAACCTACCTTGGAGTCTCGACCAAGCGAGGTTTGAGTTTGGTTTTCTCGTGATTCCCACACGTCATCTACCTCTCCACTACACACTTCATCTGAACGCACAGTTACCGTCATATCATCCCATAATACTCCAATGTCAGCGACTTACCTTGAAAGCCTGGCAATGACCGCGTTGAGAAGCTGGCTTTGGAACGTGGCATCGCCTTCCTGAAACACCCCGCCACAAAAGCATTAAGCCGTCGCCATGACAAGCAAAGCAAGTCCATCTGAAATGGGTAATTTTGAAATGAACTTCTCCTTATGTTACAGCAGTGATTCTTCCTTTCCACACACATTCCAAGTCAAATTTAGTCGATTACCATCTCGTAAACTGTCTATATTAGCAGTACTTTACAGAACTGATTATTTCAGCACGATCGTTTTTCTACAGCACTGACATTTCTTTAACGAACTGAAATAGTTATGCATGAATGAGGCTGTTAGACCGAATTTTGCTTCCCAATCGAGTAATAACATTTTTTTGTTACAATACACATATCGTATATTGTTTTATTCGAATTTAAAAAAGAACTTTTGGAGGTGTTTATTTAATCTGAACAACTTTTTCCTTTTTTTGTAAGTGTACTCACTCTTCAAAACAAGAATAGGTGTCCGAGAAAGAAAAATCGACCTTAAATTGTAAAGTTTAGATAGTCCTCTAGTGTATTCGGTATGTTATACTATAATTTGAAAGCTTGTAATTTTCAATTATATAGTTACTGTTTATTATACATTATTTCAACAATTTTTATTATCGTCAATGGTAGGCCACAGAATAATAGTAAATCGCAATGATAGTTTTAACGTACTAGTCTCGAAATAAAGTTTTACAACCCCAGTGTGGTCAAAAACTTAATTCCAAAATTGAACATGTTACATAATTTGACAATATATATTCACAGAGCATATATTATTATTATTATTATTATTATTATTATTATTATTATTATTATCATCATCATCATCACTTGAAAAAGAGAGAACCGCACCCTACGAGTTGTTCTCTAACCAGAATTATAGTCACGACCGCGAATACTGTCGTCGATAAGACATGAGGGTTGAAATATGATGATGATAAATGATCATTAGAGTAATGAGATGAGCATTGTGTTCAAGGAAGATAGGATGAAAGATCGAACCGCAAGGAACGCGCGGCAAATGCCCTCTGTCCGCCAGAAATTCCACTTGGACAGTTCGAGATGTTTATCTTCACACTTGAGAGGTGAAAAGCGCTGTCGCTGAGCTATTTGGCCTCGTATGAATTGAGATACTTTGTGACTCCAACAGACCGCGTGCCCTAACTGCCGCGGAGACAACAACGGGAGTTTGGGTTCTCCGATTGCGTGTAATGTTCAATCTCGGGCCGTATTTTCCGTTTAATATCAAGTACTATTCCTGGCGACGTTTTGGGAGCCTAAGCTTTACTGATAGCTGGAAGTAGTAAGCACAAATATAAATTAGTATATTGTAAATGAATTATTTTATATAATTTACCTTTTTAATTATTTTCAATAATTTAAATAAATTTATAATTTACAACTACAAAATATTTTATATAAAAAAATACATTTCACAATACGTACCCTCCATTTTAGTTTGCCGCCTTAAGAAAGTACTTCTTAAAAGAAAATGTATGTAATAATGCCGGGAAAAGCGGCGAATTTTCGGCAGAAAAACCCTTATTACCGGTCCCTTGGTAAAGAAAAAATCGATAAATCCAGTTTTAGATTTTTAACAACATCCTCTAACGTGGTGTAGTCAGAATTTATGTTTTGTGGGTCCAAGATACAAAAAAATCGATTGAGGCAAACCGTCTGCCCGTCTGTCTGTGGACAACGCTGGCGGCTAAACCCTTCAGACTACTTTTTCCAAAATTGATTTTCTCCAATCGATCTGACAGATGCTGCGGCCTTTTGAATTTGAAACCGATGTCTTAATTTTCGTGGGTTCTTCACATGAAGCCCCTGGGACATTTTCAAAAAAATAGCTCCATCGTTTTTTATCATATTTTGTTATTGATAGTGTGAAGGACAAAACAAAAAAATTCAAATATTTTCGACGTCCTCCTTCAACTACAATTATGAAGATAGAGATTTTTTCCCTTAACGAATTCGTTCCTTAAAGGTAAATGGTAGTGATTACGTGCAATAAGATAGATTTAGAAGTCTGAGCCGATACTACGAATATTCGAAGAAAAAAAAACTAACAGAGAAATGATGCTGGCAACCAAAAAGTCAACAGGAATGGCACGAGGAATAATGGCACGTTCTCTGTTTGTCAAAAATATTCAAGACTTCGGAATCGAGCTTCGAATTCTCGTGGAATTTCCGAGTTCGAAAAATTTCCTGGGTATCATCTTCTGCAGGGTCTTTCCGCCACGAACTCTGTCACGCCTACTTAGCGTATCTATATGGCGAAAACGGAAATTCCATGATTCTGTCGCTTTCTTCAGGCTCATTTGACGAAAGTCAAAAGACAATGACGTAAAAAAAGAAACATATTATTTTGAAAAACATTGATAATATGACTATAACCGCCATTTCGGGAAACACCGTCAAATGGTACAATTCAGAACAAGAGTATGGGCCAAGCAGTTTTAGAGACAATTATGCCTCTATGCGCCAGTAATCTTCAATAAGAAAATCATTCTATCCTCTTAGAATTAGAAACTCGTTCAATCCATAAAATTTTGTTCCTGTTCCTGCTGCGGAGGTACCCCGCTGGTGGAAGATACCTTGTTGGGGAAACACGCAAGACGACGTGCAGATCGGCGGGGGATTTCTCCATTCAGCTGGGGAAGAACACCACCGGCCACCCCGGCGATAAAAAAGCATGCACTACACTTACGGGGCTAACGACCTTAGCAGTTGGTGCGCTCAGAAACACCAATCAATCAATCAATCCATCATGAAACATAATTCATCTATAGTTGTATTGTCTGGCACACAGTTTTAGGAATTAATGTTACATGGCAACTTAAGAATTTCGTTCTAAACGTTTTGTTAGGTTAAAACGCATTAATAATATTCGTGGTCTCATGGTGCATTGGAAAGCTTGTTTCATGGAGGTGCCTGCGAGGCAGATGACAAGTCAACGTCGCGTTCCGTGTCTCTCGCCAGCGGCGACAGCAGCTGCCTTGGAAAGCCGCTCTCACTGCCAGAAGCAGCAGCTGCGTAAGGCGGCAACACTCCTCTCGACTTGAAACCTCAGATGCGAAGGGAGGAGACATGCTATCATAAACTTCTGCAAAGCGATTGTGGTACTGATTTTTACGCACAGATTGAAAAAAACTGGTCGTGAAATAGATACGAATAAAGGAAGCTCCTATACGTCTTGCCTGTTTACCTTTTTGAGAACAGGTTAGGCGGCTTGTTGAGTTGTTTCTTTCAGGTGATGTACCAAACCAATTACCATCTTAAACGTCGGTGAAGCACTAAAAGTATACAAACAAGAATGGAGAAAACATATAATAAATATAGTTCTTATACCACCTACCGGTATATCGTCTCCCATATTATTTCAGTAGTATACATACTTTTTATAGGTCTCACACGCAACCAATCTTTATAAATAAGGGCTCTAAAGAAATTACTTTCACAATGAAGTGACGAATTGCACTTTGACTTCAAAACAATGAAGCATTTATTAAAAAAAAAGAAAGCATCTAAATGTTCATGTCAAATGCAATCCGCAATACTGGATAGGATTTTGTTTATCTATATCGTTAAATAACTCATGAACGATGCCTTTTAGGGCCTTAAACTAATATTTTGAGGCCAATGGCCTCAAATAAACGTTCATAACACCGTTTCTGTACGATGAGATCTTCCTGAACATTCTGTTACATTTCTGCTGGTTCGACGCTTCTCGATTCTACCGCAGTTGCTCAGAACCTGTAGAATGTGCAACTGTATGTGAAATTGAACTAATTACTTGATATTCTATGTGATTGAATTACATGGGTGTATCTCTCTGCCCGGTAATAACGGTAAATAAGAATAGTTTTTATTGATAAGTTTGTATTGTATTGTTATCAATTACCAGGAGACGTATAGAACAAGTGACGGAGGATAACATAAAGATATATTACAGTGCTAATATGGAAATGGAAAACTAGGGAAAAGGGTGGAGTTTATCATGCGAGAGTTCACCTACGGGTACGCTAGTGGTCTCATAATGTGCTTATTTATATTCTTGTTTATGTTCCAGTGGGGTGCAAGAACTTTGGACAACCATGAACACAACAGATAAGCTGCTCTGTATCGCAAGAGATCGAGGGCCTGCGTCGGGAAACGAATATTTGTGTAATGTCTCCCCACAGTGCTTGTAATAAGCTGAAAGAGCCCTCGATTTTTCTGACTGCGTTATCACACAAAATAGTCATTATCCTACACAACGAAATATGCAGTTATTTTAAAAGGATAACTAGTGACAACCCGTCAAAATATGACGGTGAGATCTGAGATAAATGTAAAATACTGTGCCCAGACTAATGTTCACAAAATGTTGCATTATTTGGATCTTCAGGATATGACGAAGATATTCTGTGATGTGGAGTTCCCAAAATTTTGAACACGTATGACCAGGTGGCAATGAATATCGGCACCAAATGACACAAAAGAAAGAGCACTATTATACTGACGGATATTATTTCTAAAGTTTTTTGATGTGTCATCATCTCCTATAAACAACTTTGATTTCTTCTGGCATATTGCTCGAAGATAAATTATTTTCCCATTTAAGCAACACAGAGTAAACTCGTTTGCAGAATTTCTCTCACATGGGAAGTACAAAGCGGAACAAAACTGACATTTTCATAGACAACGACCCAACAGAAAAAGAAATGACCTCACTATCACGACTACTACGCTGACAAAATACAAAATCTATAGATGAGTCATATCGGTTGCATATCCACTACATTAGCAAGAAAATGAATACGTTCTAACAAGTATTTAATCATTCAAGGCTTTCATCCTTTCCTAGCGTCTGCCTATGGCAAAGGCCATCCACGCAGGGGGATAGGTCACATATGATTAACAGGATTTTCTCCTTGCCAAAAGAAAATATCGTTTGATCAAATACTAGGGAAACATTAGTGGGGTTTAAGAACGTGAGAACCATTTTATTACAATGCTTAATCCTTACTTTCATAAAGGAATACAATCCAAGATCATTCACGGTTCGTGAAGGAGTGGAAAGACAAAATTCAGTGTATTCGAGAACATCTTGATATCTGGGTTGCAATTTACAGGCAGACAATAAGTAGTCAATTTATGTTGCTATATTGCATGAGACATCTATGAACTATTGTAGGATATTATTTTGGCATATGTTATGTTTTCATCAGCCGAAGGAGGATTCGTGAAAAAGGGGATTCATTCATCTGCTCCCGAGCCGCGGCACGCTTACACTATCGATGATCTCCAGATTATTACCAGAAGATATTAAGTATAATCGGTGCACATCGCTAAATGCAAAGTAAAATCTGTTCTGCAGCATAACGTTTTTTATAGAATAGTTTTTATGCAACAGAACATCAAAATCAAACATATTTATTTTAATAATGATATAATTTCAATCGTTGCCATTTAATTGCATAATAATTCTAAAAGACCAAATATCTTGAGTATTGTAGTCTAGTACCCGGTTAATGACTAGCTTGATCAGGTTCTTTGTTCAGTTTTCGTGATTCATTGAGCAAATGATCAGTTAGCTCCTCGTTTATCCTCTCAATATAAATGTAGCTTGAGTAGCCCCACGTTTTGTTAAGCTCTTCTTTCGCTAATTCTTTATAAGGTCAAGAAGAAGGTTGTTATTTTGTCAGCAGTACAATAAAATGAAATTACTACTCGTTTACTGATGCAAACATGGTTTCTATTTCTCCAGAGCGAACATTTCTGGTTTGCAAATGCTGCGTTTATTTAAATTCAACTATATGTAGTAAAAGAGCAAAAAAGAGATTCTAAAACTCTAGAAGTCATTCACCGATTATACTTCTCCCTCAAACGTCACATAGTCTTTACTGTTTTTACTATAAATAACATCCCCGAAACACTCGATAACGTGGTTAAGTCTCCTTTTCCAACATTTACGAAGTACTTGAGAACTTGAATCTCACGGTACGAAAATCTATCATAATGGATTGGAGTCGTTATTAACGTATTTCATCGATAAACAGCATAATACAGAACGTCTAGTTTAAACCGAATCTGTTATTTATGTTACCGCTTGTGTGTCGTTCATTACTTTATGTAAAACGGTCTTATAATAAAACTAGTGTTGCTACAGAATGACAGAATCATTTTTCCACTAATTAAGTTTCTAATCTCTTTAGTGTAGGATGGCTTTAAGGTTCTTCTCAGCTCCTACATATCGGCGCTCAAAGAGATTTTACACATTTTCTCAATTTTTCGCTCCCATAATGGTAGAATTGAAATATGACTAAGAACATTATGGAACAGTAAAACATGAAGCTATAAGCAAATTTTCATTGACAAATTTGGAGCCATATTTGAAAAAATATTGTTTGAAGGTTTCTAAGAATGCGCAACTTCGAGCTAATTTTACATAAAAATTTTGAATTTTCTAGAAATTCCATTGGAAATCATGTGAAGCATTGAATACATATTAAAAAAAAAAAAGTGATTTCGAAACTTCTTAGAAATAACTTGTACTCGCAAATGAAATAATGTATAAAACACGCCTGCAACGTAAATGGTAAGGACGTGAGAGATAAATACGAAAACTTACATCAATAAAATCAATAAGATAAATCAAAATAATACATGAAAATGGAGTTTATGTCAAATTATTAAGTGCAGTTAGCCTTATCCGTACAAAAGATTAATGAAAATATTGAAAACGTTTTTAAAAATCTTTTAAAAGTGTCTTTTTCAGGCAAAATGTATGAAAACTACTCAAATACTAAAAAATTTAAGAAAAAAGTATATCTTCTGTATTGTAATTGTAGAAAGACGTCGCAAAACTTGAAGTTTTGCAATTTTCGGGAATTCAGAGAATTCAACAAAAAAACAGAGAAGCACCATGTTTGTAAACGATAAAAGAAATATGATTTAAACTTTGAAATCCGTTTTTCAGAAACATTTGAAAAATGTCTTGAAGTTTACCATAAAATACACCCCCCGCGCTGAAAATTAAAATATCCATTTCAGATTCAAGGAATCGCGACGTCATCTAGATTAATCGAGGAATATCAATTTTGGAGAAAAAACTCCTTACGGTTTTGCAGCTAATTTTGTTCGCAGTCAGACGAACAGACGTACGAAAACTTCTGCCGTTAATTAATTATTTTTCGATATCAGGGAGCCGCAGAACGAGGATTATGATTTCACAATGTGTTAGAGGAAATAATTTACTACGTGTAGGAACTAGAACTATCCATTTTTTCGGTATCGACGCCTTACAATACGATTTTTTTCTGCCGAATAATCGCCGTTGTTTTGTTGCAGCATTACCCAACTTTCTCTACATCAAGAATGTCGTATGCCAGAATGTGAAGAGCATCCAAACAAGAAACTGAATTTCTTCGAATAAGTGTTATTATTAGCTTTGCTACCAAGACTATTATTATTATTATTATTATTATTATTATTATTATTATTATTATTATTATTATTATTATTATTATTATCATTATTATCATCATCATCATTCTCATCTACTTGGGTGTATTCCATTCAGTTTCAATTCAATTTTTCATAACGGACGGCGGAGTATGAATTCTTAACGAACACCGGGCGTTGAGTGGCTTTTTGTTTCTGTGTTCAATTACGTTGAATCCCTTTCATGATACTTGAGTATTTCGTGGAGAAATCTCCCACTGCGCCCCGCCCATCTCCTCGCGGGAGGTCGCCGATCAATCGAGGTTGCTGCTGTAGGCGCCTCATTCCTTGGGGGACCCCGAGCGCCATCGGGGACGCGGCGGCGGCGCCGCGATTAATGACGGAGACAATGCCTCCCGCGGCGCCCAAAACAAAGGAGCGGCGCCGCCCGAGGGGCTAACGGCATCGCCAGCGCAACTGACGGCGCGAACGGGGACTCCGCCACGCGGTGCGCTGCACGCGGCCCACAGCAAAGGAACCGGAGGAAGTGAAGTTTAAGGCACGAGGGCACCTCGTGCGCGCCCTTAAACCAATTATTACGTGTTACAAGTAATATACTACTTATAACGAAGAGGATTTAGCGACGTTTTCGTTATCTGGGGCCCACAATACAATTATTATCGAAAATTCGTCTTTTTTTGCTACAGAATTGCAATGCTTTCTATTTACTACGTAAGTCCATAGTATGGCGAGAAACTGAAAATGGTAAGAATCTGTACTTAACAAGCAGACATTTAAAAAGCGTGTCCCGCCTACAACAACTTCAAGAATCGATATCATTAAATCTCCATGACTTGGGAGGCAAGGGAAGATGGACTATCTCCCCATATAAACATTAATGACTTTCGATTATATCCTCACAGCCGATGAATGGTCGGCAGAAGCCAAATTCAGATGTGTGGAAACATTACAGTGTATATATCATGCGATAACTATCACTGCGTGCCTATCGGTGAAGCCCTTTCAAAACCTTGCATGACCGCAATTATCTACTTCTGATGTGCCCAAGGCAGCCGCTGGATGAAGAGTGATTATTCTCTTCGCCTTTGAAAGCAAAGAACAGGAACGGAACAAAAAAAAAGAAAGAAAGCAGACAATCGACTGACAGAAGTAGCAATGAACAGTCCGAACAAATGAACGAAAGCGACAGGTTACCAAACACATTTAGTCCCTTTGAAAGCAGAGTTCGCCTGCGGGACCCAAAGGAGAGGGTTGTCAATTGTGAAATTGAAGTCGTCTGGTAGAACATGTCATTGAAGTGATGTCCAGAGACTTCTCTTTGATATGGAGGAAACGTAATTAACTTAGCCTCGAGCAAAACTTGTTGGAGGGTGGCAAAACTATATTAAATTATAAATATGGCATGGAGGAAATACTTATAATAATAATAATAATAATAATAATAACAATAATGATAACAATAATAATAATAATAATAATATGTAGCCTTATTGACAGTATAGACATTCACTTCACTGACACATCGACCCATGTGGGAACTACTTGGGTAGTTCTCTTCCGGATACATCCTATTTATTGTTTGCAGTTGATTTTGCCGGTTAACCATTTTTAAATTTCTCGTATACGTTCGCATATACGGAGTAATATACTTAGTACAGAGAAAGTTATGTCATGCTGACCAAAAACAAAAAAACGGCGGATTTCCGGCGGAAAAAAATTCATTGCCGGACTCTGGTGGCGAAAAAGTGCATAAAACCAGTTGCTAAATAAAGAGAAAAAATCCTCCAACACTGGTGAAGCCAGAATCCCTGATTTGTGGTCCTTGATGCCGAAAACACAATTGGAAGCAAAACGTCCTTCCGTCCGTCGTCTGTCTGTCCGTCAGTCTGTCCGTCGTCTGTCCGTCAGTCTGTCCGTCAGTCTGTCCGTCAGTCAGTCCGTCCGTCAGTCTGTCCGTCAGTCTGTCCGTCAGTCTGTCCGTCCGTCGTCTGTCCGTCAGTCTGTCCGTCCGTCAGTCTGTCCGTCAGTCGTCCGTCAGTTTGCCTGTCCGTCCGTGTGTCCATCCGTACATCTGTCCATCCGTCAGTCTGTGAACACTCCTAGCGCCTAAACCATTCGTACGATCTTCTCCAAATTGAAGAATCCCCTAATTATCTGGCTTTAGTTTAATATTTGGAGTATGTATATATAATATCAAATAACTAGAAATACCTTACTCGTACAAAAGAAAATGGATTCCAGTCAGTGTCGTAACACCATTGTTTGTAAATAATAAAGAAAGACGTCATTAAGACGAAAGACAATTGCGAATCGTTACAGATATTTCGCACACTGGAAAGAAATAGCCGTTTCGAACACTGAAAACAAGCACGAGAAACGCGTTTTGCGCAAGACATGTTAATAATAAATATTTTACTAAAGCGATGCAAAATTCGTTTAAAAATGTTGGATGGTTAGGTCAATACGCTTCCCGTTTACAATTTTAAGTAATTTATTTTTGGTCACGTACAATTTTAAAAAATAAGGGTTTTCGCGGTTTTGGTAAATAGAAACATTTTTATATTTTTAAACAATTTTCTCAAAAAGATTGGGACTATTTTTCTTAAAGAAAATCTTTTCTAAAAATCAGATGTTTCAAAATGGATAAGTAAACTTCTTTTGAAAATTGAGTAGTTTTCGCAAAATTGCTGCTTGAAATTGATTCAATGTACAAAACAATTATCAAAAAAACCGCTCCAAATTGTTTTATGTTCTTTCTAAGGATGGAAAAGGGATACTTAAAACAATGGCGTACGTTCATTTTCGTTGAACTATCTGAAAATAGGCAATTCAGAAAAAAATGCGAGAAAATGCGTGCTGTTGTAGGCACACCAGTTTCTTCACAGCTGCGTTGATGTGCGTAGGTACCGCTCCGCCGGCGGCTCCTGCTCGTTGCTAGGATATTCCTTCCGCGTCCCCACGTGACTCGAACGTCAAGCAGCGGAAGATTGGCACGCGCGATACTGTGATCGATTTGCTCAAGCCTGTCCATCGCCTGGAGAGGCTCGCAAGAAGACTTTGGAAGGGAAACGCTGGCGGTCGGTGCTCTAATGCTCACCGCTAACGGTGCTGCTTCTCTGAGCAGCGATAGCATCGAGAGGGCGATTGCGCGGGCATTGAAGAACGCCGTAACTGGTAGGAAGCGCTGCAGCTAGCCAATGGCGAGGGGGCGGGGCATGTCGCACGAGGGGACGCGCGTGAGGCTGGTGGCAGAGGTGATGCCCGGGGGGAGGTGAAGACGGGTTTAAGGTGAAAAGAGAAGAATGGACGTGATTCGATTGATAGATTAGTGATCGGCACGTCAACTGCTAAGTTGTGTCCCGTATGTGTAGTGCATGACTACTCGCGGGAGGTGGCGGGGTTCTTCCCCCGCTGGATGGCGAGATCCGGCGCCGACCTACCCTTAAGATCTTCCCCAACCAGGTATCCCCCACCAGCGGGGCACCGCCCCAGACGGGACAAACTCTAAGCATCCGATCGTTGTCCAGATATGTGTAGTAAAGTAATATGTGTAAGTGTGTGTAAGTAGAGGAGATATGACAAGAAAGAGAAAGGAAAGTTCACGCGCGGTCCGTGGCCCTGTTTAGGTCACTGTTGGGGAATTCGCCTGGTGTTGATCAGAGAAACCGTAGAAAATACCGATCAGTGCAGCCGACCGCGAGAATTCTTGTGCAATAGCGGTAAATTCGACTTAATGTCGAAAATCCTTCCAACGTCTTGACTCGAACGTAGGACCTTCCGGTAAGAGGCACTGAAGCAACATCAGTTGATGCCCTGAGCTACCTAAGGTGGTAGGAGGGACAGCAAAGGCGCAGCCGGCATGCACGGAGGCGAAGTCGGGACTGAAGTGCACGCGTACATGTCTCCGGGCAGGAAGGAAGGGGAAGGCGGGTTGGGGGGAAGGGGGGGAAGGAAAACATAAACGGGGACAGAGGGAAGACGAAGGCAAACGTAGGCAGAGGTTGTAGGTGGCACGGGACACGCGGGCTGCGAGGCGAAGGCGCAGGCGAAGGCGCGGGCGAAGGCGCTGGCGCTGGCGAAGGTGAAGGCGAAGGCGCTGGCGAAGGCGCTGGCGCTGGCGCTGGCGAAGGCGAAGGCGCAGGCGAAGGCGCGGGCGAAGGCGCTGGCGCTGGCGAAGGGAAGGCGAAGGCGCTGGCGAAGGCGCTGGCGCGGCGAAGGCGAAGGCGCAGGTGGCGCTGGCGAAGGCGAAGGCGCAGGCGAAGGCGCGGGCGAAGGCGCGGGTGAAGGCGCGGGCGGATGGCAGGCCAGCGGATGAGGGCGCCACGCGCGGGCGAGTCAATGCCACAGTTTGCTCAGCAAACGGTGGTTCACAGAAGCGCCCGCAGATCTCCCTCGCTGAATCTGACTCACAGTTCACGGGCACAAAAACAATTCCTTCCGCCACAATTTTTTAATGCGCCATTAAGCATCATCCCAATTTGTGCGTACTCAGTCCAAAGTTGATGTAAATGAGGCTACGGATACGTGGAAGACGGAAGTCTATGCTTCACGGTCTGATTCGGTGATCCAGATTCAATTTCGGCATGGAGCCACAAGTTTCTTGCTGTGATTAACAAAAATTAGTGTTGACTTGCCGGACTCAATTCAAGGCGGATTGCTCCGATCAGAGGTTTCACGAAACGCTTCTTGGCGTGCCAGAATCCCACACTTGAGGGATCTACCTTCCTTTTGTTTCTCGCCCTTCCCTTCCCTTCCCAGCATTTCTTCCCTTCTACGTCCTCCCTTCTCTGCTCTGCTCTTCCCTTCTCTGGCCTACCTTTACCCACCATCACCTTCTCTACGCTTGCTTTCCAATTCCCAGGCGCCAATGGCCGTCACAATACGAGCCTCAGCACCATCCAGAGCACACGAACGCCGCTGGATGTCGCGGTGTGGAGCGATGCGTCTTACAATATGTCGGGCTGCTTCGGATGAAAGCTGGTCCAATGTGGCCGAGTGGGCCAGAAGCACTGGCATTCGTTCATCCTCGTCGTTACATCGAGGTCTGGCGCGAACCCAAATGACATTCTTTATCTGTCACGATCTTATCGCATCTGATTTGTTGACTCAAAGACACAGACTGCATTGCCTAGCGAATAGTCACTGCGGCAAATGACTGAATGCAGTGTCTGAAGTGCTTGTTGGGGAAGAAAGCTTGCCTCACATCCTCAATCTCTCATTTAAGGTAGCGACCGCGTCCTTCTTGAGTTCCCCCAGACATCCATCTCCAGCAGTGATTTCGAGGTATTTGACCACACGTGAAACTCGCTTGCACTGCTGGCATAACTAAATCTTCCATTCACGCTTCCATCACCTCGCCATAAGAGAGCAGTAATGAAATCGGTTCTAGAATTTCTAGGTGAGGCGACTACGAATGGGAGAGCGTTTGAAAAATAAATAAAACTACAATTGTTGTTAAGATTATTCACATTTTTAGGTGTTGTATTTAACGGTGCATGTTTTCTTTTTAAAGTCCAACAATATATTTCATAAGCTTAGAGAAAACGCTGCTGATTTCGTCATCAACAAATCATCGTCATCAACGTCATCATAGCAAAGTGAACGCGCGTACCTTCCATGACATCGTTGCTCTAACCTCGCAGCTTCTAAAGGTTTGCGCTCTATTGCTGGCCATCGATCGGTCAAAGAAGACTTTGGGCTGGATAAGATGGGTTTGCTTTAAAACCGTTCTTCGAGTTTCTCCCAACTCCCTTACCTCTCACTACACAATCTTCATCGTCATCACATTATTCACATTATCATCCATTTCAACCCAGTGCTCTACAGGGGAGATCGCCGTTGGTCAAGCGCAGATTGGCTTCGTAACTAGGGTTAGAATGTCGTTTCGCCGAAAATGCATTAATTCGGATACATAATAAAAATGCACGTAATAAATTGATTATTGCTTAGGGAAGTAAATATCACTTTTGTATGCTCCTCCAACATTGAGGTGGAAACAAAAGCCAAGTACGAAAAGGATAAGCATGTTGATGGGATGGTACACGGGAGTCTTCATAAGCTTGGGACCACGAGGGAGGAAAGAGAGCCAGAAATCACTAAAAACTCGCTTATTCATTTCACATTTCTCGACGATTCAGTTTAGTTTTTGTTTTAGTCTCAGTCCAAAACACATGAATGTCTTTTCAGGATCAGTGTTCGAACTGACGGAAATCGGTACAAAATGATTGTCCAAATAATATGGATATCTTCTGCAGTCCTTGTCATTATTTTGTTGCCGATCGAACCATCTTGATAGAAAGAAAAAACTTAACCTGAGAGGTGATGGAGTCTTAATGGAGATAAATGTCCTCTGATAATATATAATTTTAGTCCTAAAAAGCTTTTTCGCTGCACGGATGCTGGCCCGACCGGACCAAATACGGGCGGAACACGGATGGAAAAGCTTTTCTTGCGAGGAATAATGCAACTTGTGATTGGGAAAACGTCGGCTTCCATGGATGTAAACCAGATTGTATACTCCACCTAGATAATTTCATGGAACAGTTTTGGAGGTGACACCAGATCTAATTACGTCCAGGAAACGGTTAGATCGTAATTTGTGACTTCTCAGGTATCAGCATTTTCATACAATTTCCTCGCGTTGTTTCTTCCTCCCGGCGTATACCAGAAACAGGGGCAGTCAACGCGTCCCTTGCCACGCTGCGGATCAGAGGCAAAGGCACTTTCTTGGGTTTGATTGATTGATGTTTTCGTGTTTCCGGGCGCGTCAACTGCTTTGGTCATTAGTCACGTACGTGTACTGCATTTTTTTTCGGGAGATGGCGGTCATCTTCCCCCGTTGGATGGCGAGATCCGACGCCGACCTACTGTCGGCTAGTGGGGTTTCCCCCTAACCAGGACTCTACCACCAGCGGGGCACCGCCCCAGCCGGGACAAGCTCTAAGCTTCCAACCGGTCTTCTGGGAATATTTGGTAGTGTAAGTGTGTTTGTGTGTGTGTGTGTGTGTGTAAGAGGAGAGGATAAGACAAGGAAGAGGAAGGACAGATCGGGGGCGGTCCGTGGCCCGTTTGATAGGGTACTGCTCCGGCATTCGTACAGTTCGGCTCCTACAATTCAGGATAATCCTGAAATATGCTTTTTTGCGCAGTTAACTTCAATTACGCAAAATACAGCTTCGAAATAAGCTTAATTATAGGGACTACATTTCAAAAACAAAATCAGACGAAATACGTGAAACCTGTCTTAAGCGCTCAACAAAATTGTTAATGGAAGTGATCACGTAATCAAGAATATGAGCTTTTTAAATTGTAAATTAAATTAAATTGTGCTATGAAAAGACGAAGGCTTTTAACATCTTTAATTACCATAAATGACAAAACGCATTTTAAACAAGGTATTTAGGGTCATTTGCCCCCTCTCCGCCGATATCGAAACACACGCTTCACTACTCACTTATTCCCTTAGCCGAGGAACTCATTTTCGGTCCTCGCCCAACCCAAAAACTATAATTTAAAAATACATTTTATATTTCGTAGAAACATTGCAGCAAGGCCGAGCTATTGACGCAGCAAATAAAACGTAGGACGTATGAGAAGAACCGAACGCGTTGTTTTTTCATAACGATATTTGTTCAAATAAAACTGGCCTGCGAAGGTTTCATTGCCGCCATTGCCAGGATTACTTTTGCCCTGTGAATCAGATCCCAGCATCCGACGTTAATTTTCCTACATCACGTCACCTTTTTCAAAAAGTTCTTATGTTAGGTTTTTATTAAAGTCCTGCACTAATGCAGTTCTTAAGGTGTTACAATAAAACAAAGCCATTGATCCCACTGTTGGGGAAGGCCTCCCACTTATATAGTGCGGTGGCTCAAAATTGTAACCGCTTTCAGGTGAGCTAGTCCTGCTTGTTACTTGTTTTAATTATTAATTAAGTTATTACATTGATTTAATTATGATTTCCAGATCAGTTTATTAATTCGACGTCCTGTAGCCATCTGACAACCTGTGTAATCTGCTCAAACTAAAGCAATGCAGCGACAACACAATGCAGCAAGTTTTGCAGATGAGCGGCATTTTGTCGTGGTTTGTCCGCTAGTCTAAGATGTGTTTCGCTTACTGGAGAAAAGAGACGTTTGTCTTCAGATATGTTCTGATTCTGATTCAATAGCATGAGGTGTTTAGCACGTATTTCAACAAAAAATATATTTTCATTGGAATTATATCAACAAGCTACGTCATGGCTGCTAGAACAGTCCAGACACATTCTGCTAAGTGTGTTTAAAGTTTCGTGCCGATAAGAAAGCAGCAAAAAAAACAAAGTTTATGAGAAAATAAAAATTACTTTAGGTCCGGAATCAGCATTTCAGAATATATAATCACAATTTAAAGTTAATGCAATCATCGGAAAGTTTAAATTCGCAGGTCAGTGAAATCTGTTGTTAGATGAAACAGATATTAACCCTTCTGCAAGATAAGAGAACCTGGACGTCAATATTCGAAGCCTCCCTCCGCAGGAAGACCTCAATTCAACAGAAAGCACGTCTTTTCTACTAATTGTTACTTTCACGCCTTGCTTCGTAAGAAGAAAAGTATTGTAATCATGTGCTGGGAACAGACGATTTTTGGCAAGAAAACTCGTATTATCGGCCTTGGTGACGAAAAAGAGGATAAATATTATATTCTTGTATATACTCATCGCTCATCTACTCGTATATACTGTAAATTACTTTCTCTAACACGTTGTGTAGTCAGAATCCGTGTTGTGTGGGTCCTTGATACCGAAAAATTAAAGGCATAACCTCTGTTCATCTAGGGTCAACGCTAGCGCCTCCTTATTCGTTCAACCAATTTCAAAGTAGATATTCTGCGATCGATTTAAATAAACTGCGAATTTGAAACGCATATTTTGATTGGGGGGGGTTCTTTACATGAATCTTCCCTTACCTGCCCATCGTGTCCATATGGGCACGTATTAGCAATAACATTTCATCCTTTTGTGTAGAATTAATATATTTCATAATGGAGTTTGCAGAAGTACAATCCAAGGGACAGAAATGGAATATTGGAGGCGGTATTGTCAGGTTACAAGAAAGGAAATAATTAAGCCAAAGAGTAATAGAAATAATGAAACCTGTAAAATCAACCTTAGAACAGATAGAAACAAAGGCTCTATTATGGTATGGGCATTTAAGAAGGTGGGACAGTGAGCAACTGCCAAAGATGATGTGGGAATACCCTCCTGAAGAAAGATGAGGCAGACCAAGAAGAAGTGGGAGGAAGACATAAGATCAATGATGTCGGCGAGAGATTTAGAAGATGCCTAGAAAGATCGAAAGAATAAGCATTAGAAAAAGAAATGGTACAGGGCTCTTCTGTCATGGTTAATCGACGTATTGCTACACAATACTTGGCAACTGAAGAAGAAAGACTGGGTAAAAATGTCAAAGCTTGACTTTAGGTGGAATATTTTTAGTTTCACAAAGTACATGAATCTAGTAAAAGGTGCGTGAACACTATGAACCAGTCCCCCCATCACAGACAGCAAGTTTTCAGAGGACACGAGATTTGATAGTTATGTAGGCATTATAGATAAAAAATTGAAAATAGATCTAGGAAGGATCGTTCAAGCAAATCATCAACAGTACACAAAACATAATGGTTTATGTTTGGAATGTTTTGAAGTTGCCATACACCCGAATGACAACACTTCATTTCAATTTGTCAAATAATAATTTTATTATGTTTCTTCTTTTTCTTGAAATAAGTGTAGTATCATTATTTTTCTAAAAAAATTGTTATTTCCAATAAACATATTCGAACATGTATCAGATTATGTAAAAAATAATTACATAACTGCCTAGCGTATCCATACAGACATAGGGTTTTTTGGAAAAATTACATATATGTTCATCAAAATATATTTTTACCCTCATTTAGGGATGTTTCTTGAAGATATGCAAAATAAAAAAATTAATTTTTCGAAAAAAAATCGATCAGTTAAGAGTTAACATATTCAAACTTTTCTGAAAAGACTTCAATGTTTTGGACTTAACTTCGTTCTAGAATAGCCTACAAAGGATTAAACGAATGGCGCGGTCTAATTTCCTGACCGGTCGATAGTTGCAGAGTTAAAATTTTCGCGTCTTCCTACAATAAAATGTGGACGATAGAGATTTTTTGTTTAGTAAAATTAATTTCAAAGACATCTTAAAATTATTTAATGTACTTTTTGAAAATGAGTAGTTTTCGCATAATTTTGCGTGAAACAGACAATTTTTAAAATTATATTCCAGTTCCTACTTTTTTTCTTTAAAGTTATCGTCGTATGTATCAAACGGCGGTAAAAAAATTGTGCTGGGCCCATTTTCGTCTATGTATATTTCGAAAATGCAAACAATCCGCATCACAATACTACAATGGAGATTTTTAACTTAAAATCTTTTTGAAAGAAAACTTTTTCGTTGAACTTCTGAATTCAACACATTTTGACTCGCTCCGCTTCGCCCCGCCATGTCAGGCACACGTCGCAATTAGTTCTCCTTGCTCCCCCCCCCCCGCTCACTCACTCACTGGTCGCGGGCGGCCTCGTCCTGACCGCACCTCTACGTGTACGTCACAGCGCGTTGCGTTACAGCCAAAACCTTTTTGGTCACCTACAGTTTGAAAATTTTTCCCTAGCCGTTATAGTTAGTTGGTTGGTTTATTAGTGATTCCGGGAGCGTCAACAGCTTAGGTAATTAGTCCCATAAATTTAGTGCATGTTTTTTATCGATGCGGTGATCTTCCCCCGCATGCTGGCGAGATCCGGCGCCGACATACCGTCGGTTTGATTTGTTTTTCGTGTTTCCAGGCGCGTCAACTGCGTTGGTCATATGTCCCGTGAGTGTAGAGCATGTTTTTCTCGGGAAATGGCGGTGATCTTCCCCGCTGGATGGCGATATCCGGCGCCGACCTACCGTCGGCTAGTGGGATTTTCCCCTAACCAGCACTCTCCCACCAACGGGGCACCGCCCAGCCGGGACAAGCTCTAAGCTCCCGACCGGTCTCCCGGAATATGTGGTAGTGTAATGCATGTTAGTGTAAGTGTGCGTGTAGGGGGAGAGGATAGGAGAAGAAAGAGGAAGGAAAGATCGCGCGCGGTCCGTGGTCTGTTTGTTAGGGTACTGCTCCGGCATTCGCCTGGTGTTGATCAGATAAACCACGGAAAACTACCGATCAGAGCAACCAGCCGTTAGAATTCCCTTCCAGACAGCGACTGAAATTTACCTAGCTAAAAGCTAGTGTCGAAAATCCTGCCGCCTTTAGGACTCGAACCTAGGATCTTCAGGTCAGAAGCACTTCAGTGACATCAGTTGATGCACTGAGCTACCGCTCCCGGTCCAGTAGTTACACATATTCCCTATATCACGATTCATGCTACAGCAGATTTGAAATGTCGGCCTTTCTTTTTGGATGATACAAATATAAATATAGCACGTAAACAACAGTTCACGAAATAGCGACAACTGCTTGAAATAATAGACGCCGCCACGGAAATTGTCAGTTGATGACAATCGCCAATTACGAAGCGATTGATAATGAGATAGTTGAAGGGTGCATTGTGAAGTGTTGCGAGCCCTGATAATCAGCGGCAAAATAATTGCGCCAGTGAGAAGTAGTCCTCGTCAGGCGCCAATAAGAGTAACGACGAAGCGCCATCCAACGCACGCAATCAGGCGAGGCCAATCTCCCCGCGGTCCCTAAACGCTCGGCCACTTCGCCCGGCGACAGATATCGTTAGCGGCGCGAGGTAATTGCGTTGAGAAATTGGCTCCGCGGCGGCGGCAGATCACGCCAAAGAGATAATGTGTCGTTCGCCATCCGTCGCTTCTGCACTGGGCGAGAGTCGAACTGATGGGCATCCGCCCTCACCTGCCTTGCCGAAAGAACCACAGATTCAAAAACGCATACATCGCTTTTCTTCGTAACTGAAGCGTATTATTTGTTTGTTGTATCATAAGCTTTCAGGTGTTTATAAGGTTTTACTACTTAAAATATAAATATTATATAGTAACTGCACAATGGAAGGAGATTGGGAGGCAATGGTTTAAAGATGTTGATTTAATTAGTGATACAGATCTAATGACATATCATGGATTTAATTCAATACTAAATATGTTTTTCCCTATTCTATGTTTTTACTTCCTCGTATTCATACGTAATACTACACGGAGTAATATACATAGTATAGAAAAAGTTATGGAATACTCCTAAAAATCTATTTCCAGAAAGAACAGTTTTGGGGGCCTCCGTACCGAAAACTGTTTTTACTTTCTTGCTACTGCTAACGCAGTATAGAGAAAGTATTGTAATGCTGCAGGAAAAAACGGCAAACATTTTTGCCAGAAAAATCGTAATTGCCGGGCTCTGGTAACGTAAAAGTGGATAAATCGTGTTCCTATAAATAGCAAATTACTTCTTCTAACATCTGTAGTCAGAATACATGTTTTGTGGATCCTGGTACTTTAAAATTTTAATTGTAATTATATTTTAAACTTTTTTTTGAGCGAATACTTTGTTATCAGTTCTTGCCAAAACACTCATGTCAATCTGATTCACAATTATACTTGAATGAGGGTTTGGGTAAGGATCCAAGGATTTAAGAAAATGAGCACAGAATACTCTTCTCCCTTTAGTAGGTCACAGAGTTTTTAACTATTTCTGACATTAAATAAATAAATATTCAACATTAATTTATGAAATGCAAAATCGGGCGCGATGCTTCAGGGCAACAGCAGCAGCCACAGTGGCATCTCTGAACGGGAGGTCTCTGTTTCGAGTCCCAACGAAGGTGGATTGAATGATTGTTATTGATTCCGGGCGCGTCAACTACTATGGCCATTATTTATTTATTTATTTATTTATTTATTTTACGTCAAAAACAGTTGAAAACTGCGTATGACGTGCTATGGGAAAAGTGAATTGTGTGCACATTTTCAAAATTCTGTGATCCCTACACTAAGTCATATACTACTTAAATTTTGAATTTTGAAAGGAGAAAAAAACAAAACTCCCATGTAGTAAAATCTATTTTTAAGGATAAATAAGCAATAAATTTTGGCTCTTATTAATTCCTGCCGCGACAACATGGAAACGATAATTTGAATAATTGTATTTCCCACTGAATTCTAGAAGACGTGCACAGAAAATGAAGTTACATTTATGTCCAGAAGCAAAACAAGGGGCCATCTCAGCATTTGCTCAATGGATCAGGGAAACTGGACGAAAAACCTGATCGAGATGGGGTCATTGACCCGGAAGTTGTAGTACAATAGTTGTTACAGGTTGTTTATACTCATTTATACAGTCCAAATGGTAAATAATGCATTATGTATCATTGTTAAAATTAATGTTACTTTTCTTGTGATGCTCAGTATAGTCTCTAATTGTATAGAAACAGTTATGCAGCAGAAACGATTTCACTTGGGATTTAAACTTTTCTATTGAATTGAATTGTTTAATGTCATCTGGCAAAGTGTTGTAAAATAATGTACATGTATTGTATGTGAATTTTTTGTAATGGGCTGTTGATACTGTCACCTGATGAATATGATTTCTACGTCGAGTGTTATAGTAATAGACTTCGGCATTTTCTGAAAAAATATTCCCGCCCTTGAGCAAGTCATTTTTACAAAACCACTGATTCGTAAATAAGAAGACACGGTAATGGTAGAATTCCTAGATTACTGAAGAGAGGCTTACATGAATCACGTGGGTGGGATTTGGTTATTATTCGTACAATTCGTTTTTGTAATCTAAAAGTCTGGGAGCTATAAGATGTATTTCCCCAGAATATTATGCCATATCTCAGGCGGGAATGAACATTCGCGAAGTATACACAACGAGCAGTATGAAGGCTGACTGAATTTGCAAGAATTCTGAACGCGTAGCATAATGAACTTAATTTTGTGTTCAATTCATTTAAATGGACGTTCCATTTAAGGTTTGACTGAATTGAGAGACCTAAAAATTTTGTTGCCTTAACATCAGTCAATGCTACACTGTTCATTTTCAATGGGGCACAGAATTGTTTATTTGAAATGGAAAACTGCATTAAAACCGTTAGTGTCGTTAAAACCATTAGTCTCGTTAGTGTAGTGCGTGTTTTAGCTCGGGAGGTGGCGGTGGTCTTCTCCCGCTGTGCGGGGAGATCCGGCACTGACCTACAGAAGGCTAGCGGGGTTTTCGCCAACCAGGTGTCTCCCAACAGCGGGGCACCGCCTCAGCCGGCACAAGCTCTAAGCTCCCGACCGTCACCCAGAATATGTGGTAGTGTAGTGCATGCTAATGTAAGTGTGCGTCAGGGGAGAGGATATGAAAAGGGAGAGGTAGGAAAAATGGCGCGCGGTCCGTGACCCGTTTGTTAGGGTACTGCTCTGGCATTCGCCTGGTGTTGATAGGAGAATCCACGGAAAACCAGAGCAGCCGGCCTCTACAATTCTCCTCCGGAAAGCGATTGGATTCGACCTAGCTGACAGGCTAGTGTCGAAAATCCTACCACCGTCGGGACTCGAACCTAGGACCCCCCGGTCAGAGAGGCTGCAGTGACAGTTGATGCCCTCAGCCACTCTCTTGGTACCGAGCTGGATTTTCCACGCAAGGTAGACGGGTCTGATTCAGCCGCTGTAAGGAGGAGAATTCTAGCAGCAATTGACGCGTCTAGGAACACAAAATAATCAATTAATATAATTGAAAAAAAGGTATCAGCTTCGGTACCTCTGTTGGAAAGTTTTTTAACAGTTTTGCTTATTGTTCAATGCCTATGTCAAAATAATAACCTGCCGCTTAAATGGGTTTCACACTCTTGGAGAACAAAAGATCACACCGTAATCGAAATTACATTAATTTTCATTAAATAATTGGTAAGGTCAAATTCTATTAGTGCTTTTAATATCTTCTTTCATTTTTTGTTGCGCTTCGTGGAAGTTTCATTCAATTTCTTTAGATACCATTAATTGTTTAAAGATGAGTAGCGAAAAGAAGATCGAAGGATTTTCTCGGAAGATACTCTGATAAAAAACAATTAATATTCACCCAAAAACAAATGTTTTAAATTTAAAATAAAAACATGGCTTGGGTAAATTCTGATAACGAGAGAGATTCATATGAGGAGGTACTACCTGTGTTTGAATAATTATTTAACCTAAGATTTGTTTCTCTGCTTGTGCAGAATCATTGGCATTTTCAAAACATTGTGTTTTATTGGATTCACAAAATTGCAGAGGAAGTCCACTCTTTGTGGATTGCATAGACGTACGTCATTTTGAAGTAACAAAAGTATCAAATAATAATATTACATTATTTACGCAAAACCTCAACATTCTTACTACACGTTTATACAACCACCCTGTTGCGAAGATAATGTGCAACCTAAGTTCTCTGCAGAGAAACTCCATTTATTATTCCAACTTTAGTTTTATTTCTTAACTAATTTTTCAACGTTTTAACCTTTGGATTAACTACAATCTGTGATTAATAATAATCTGGTTTTATGCTTTATCTTTAAAAGTTGTTACGTTAGTAGAATCGTACCACGTATTTTCTCTAATAAGGAAACTTGGTTCTCTCGAGTCCTATAGGAGGACAAGGTTGTATTATTTTTTTACTTAGTAAATATTATTTGAATAACAAAAGATGTTCGTGAAATATCGGGAAATTATCTGAACGAAGTATTACCAAGGGCTTGTAGCAGGTGAGAGCAATCGCGCCATGATCACTTCCTCGTTGATAATTATAGTGTATTTTCTTCATCGCCGTGGATGGAAAAAATTAAGAGCATGGAATCGGGAAGATCGTTTCGCTTAATCATCAGATTCAATTAGAAGATAACAATCATACCATTCCTGGACGAGAACTGGGGAAAAATCCATTTGCATGGTTTGCCACACAATACTGCTCTATAATAAGTATAATAATGGAAGCACCGCACCCTAATTTAGTTCTATAAGACGATTTCACGGTCAAATAAACATAATAACCTCCTTGTGTGTTTTCGCTCTACCAATCTAAACCTTAGGAAGGTGTTGTAACGTCGAGAAAGAATACTGTGGATGGAGAAGGAAATTTCTAGACCTCTTCGTTAAAAGTGAGATTATGGAACAATTGACCTAAATTCAAGAGCAAACACAAATAAATAAAGGTCTTTGATATTCCTAGTTGTTCAGTGTCTTCATATTAATGAATAGGGATAGTTCAATTAAACAAGAGACAAACATAATTTACAAAAAGAAGTTCCTAATTGAAGTGACGTTCGTGAAGAAAACATGTTCTGTTTTTGCTAGGAGATCTGACGTTTAATCACACTGTCAACATGCATGCAATGACGAACAAATTACTTGCTCATTTTATTTCTCACTTTTTCTCCTCTGCATCTCTGGCCAATGTACACAAAGTTATTATGAGCATAAGTAACAAACAGTGTGTGTATGTGTGTGTGTGTGTGTGTGTGTGTGTGTGGGGGGGGTGTTATTGTCTGATTGGCAACTCGCCAACGCCGCACGTGGTGGACGCTTCGCCTGTCATTTGTCTCAGGCGACAGCAGCGCAGCCACGCGCCGCGAGTGCAGTTACCAAAGAGTAAACAAAGGCAAAGCGCCGCAGTCCTGTGAAAGTGTTGAAAAATTGAAATATTGAAGTTGATAGATGCTGCCGATTCTGCTGGTCGCAGTGATATGGGGGTTGTCACATCCTTCCTGCACCCAATTTGCCTCAAACCCTCGTGGGGGAGCGGGATTTTCAAATGGAAGAAAATTATCAGTGTCTTGCTTTTGGCGTATAAACGAAATCGGGCTAAATGTGCTGCAAAATTGTGTTCTACATACAAGTTTTGTTCTAACCTGACGCAAGAAAGGAACAACTGTGATCGAGACTATTGCTAATCCTTGACAGCGAACAAGGGAGGAAAAAAAGTGGATAGCATAGGGCGCCCTTAAACAGGCTGAAATGGATCAGGGAATCAATTGCAGGGCCTCTGACCAGGAGGTTCTAGGGTCCCGACAATGGCAAAATTTTCGACAATATTTAGTTCGACTATTCCACTTGTGAAATAAGAACAAATAGTGTATAAATATACATACAAAATACCCCAATCAGGGCAATGTATCTCAAAAAGTTTATCGCTTTTTTCTATCCGATTTTTCTTACCGCTCCTCCCTTCTGGCCAACCATAAACTGTGACTCATCTGTCGTAGGAGGCAGTATACATCGATCGCTAAGTGGATGTTCAATGAACTGCGTATGTAGTATAACACAGCTCTTTGATTTAAACATAGCTTTCAGTTATTTTACATATTTGGCGCGTTTTGGAACTGTTGTACATAATTTCACTCGTGAAATAATCCTGTTAAATACTACTCGTACTTTGAAAATTCTTAGATAAATCCCCTCTTGCGACCGGGAATTATCGGCAAATTCCAAAGCACTCGCGATATTACCTATGATGAAGCGTCGAATTCAGTCGCTCTAGGTTGGGTACTGCTGCACTGAAAGTTGAATTACTACGTGATGTTGTATAGTGATTCCGAAGCCAGTGGCACTGCATTCTCCGGGAACCAACGCGGGTTTTGCGGAGAATTTTTACTCACAAGAGTAGCGAGATATAAACTGAAAGGAGATCGATTTCTTTTCGTCCAGACACAGGTAACACTAATATTCTCTTCAATACATAATAGTTCACCGCTGAGACATGCTGTCACTGCTAATACTGTCGTTTTCAGAATCATCTCTTATGGCCAGAGCACAGACAGACGAATAGCAGTTTCCTTGGCCCAATTTCTTTGATAAGCTCTCCCAATGCTTCGCAGCCTCAACAAAACACCCGGCAAGTTGTTCACGTTCGCCTAATCGCGTTGCCCCTGCGCGCTACCGCGTATTCGTGGACCGCATTATCGTGTTGCGACTAATCTGGTGATCAACGTGGCAATTTCGGAGCATGTCGGGATATAAGAAGAGTCGCCGTGAACGCAAAGGTACACCGAATCCATCGCAATCGTCCTCTCAGCCGTCGGGATTGTCGCCACCTCGCCCAAGTCAAATACCCGAGTACTTAGACGTCAGCAGGAACAGGCAAACAACGGACGACTCGTGGCAGACCGCCCCCTACTCGCCTCGCTACAGCGCTCGCGTCAGGCGCCCGCCCTCGCGTGCGCTCCTCAATTTGACGCTGAAAAGGACGATGCGGCCGCGTCTAATTGCAGCTGCTAAGGCCACTCCTCTCACACCTGGAAGAGGACGCCGGGCATTCGTGCCAGAACGCGTGCGAATTTTGGTAATAGCACTCAAGACAGGCTGGTGGGTAGCGCAACGCGGAAGGCGGAGACCGGTTTGGTCTTCACATCTCCGAGCCGCCCTCGCCGGAGCAACAGGTGTACTGCCCGCCGCGGCCACCACGCGGCAAGCCCTTTTCACAGGGCGCGTCCCGCACGGCGACGGCGCAATCAGCGCACGCGGCAGCGGCGACGACAATCCGTTCGACTGGGCCCCGGCGGAACTTCTCCTTCTCTTGGACGACCTGCTCCCGTAGTCGACCCGCCTCCCGCGGAGCAGGTTCCAATTGATTGGGAGTTCTGGTGGCCCATACTCAAGGAGTTCAGCGACAATTCGGAAGAGTGCGACGTCACACAGAGCAGGACGACGCCACCAACCACCATGTTAGAGTCGCCCCACGCCTCGTTCTCGCTCGGGAACCTTCCTAGCGGCTAGTTCCCGGTCGACTGAATGTGCTGGAGAATTTCACATTCAAGGACATTTTGTCTTGGTGTACAAATATACACTTCATTTAACTGGAAGTGTTCTATTATCTTGTAATATATTTTGCGTTACTATCAATTTTCCACTTAAAATTGATATTTTTCGAGCAAATTATTAACTGCACAAACACGACTGTTAACTAGCATCGTAGGCTTTCACGGCCGGAGTCAATATGAGTGAAAGTTTCCGGGCTGGTAGGCCGTGGTCCAGTTGGCATTGAAGAGCCAAACGTTTCGTCCACGTCTCCCGTGGACATCTTCAGTGGCGGCAGCGTCGTGGGGGTAGTCTCCGGGTCGGCGGCTGGCTAGCTGACGCCTATCCAAGAAAAAGCGCCTAATTCGTTGATCGTTGAGACGATTATCTCCAAAATTGATATTCCGCATTCGATTTAAACAATCTCTAAAACCCTGATTTTTAAGCTGATATTTTTATTTATGAGAACCTTTCGTAAAGCGTCAACATTTTCTGAAAAATTGTTCCAAAGTTTTTTATTAATCGTTGTGCTCGAATTGCAAATAAACGCTTAAAAAGTGCGGGTCTTATTTTCGTTCCCACCCCTCATTTTTCGAAAATGATAAACTTTTTTCGGCGTCTTTCTATATTTACAATTTTCAAAATAAAGATATTTTCCTTAAAAAATCTATTGTTCACGACAAAGTTTGAAAAAAAGTCATATACATATTTTTTAATGTGGCAAGTTTAGCGTAATGTTACATAAATGTAGGCACTTTTTAAACAATTATTTTCTCAAAAATAGCTCCAAATATTTTTTCAAATTTATTCCTCTTAGTGTTGTCAAAGGACTAAAAAGATGACCATAAAATTTTTGGAAAATTAAAATTAATTAAAAAAAAAAAATTTTAAATTTCTGTACGAATTAATGCAATTAAAAAAAATTCTCATAAAAAGCTTTTGAACAGAAATTTTCTTCCCCACGAATAGAGTGAGGGACGTTTAAAAAAATGCGCAGGTTTAATTTTTATTGAAGTTTTGAAAACTGCAAATGTTAAAAGTAATGCGAGAAATTATGTGCCGCTCTAGTTTCACTTGTTTCCTTTGCAGCCCGAGCTGGTGGCGTGAGGTCGTACATATCAAAAGGTTCGCTTTCAAGGGAGCTTTCTTGTCTGACGCGTACGGTTTCGCAAGTACAGGACACACATCGTGATAGAGTCCCGTTTCAGGGTTTCAAGGAATTTTCAATGACCTTGGAGATTTACTGCTTAGGACACAACCTGAAAACGGGACTTGCAATTAATTTCACTAGTCGTTTGAAACGTATCGATAAGCTCGTGAGTGACTTTCGACGAGCTGACTTAGGTGAGAAGTTTCAAAGCACGAGTACATTTCTGTTCGACTGTTTCGCGAATAAAATTCATAAATAGATTAAATATTATAAAAATAATGATCCAAATTACTAAAAAATATTTCTTTCAATTTAGACGTTTGTATTTGGTTTATTTCCATAATAGTTATAAAGCGCAATTGGTCACTTTGCAAATAAACACTTGTGTGTGGAGTTGAGCCCTGCAGTGGTCCACTGACGCCTCGCGATTGGTGGCTCATCGTATGACGTCATTGTCAACGACGGAGGGAAATCTGCGACTCCAACTTAACGGTAGAGTATGAGTGAAAAGTACTTTACTGTTCCACGTCCCCTGTGCTTTTCTGGCGCAAAACATGGGTTCCGTCTGACAACTTTTATGCGAGAGCTGCAACTGTTCTGTGGTGTCATGTATTGCCCCTCCGCTCGCGAATTGTTTTTTCTGCTTCCTTAAAGTGAAGGACGGATAGACAGCTATCTAAGAAACCACAATGGACCTACTCTCACCTTCTCACTTTTTTGTCACAAGGGCATGACGGCCAACTGGCTCTACTACACAAAGGAATCTTAACCGTGAAATCTTGAGTCCAGAGCCATTACCACTGAAGTGGGGTCTAAAAGACGATGGTGTCCCGATAGTCTTATTTATTCGATTTAGGCCGCGAATATCGTACCTTGAAAGCACAAAAGTGAAACTAGCGTTGTAATCGGGATAGGATAATTAGTTCATATAAATTTTCAATTCATTTATCCTCTACTACAGCGAAGCAGAAAAAGGAAGGACTGAATTCATGTCCATTAAAATGTGTTTTTAAGAGATGGCAAAATAGAACTGGGTTCATTTTTAGAGAAAATTGATGAAACTTTATAGGTTCTTCTTTTAAAGATCATGGGAGATATTAAGAATTGATTAAACACCCGACCAGAATAACTATCCAGATTGAATTTTCCTTGTACACTTGACTCCAGTTAGAGTGAACTCGGATATAGTGAACCCTCGGTTATAGTGAACTTAAGTCTGTTTCACTTGTTCACATGAAACAAGACTCACACAAGTGAGTCTTGTTTCACTTACATTACAAATAAACATAAGAAGATTCGGTTATAGAGAACCTAAACCTCGGCTATAGTGAACGCAGGAAATGCAACGTCCTGGAAATTAATTACCTGCTAGAAAAAAAATCGCCTGAGTGCCTCGAACAGAATTTGTTCACAATAATTAATCTTATTAATATAGAGATAAAGCAAAATATATTAACAGCATGAACAAAAAATTTCAAAGTCTTTATTAGTCCTTCAAAAAATAAATTATTTTCAATTGTTTGCTTCGTACATTTTTCATTAGTAATTTCTCTAGGTTGCCCGCTGACCCGTCGTAATGCAGTGGCACCCTTCAATGCCAGTTGCATTGTTGAAGTCCCACTTCTCGAAGGCCCTTTTACGCGCCTTAACATCCGAGATCCTTTCGGTAGCGGCAAAGTGTAAGCGGCTAATGAAAGCGATCGCTTTTGGCCGCGCGGCGGGTGACGCCAGGCAGTGGGTTTGTGGCAGTCGCGCGCTTCCTGTCACCTACGTAGAGCGCCACGCGCTTTGTCACGCGGGATCTCAAGCAACATGAAGCAAGCAATTACGTGTCACCGCGGCCAGTTGCAGCCCAAGGAGGAAACAGTCTTGAGGAACGGAGTGGCATAAGGTCATCAATAAGGTGCCCATTCCGGGTTCGCTACCTTCACCTCAGGGCAGACTTCGATATTGACCTTTGGCCGACTATATTTTTTCCAAGCTGCCTAGTGTTGGAATTTGTGGCACGTTGGACATATTTTTTTCCAGGAGGGAATTAATTACCAAGTCGTATTTTCTTTAACCGAAGTTCATCATATCCGGTTCACGATCACTACAACCGAATCTTCTAATGCTATTTGTAGTATAAGTGAAACATGACCAGTGACCTAAGTTCATTATAACCGAGGTTTCACTATATCCGAGTTCACTACAACCGGAGTCGACTTTACTTGCGAGATCAGAAATATCGATTACAGTACATTAACGGCAGCAATCAAATTACCAAACTTGAGCCACTTAACAAGAGAATTGCTTTATTTAATGAAGTTTGTTGGTCGCACCGTCTCCGTTGTTGGTGTGTTTGCTCCAAATGGTGGCTCTCAAACTAAAGAGATGAAATATTTATTATAGAAGTTATAGAAATAGATCTGAGACGTTGTTTTATCATGTTTATTTTTTCATAAAGATTTTTCGGTCGCATTGCAGCCATTTTCAGTGCTACAAAAATAACAACACAATTATTGTAATTTTTGTGTATAATCGAATATTATTGACGAATTTTAGTGAAAAATATAATGTATGTACAATAAAATTAAATGGAAATATAAAATGCAAAAATATAAACATAATTTTGAAGAAAGAATACACGAAATAACAGATGTACAAATAAGAATTTTTAACGACAGTAAAATGAGAAAGTTGATTTGGAATGACATCAATTGTTATTCTAAAGTGAAATGAAAATGTGTAAATAGAGTAGATAAGTAAATTCTATGGGCAAACTGACATACCGGCTGGGGGCCCCAGTATAGATAGAACACGAGAGTCACAAACATATCTCTGCTATTTACGGGAAAGCTCTGCACACCATTTCCTACCACGAAATCTTTGAGGAATTGACGGAAGGTATACAGTCAATAGGAATTAATATTATATTGCTGTTTGGAATTAATGGGTTTGGGAGACTTTAATTGCTGCCACGGCAGCAAAAGTGTTGATAGGTTAGTGGGTATGTATAGGGAAAATATGATAAAGAAAACGATAAAGGTTGAAAGAATTGAGTAATTTCAATGAGAATTTTCATTATGAGTCATAAAGATAAAGATATCCATAAATACGTACCGTTACAAGCAAAACAAGATCTAACATCAGATTATATTATCATACCAAGATACACCCACGAAAGTCTATAAAGAACGGGCTCAAATAAGGGATACATGTGTTTCACATCACTCTCAGGTAAAAGTTTAAGTATATATCAAAAACGGGTTGAATTGCTAAAACATAACTTAAGAGAGTTTTAGTAATGAATCAACGATATTCTTCCACAAATTGAAACTGATGCAAATGCTAGAAATTGTTTCAAATGTAAATGTCGAGAGAATGTATGAGAAAATGAAGGGTAGATTACATAGGGAGTACTCAGGAAGTATGGGAAAGAAACCTTGAAAAAATATATTTATTAAGTACTGATGTAATGAAAATGGCTTTAAGAGCTGATTAAGCATTAACTTGTGAAGGAAAAAGTAATTATTTATTATCTGCGACAATTTTATATCGTTACATTACAGAAAACGTAGAACTTATACTACTCCAATACGTTCCCACCGTTGTTAACATCCATCATCTTACTATTAGTATTCCGAATCAAAAGATCACGGAAAATTAATGAGCTCGCCCCTGCTCAACTCTTGATATCCTTAAATGAAGGCAGCTAGTAACACCAGCGATGTATTGATCATTTAATCCGCGCATTCTAATAGCCACAGTGGCCGCGAACGGCGCCGGCGTTACAAATGGTGAGGAGCGGCTCAGGGCGCGCCCTCTCATTATCCGCCGCCGCCTCTCCACACCACGCCCTGCCTCGCCCGGCGAGCGCGGCCACCGGCCCAGGTCTTCCCTCTCGCTCACGGAGGTCCCGTGGCCACACACTTTCAAGCAAATCAAGAAGAGAGTGGAATTAATTTTTTTTTTTTAAAGCGGCTTGTTTGTATGCATTTTTAAATAGAACTCTTAGTAGTTTTTTAACGTTCTGTCACAATTGTGTGACGTTGACAAGTCAAGAACTTGGCGTAGAACGTATTTGGAGTAATCCTCTGTTAACTTTTTTTGTCTATATTATCGTCTGATTGATTGATTTTTTCGTGTTTCCGGGCGCGACAACGGCTTCGGTCATTAGTTCCGTTAGTGTAGTGCATGTTTTTTCTCGGGAGATGGCGGTGATTTTCCCCTCGCTGGATGGCGACATCCGGCGCCGACCTACCGTCGGCTAGTGGGTTTCCCCTAACCATGGCTCTCCCACCAGCGGGGCACCGCTCCAGCCAGGACAAGCTCTAAACTCCCGACCGATCTCCCGGAATATGTGGTAGTGAGTGCATGTTAGTGTAAGTGTGTGTGTGTGTGTGCGTAAGGGAGAGGATAGGACAAAGAAGAGGAAGGACAGATCGCGCGCGATCCGTGGCCCGTTTGGAAGGGTACTCCTCCGTCATTCGTCTGGTGTTGATCGGAAAAACCACGGGAAACTACCGATCAGAGCAGCCGGCCGCTAGAATTCTCCTCCAGACAGCGACTGAAGTTCGACATAGCTGAAAACCTAGTATTGAAAAGCCTGCCGCGCCGTGGGGAATGGGAACCTAGGACCTCCCGGTCAGAGGCGCTGCAGTGGCATCAGTTGATGCACTGAGCTACCGCTCCCGGTATTATAGTGTGTCATCCGTAAGTGGTGTCAGCAGTCGTGAAGAGGACCGCCAGGTAGCTTCTCCGCGTACGTACCTCTCTCTTGCGCGCTCCTGCGTCACTATCCAGCGGCCCGAATTTGGAAGGAACTAGGATAGGGGTAGGGTTTAGGCCACTTCACTGGGGTTGGACTAGCCCTCGTGAATAAGCTGAACTCGTTTTGTTGAAGCAAATGCCACATGAGATTGTGCGGGAATCGAACCCGGATCTCCTTGGTAAGAGGCGAGCGACTTTGCTTTGAGCCACGAGCCAGACTGTTGTTTTGGGTCGACAGTGTCGACCTTTGTGAATCGTCAATAAAAATCCATCGCTTCCTCCGGCGTCGAAAGACTTACGGAGAGAGACAATTACGGCAAAGAGAATTACGGAGCGTTGTTTCTTGCAGCCCCTTGCACTTCCTTCGCGGATCTGCTAGGGAATGTCGACCTGGTCGTGAGACTAATGGCCGTCGAGCTGGACCCAATTGTCGCATGCGAGCGTCGACTGTTCTTATGCGACTCCCCCTTCCGCCCGTGCGAAGCGCCTTGTGTCACTCCAGACTTTCCTTCGCGCTTCTTGGAATCATTATCCAGAGGGCGAATGTTGTGGGAGTCCACACAATGCTACATGCGTTGGTCGGGAAATTTGCAAACACCTCCACAAGCTTTTACTGCACGAAAATTCATCATCAAAATTGTTTCAAAATTTCCATTTCTCTATTTTTAAAGCAAAATCATTTCGAATGGTACTTGATATTATCAGAGCAGGTAGTCATGTAGAAACTTCATTAAAAAATAAATTATTCTCCTCTCTCGGCGTATTTATTGAGCGAAATGCGGAAAATTTTTTCAAATCTGATTGTATTATTTCTTATACTCTAAATTATTCACATTTAGAGACATTATTTTAAATATGCTTTCTATTGAAATTCAAAGTTTCTTATTAGGACTACATTATTCTCAACTATGCTGTTTCAATTACTATAGGGTTTCTTCAGAGAATTTGTTGCGTTGGGATGAAATGGCTAATTAATCGCATGACTATAATTAGGTATCTTCTCTCCATGTTATTAGACATCTTCTTTCCTATGGATAGTGATAATGCACCGTGTAATATGACATAAATGCCATTTCGCATTATTCTTTTTTCTTCTCTCGCACGTCGTTAATATTTACGTCACCGGAGATTTGTATACATTATTGAATTTATTAGATAGATAGATAGATAATTAATTTAATTTGCTTTGGCATTAAGCCCGGTGCAAATTCTTTACACTTACTTTACATCTAATACCATAATATAATAATGATTATAAAAATACATACAACTCAATAAACATTAAATGGACAAATTCAACTAAATGCAGAGGCCCTTCACAGACTGATCCTATCGCTTACACTATTATTAGAATTTAATCTTAACCTAAAAGTGTTGATGCTTCTAGTAAAAGTCTCCATTAGTGCTGCAGGCAAGCTATTCCATGAATCAATAGTCCTATTTACAAAAGAGTATTTTCCAACATCAGTTATCTGTTTTCTTGGACTATTTTCTTAATTCGGTCGTGACGTGCTAAGGAGATGGGTTCATGCATTCTCTCCTGAATTTCCCTCCATGCCGGATTTTTCCCTAACGCTTTGTAAAGTATACACAACCCTGCTTTTTCCCTACGGCTCGCCAATGATTCCCATGACAATACTTAATTGAAAATATTTCCTAACGAATATCCCCTTTTAACAAATTTTGCTGCTACTTTTTGAATTCTTTCGATGGAGTTTATTTGGCCCTTTCTATATGGATCCAACACGCTGCTCCGTACTCTAACACCGGGCGCACAATGGTTGTTATGCTAGTTCTCTTGATTTACAGCTTCCCTTCCCTTTATGACTGCATATGGTTCAAAGGATGTCTGAAAAAGTTTCTCGAAAACTCAAACTTTTTCTTGAAAGTGAGCTCACAATTCCGCATTTTCAAGAATGCTAAAGCCATTTTTCGAAATCACATTTTTCGAATTTTTTAATTTTATGAACAGATTCTTTTGTTTATCAAAAATTACACAAATATATTGCTTTTAAATATCTCTCACGCTGTTAATATTTATATTACCAGTAATTTGTAAGTATAATTGCATTTGTGAAAAGTTCTTAGACTGATTTTCAATGAAGTTTCCCGAAAGGAAAAAGCGGGAGAGTAGGAGGCGGAAGAGTTGGAAAAGAAGGAGGAGGCGAAGGTGGCGGTTTAAGTGGAGAAGATGGAGGAGGTGAAGGAGGGGTTGGCAAAGAAGAAGGCGAAGGTGGAAGTGGAGATGAAGGCGGAGGAAGAGTCGGAGAAGGCGGGGGCAGATGCGGAGGAGGGTGGGGAGGACCAGGAGGAGGCGAATGCTGTGCTGGTTGAGGCGCCGGGAGCAGCGGTGGAGTCGTGTCCTGTAAGCGCGAAAGCACACTTTCTGATACTCTACCAGACGCATCCTGAATCCAGAATAGGGAAGGCACCAAAACATTAAATGAAAACTTAAAATAGAAAGAAAAAATGCGTTCAGTATTCAGCGAATCCGCAACATTCTTTCCCACTTCCACATTTCATTTCAGCGACTCGAACATCCAAGGAGCCACAAACACACCTTTTGCTGGACGGCACATTTTAATGACTACCCTGAAGAGTAACGAATTCCAAATTACTCAGCTGGCAGCCAAGTCAACAGAGGGCGCTCGTCGCTTGGAGATCTGCGCGGAGGCTTCAGAAGAGAGGGGCTCCTGGAGCGCTCGGAGTGGCGACCGCCCTCGGCGCCTCAAGAGCGACTCGAGGGATCAGACGCCGCTCTGTGCGAACGCTCTTCACGACACGACATCCACACAAACAGGTCCCGCGCACACACCGACACTTGACCAAGAGCATCATACTGAACATGTCAAGGAGATATTATACCTTTAGGTAGATTAATCAATTGGAACCAAAGTACAGGTAGGTTATTGTTAATAATATCATTGAATTAATTTCCCAATTAATACGTTGTACAAAAGTTTTACACTACCTACCTACTGAATGAACAATAATTAGGCACGGGATGCATACTATATTTCTGTTTTTAGTCTCAATACGTTGAGGCCTCATTGTTGAGATATTAAGGCCTCATTTCCAAGTGTGCTCGTAATATCAATACATTCTGTTAAACTTCGTCATGTTAATGATTTTTAAGAAACTTTATAAAGCGCACTGCATGAAAATATATAGTTTGTTTTCTGAAAATCAAAAAGTATTGGCTACTTAAAAAGAACATAGCGTAAAGGAACTCGCAAAGTCCCCTGTGAAAACACGAGCGTCGTTCCTCCCACAAACGAGAAAGAAACCTTTTCCCGTCGTTTCATTTCTTCTTGCGTTGTCCCTCCATCGCAGAACTTTCCACCTGGCGAGCGAGCTGCCTAAAAAAGTGTTCGTCCGGAGCGGAATTTGTCAGCGCCGCGCATGCGCGCGAGCCATCGGGATGCGGAGCGAGTGCCGGGGAGGCCATTCCCATTCGCCGCCACGCGCAGCGCTATGGTGGCGCGCTCGCGCGTGCGACGCGCAATTGCCCTCCGCCGCCGCTGCCCTTTGTGGCCGGCGCGGTGCCGCCGCGCAGTGGGCCGGACGAGGAGTGCGCGATTTTTTTTCTTTCAATTATTTTATTATTTTGAATGGTATACATTGTTCAGTTTTACTATACTAACTTTTTCACATGTTTCTGATACTTATGATCTATTTTAAAAAACTAAACTATTATTACTTTACAGTTATTACTTAGGGAGAGGAAACCCACTGGGTACTTCACAAATAATCATCTAAACCTGCAAATTGGATGTAAAATACATGTTTGGGAAATCTATTTTTTATTCTGGTGGGGTTTATGGGTGCTTTGCCTAGATTGTAATGGGATAGTTGTGTAATTGTTGGCATATTATTGTGGGATAACTTAGAGATGTGATGTATGATAGGTTTTATTTGAATTTATTTATGAAGCTGTTTGTTTGAAATGAACCAGGGTGCTTTGGTTATTGTTCGAAGGAAAGGGTGGGCGATTTAATCGCGATTAGTAACACAGTCCATTATTTTGTACAATTAATCGGAAAACTGAAATCGAACACTTGTACACCGATTAATGGCCATATTGATTAATTTTTTCGAGATTTCGCTCGAATATTTTTTTTCAAATGTTAATTTTCAAGACGAAAAATATGAAAGTACATCTCTACTTTTGAACATTAGCAAAGGATTTCCTCGTCTCTCTATTCGATATTGTTATTTAATGATCTGTTATGAGATTTATATTATATGAAAATGGTTTTGCAAGATAATTTTTGTATTTTGTTTTTATTACAAGAAAATAAAATAATTGATTTTTTTACGAAGAGTAGATGCATTTTTTGTGTCAAAAACGTATGTATTTCATCTTCTGTAAGTAATTTAAAAACTTTAACGCTATTTTAGTAGATGATTGATGCTTTTTCTGTTTTCATTAAAATAACTAAATCAGACTTAAAAGCAAAGTTTAATAAATAAAATTTAGCAAGTCAGAAAATTATTTTTTAAAAGAATTATTTAAAATATGTGAAAATAATGATTAATTATTAATTCAAACAATTAATCGTGTTAATTAAAAATAAAAATAATCATCGATTAGATATTGATCGATTATTCTTTAATAATCGCCCATCCCTAGTTCACACGACCAGAGAACCGCAGACCTGGAAACCGAAGTTCGCCGGAATTCGGGCGTTTACGACCCAATATTTTAAACACTCACTGGATATCGGACCCGGTCACTCAATGTCCCAATTTCCACCATGTTAGCCAGAAATTTCAAATGATATTATTCCGCAAAACTCAGTCAACATGGACGCCGAAAATAAACTATTTAGTTCATTAAGTCGTGCGGAAGGCCTGTGATTCAAGATGCAACAACTTGTATTCATGAGAAAATGAAAGCAATAAATTTGGAAGAAATTTATGAAATACAATGCAGATAGTTTCTGCCACACATGAAACCGGTAGCGGTAGCTCAGTGCATCAACTGATGTCACTGCAACGCCTCTGACCGGGAGGTCCTAGGATCGAGTCCTGATGGCGGCAGGATTTTGGACACTAGCTTATCAGCTAGGTCGATTTCAGTCGCTGTCTGGAGGCGAATTCTAGTGGCCGGCTGCTCTGATCGGTAGTTTTCCGTGGTTTCTTTGATTAACACCGGGCGAATGCCGGAGCAGTACCGCACAAAACGGGCCACGGACCGCGCGCGATCTGTCCTTCCTCTTCCTTGTCCTATACTCTCCCCTTACACACACTTACACTAACATGCACTACACTACCACGTATTCCGGGAGGCCAGTCGGGAGCTTAGAGCTTGTCCCGGCTGGGGCGGTGGTCCGCTGGTGGGAGAGTCCTGGTTCGGGGGAAACTCCACTAGCCGACGGTAGGTCGGCGCCGGATCCCGCCATCCAGCGGGGAAAGATCACCGCGCATACCCCGAGAAAAATCATGCACTACACTAACGGAACTAATGACCACAGCAGTTGACGTGCCCGGAAACACGAAAAAATCAAATAAAATCAATCTGCCACAAATGAACATAACCTCACTAATTCCATAGGAATGTGAAGTTTATTTTACAATCGCATCTCTCAAGGTGAATCAAACATTGTTGTATAACCATAGTCCTCGGTTGTAGCATTGTCTCTTCCATTATCTGCACGTCGTGATGTGGCGCAGTGTGGCGGCCGTCCCACTGCAAGGCGGCGTGCCGCGGCGGCTGGATGCAGAAGGCCTCCTCAGCAGCCTCGGCCCTAAAGCGGCGCCGCGCCGCCTCCTGCGCTGGCGCGACCGGTCGCCTCCGCCTCCGCCTCGGATTTCAGCTGCGCTTCCGATGGGTCGACGGGGGGGGCGAGAGGGGAGTGTCGGATGAGGGGGGCAAAGCTGAATGGAGGGGTGAGGGGGGCTGAGGGAAGTGGAAAGGGATAGGGAGATAGGTTGACGAGGATAGTGGCTCGGGGATGGAGGGACGGGGCATAGGGGATGGGGAATAGGGAAACGGGGCAAAGAAGGGGGAGGGGGACGGGGGACAGAGATGACCGGCTGATCGACTGGCCACTTCAACTCTTCCTAAAAACTGGTCGCCGCCGACTCCACTGCCTTGCGAAGCGGGAGAAAGACTTCTATTGGGAAACGCGTGGACAAATTATGTACCGTTACGAATCTCGCGGTCGATCAAACTTTCAGGCTCACGACTCTCCAACTGTTATTCATTAAACCAAAAGGAGATGCCGAACATTTCTTGTGCTGGTCCAATCAGAAAATATTTGAGTTTCCAACAGGCCAGATGTGAAGTTATGCTTATTTATTTACTAAGCAGTAAACAGGTTTTACATATTTTATACCTCATAATTTAAAATTAAAATACTAATTAGTAAAACTAACACGTATGATTGTTTGAAACACAGTTGTACTAAGAGGAAGAAAATTGTTTGTTTGTTGTTTTTTGGGACAATAACTCACGAAACTCAAATTCAAGTTTTGAAACTTTCAATCATCCTTTTCAAACTAATTGTAAATATTCATTTGTTAATTACAAAACTTGAATCGATTTTTCCAAACTCTTAATTTTGCCCTCTTCTATCACACTCTAGAGTATCATTTAAATTAGAGATATATGAAAATACAAAATAATTTTACTGTCACCATTGTGACAATGTCAAATAGCACATTTGTTTCCATCAGTAACTTAGAGTCATGTTATCCCCTCGTAACTGTGTAGCAAAATTAAATGCCTAAATCGTTCAAAGCCTCAGTCACTATGATCGAGAGTAATGTTCACAGTGAGTCTGATATATTCAGAGGGTCGTGGATTGCCGATCCATGTTTTTGACATTAACGGTAAATGAACAAACACTCGGTACAAATTATTCGAAGCGAGTGGTTCGAAACAGTAGGTACGAAAGCATAACTGTAAAATAAACAGAAAGCGCAATGCTTTTCACGTAAATCAAAGTAAATAGGAGAAGTAAAATGTTCCAATAAGGAAAACAAATATTCATATGCATTTTGGTTTCAAATTTCATAAACTGTGCCTGAAAAATATACAACACACAACGCATGATGGGAGATTTTGGTTCTGTCTTATTCAATTTTTATTTATTTATTTATTTATTTATTTATTTATTTTTTACGTCAAAAAAACAGTTAAAACTGCGTATGACGGGCTATGGGGAAAAGTAAATTGTGTGCACATTTTCAAAAGTAAAATATCCTACCAAATCAACTTTATAAAAAAAATTGATCACGTAGTATTACAAGTTCATTAAATTAATTTGCGATCCAGTAATCCGTATGTCAACGCCGTTTCGGGAATCTTTCCCTTTAATAAACTGTTCTGTGCAACCCAGTAGACATGTTTAACAAACTGCCGCGCCTCAAACACATCTCTCCACAAAGCCACATATTCCATTACCGCACTGAAGGCAGTATTTCAAGTTCCATTACCTTTCTTCAAAATTCGCATGATGGGTTCCAACTTTTATACCATATGCAGCTTAATAAATCGGACTAGTTTATCCCCGATTTTAAGAATTAATTATAGTATTTTAACACACTTGTTCCAATTATATTGTTATGTTCCAAGATATTAATAACGGAGTTAGAAACCGTCAAAATCGAATGTTTACTTTCTGACAAAGGGCGAAAGCATGTTCGAACTGTTTTATTAGATTGTTAAATTAGATGATATATGCCATTTCATTTGAATACCTACGTATTGTGTTATCGATTGTAGTGATGATCATTCATTTATTCAGATTTTTTACCAAAAACACATAATACTAGAAACTATGTCTCCATATAAACTGCATCCATGCTCATACATGGTGACTTGTCTTTTCATTTCCATAGTTTTTCTTCTTTGTTACAAATCCCTATTCACATCCCATCCCCATTTCTTTCCATCTTTCTCTATAAACTAAATCATATTTAACACCACTACTTTATCCTTCGTAAAGTCTTCTATTCCTTTATTATCCTTCTGCTTCCCTTCTTCGTTTAAGTTTCTCTATCCTACCCATTTTTCCCTTTTAATTTCCAACGCTGTATCTGTAGGTCGGAGGTATAGAACACTACGTCCATTTTGGGCAAACTAGATTATACACAATCGTACGAGTTTTTGTTACTCAGGGGTATACAACATTGCCACATCAAGAATTGGCGAAGTTACAGCCTTTTAAACAACACCAAGCACTTAGAAGTCAAAGTAAAACATTTTCAAACGCTCTCCTGTACAATTTAGTAAATGTGATAGTGTCCTTTACCTCCAATTATTTATTTTCATATAATATTCTTCTATCTCCCTGTACTCACTCCATTCTTTATACTTTCGCAACGTCTCGCGTACGCGTGAATCCCATATCTCACAAATGCTGTATCTTCTACCTTCCTCTTCGTCCTAGTAGAACTTACTTCTCATCTCATTTCCAATCCTAAACCTCGCTAACGTATGTTTACTGTCTCCTTTGAGATATGCCGGAAAACCACAAGCTACTATTTCCTTGTAGGAATTATTGAACTCGGAACGGGAATCTTTTTTCAATTCCCGCCACCCATCAGTGTCCCCCGCGAGGCGGTCATTTACTTCTTTTTTCGGTCAGTACGTGCCGCAGGCGTATCTGAGTTTTGCGGCAGAACTTACAATCTGACCAAAGCTTACAATCCTACTAGCCACTTAAAGCTAACATATCTCAACTAACCTTTTACAGAATGGCGCTTTGGCCGTTTTCCTAGGTGTAAAAATGTTTCACTTTTAAAAGTCGCGAATTCTCTCCCTCATTCAGATTTCTATTCACTGACCGCGCACTGCACTCACATGATAATCTGCATCACATTGTGTTTTCATGACACGTGTACTATTTCCACTTGCTCTGTCGCGCCACAGCACCGACTGAACTCAAAGTTTGCACGTGTTCTTGCATCGCCCCAGCCTGGTGTGTACGGGAAGAGAATTTCTGGACCACTGGGTAACGAGTGCTTGGGGGGGGGGAGCGGGATCTCGTGGGCGGCGCAAAAAGGGAGGAAGGCGCTGATGGCTCCAGGAAAAGCCGGGCGCGGGGCGGGCTCCGGCTGCGCGGCGTGGGACGCCCCAGCGCGCTCGCGCACGAACGCTGTCAGGGAGCGGACGCTTCACGCCGACAAGCGGCAGGCTCTCGAAGGCGATTGGGAGCGAGTGAAAGGGGAGGGTGACTGGGGGAGGGTGATTGGAGGAGGGTGATTGGAGGAGGGTGATTGGAGGAGGGTGATTGGAGGAGGGTGATTGGAGGAGGGTGATTGGAGGAGGGTGATTGGAGGAGGGTGATTGGATGAGAGGGGAGGGCAAAATAGACTTACAAACGAGACTGCTTGTCGAGGCTACCTATAGAAACGCGACTATAGGCTGCTTGTCAGCTAGCTTGTAGGCTGCTATGCGACTTGTAGAAATAATCCTGGAGGTTCACTGAAAGGTTAAAAACGTCTCTAGAACTCTCGAGGCTGAAGTCTTCGCTGAGACTGGGGAGTAATGTTGTGAAAGGAAAGGGGCAAGTGCAAACTCCACTACCGGGCTAGAACATGACTCCTCAGCTAATAACACTGGCTATGGTTAACACTCTTTCCCCATTACACATATTGCATAATCTAATTCTCATATATTACACCATTCAGCCACCTTCATCACGTAGTGTTAATAATGTTCACTGTCACTAAAAATGCACAATTTAAATGGCTATTGTAGATATTTTTCTAATCGTTTTAATATTAGATCTTTACTTTTTATTAATTTTATATAACAATCTTTATTGTCACTTATTAAAAACTTAAATACTTTGTTGATTCCAAACTAGAATATAAACAAGTCTTTTAAAGATTCAACATAATTTTCTTCATCAAATAATATATAATATAAAATTAGAAATTTCTGGCATTAGAAAGACCTTTTTCGTTGCAATAAATTTGTTTTTAATATTATTCATTCCACTTCACATCATAGCACATTTTAGCCATTTATGGCAAGAATTATTGCATCATCATATTCATGTTTAATTGTAGCGAGTCACATAGCCAATTTTGACATAAACATCAAATATGGCTGACGTCATTATAAGATGTTCATTTTTAGAACTACAAAATCTTGAATTTGTTTCAAAATTAATTTTGAATCTTTCAAAAATGTATGATGCTCTTTAACAAATATTTCTAGGCTACCATCAATTTTTGTCCACAAAAACAGCCGATTTCAGCCAGTAAATTTCAATACTCCACTTAACAATATCAGATTGCAAAGAATAAATAAATGTTGCAGTCTGAATTATCAAAAACTGATTTGAGAATGTGTCTCTTATCTATACGCTGGAGGTGGCTGCGTGCCGGCGTTGGGCTGACAGCGGGAGACACAGTAGGAAGTCTCCACTGGAGGCGGCGCCGAAGGTTAACTCTGAGCGGTGGTGGAAGATAAATGAGTGTGGGAGAGGGAATCGAAAACATATTTAGGTTATGAAGTCATACAAATGAGTTTTCTCCTTCTAGAAAAAGTGTCAATAATTAAGAGAACCATTTAGTTTTGACACTACCGAAATCTGGACGTTCATGAATACTAAGAGTTCTTTCCTTTTCGATTTAATTTATTTCGTCAAAAATAGTAAAACACTTAACGGACGTACGAGAGGGTATCTGTTCTTGAGCTCCAGCGTCCTCTTACAAGAAGCACACGCTTTATTTTTCTTTCTCATAACAAAGCATTGTATGTTATGAATGTAACTCAGTCATTAGCAAATATATCACTCTTAATATTATTAATATTCATTTTGATTCACAACAAACCATCACATTAGCATACTTTAACAAAATAATTTATGTAGTTCTTCCTGTTAAAGGTTTCTAAATAAGAAAACTTAAAAATACAATTCGCGATGAATATTATATTAATGTTATGAATACAAATGTGAAAAAATAACAAAAATATATTCATAGAACATTATGGAGAATTGTACACGAAATGAACATTTGGTGATTTTAAGACTATTCAACATTGTTTCATCAAACACTTACTAACCTTGTATATCGTACAAAAATCCGGGAAATTTGGAGAATCGAAATATGAAGAATCGACAAGGTTTGAGAAGAATTAAAACAACAGCGGCGACGCTTCCACAGGTAAATTTGCACTACTTCGAGTGTTAACACGGTTTCATTTTCCCCCATCATTAGATATGGAGGTCAAAGAAATACCTCGTGTCGTGAGTTCACGATTGAGGAAAAGGACGAAGAAAGTCCGAAGAGCAAATTCCGGGACCGGAACAGTATCTTCGATCTCCCGTTACCGTTAGACACGATATGATGAATGAAGACCTGTATTCAAATGTCCACAGTATTTATATGAAAAAAGACCCGCCCTCAGTGAAGTGGGGTGTAACCTCTTTGATCTTTCCCTCACAGTCGATTACTCGCTCCAGAGATCCAAAAAGGAGATCAACCGAGTGAGCTCAGAGTGAGCATTACCTTTGTCTCTGCAGTGTCCTATGATTCGAGTCCTTCAATTTGACACTAACTTAATAGGTCGAATTCATAGTCAGAAGGAGAATTCTAGCAGGCGGCTGCTCTCATCGGCAGTTTCCCATGGTTTCTACGATCAACTACACGCGAATGCCGGAGCAAAACCGTAACAAACGGACCGCACGTGATCCTTCCTCGCTCTTCTTTGCCCTATCCTCACCTCTTCCTCTCACACACGTAGGGATACATACAAGCACTTAATTTCCACCCACTTCGGGAAACCAACGAAGAGCTTAGAGCTTGTCCCGGCGTAGAAAGTCACGACGTGTGGTTTGGCGCCGGATCGCATGATCCAGAGAGGAGGAAATCGCCACTTCCCGGAACAAGATTCACTAAGCTAATGAGACTACCGATAACAATCGATTTGGCCGGAAACACATGAAACACACCCAATCAATCAACTGAAGGGGTGGAAAACACATAGGCGTCGAGTGACTTCAGCATGACTTTGGCGCTGGAAATTATGGGCCGATTGCAAAGGACTTACGGAAGAATGGAATCGGTAAGCAACCCGCGACTAATTAAATAAGCGATTACTTGTAACGTGCACCAGGAAAGTCTCCCGCACCTAACCGAGTCAGGGCCTCCTGTTGTAAATTGCATTTATATTTGTATCAACCAGATCACATGGAAACAAGTGAAGGGACAACACTTCCAGATCTGTTATGATTGTGGTGAGTTCTTAATTTACGTTTTCATTTGTTACACGCTGCAGTTTGTGCTTCCAGCATAACTTCTGTTGTTATAGTACTCTCATCAGCAAGACGCTATTCCAGAAAGACGTTCCTAGAGCACTGTACATTACATGCACTGTATTTACTTCCTATTTTACAGGCGTCGTCATGAATGAGTATTGAGTGCGTCCGTAAGTGATGGTAAGCGATGCGTTTGCAGTAGTTATTTCGTGGCTGAATGGCAAGGAAGTGTACACATACTCCGCGCGCAACTTTTCTTAAACGATGACCTTGCTTACCTCTCCCTAGAGCAATAAACAGTTGAAGACCAAAGCTCGCACGGAGCACTGATGACAAGTTCCAACCACATATTCATTGGCGGGAAAGACAATATATTTACTGTTGAAACCGAGAACTCCTGGTGGTATTTTTCCAAACAAAATCTAAAGAAATGGCCAAAGTAGATCCAGATCCATCGCAGGAGATACTTCGAACTCCTGGGAAAATTAGATCTCAATTTATTGAGAAAGTTGCGAAGGCATAACTGACTTTTTTACATTTATTACAATTCAAGAGGTTTACATAGATCAGTTATTACAATAACTTTGTCATATGTATTGGTGGCTTAAAGCTAACTTATAAATAATTTCTTACAGCTAATATATTGGCTGAAGAAACCTATTAAGGCACCACTATTTATTGCATTTCGGAGAACAATTTAAGGAATACATGAAATGGATACTTGTTTTTAATTCTGGTGTTGTGGGTTGGGTTTCTGCACAGCGTGAATTCGCTAGAGATGGTATTTGCATGACGTTTGTATAAAAGTTTGAGAAGAGGTATGTGATGTGATGGGTAAATTGCTCTAGATTAAAATTTTTTATGTAGTTGATTGTTTGTAATATACCATGGTGCATTTATTATTATCCTTAGATATTGATTTTTGGTGATTTGCATTTTATGAATGTTTGTTTTGGATGCGTTTACCATATTGGACAAGCATACAATAATAGGGGTCTTATAATTGTTTTGAATAATATCAGAGCAGTGTTGTATGGGAGGTAGATATTTCTCTTTATAAGAGGTTCGAGTTGCTGTAATGTGTTTCTGGCTTTGTTAATTTTGATGTCAATATGTTGTTTTCAGTTAAGACGTATGTCGATGCTTAATCCAAATATCTTCTTGGTTTATTTGGAGGGTACCAGCTTATTTGGGCACTGTTTAAGATTGAGTGGGAAGGGGGCGTGTACGAGCTGAGACTGAACATTTTTGATGCAGTTTTAATTGGATTCAGGAGAATTTTAGATTTTACGGAAGTGAACAATATCTCTTACAGGAATGTGTAGTCCCTTCTTTGAAAATAAGAATCGATCACTAAATGAACATTTATTTTAAGTGTCCACTAAGATTTCGACCCTAAACCATCAAAAATATTCTTCCGAAAGAAACACGTACACGCATTAAAAGTTATAACAAGCGCACATCTGGCCGTTGATTTTTAAATGCAAACCCTGATATACCTGCTGACTCTTTGACACTACAAAAAGATATACCAGATTAATGAATTCATCGGTAAGATCATTATTGAGACCCAAAAATGTTTAAGAAAATTTGGGATTGTTTATTGCAGATTTATTGTGAAATTCCAGCCTCAGGGAACTCGGTTCCTATTTAATATGCCACCTATTACGATTCGAAACAAAATGTTTCGAAAAAAATGTTTCAGCCCATTTCGTTGCCTCACGGTACGAATATTCAATAAGAATGGCGATTCCCACTGAAAGAGGGATTCCTGCAATACCCACGCAATCTGATGACTAGTAAACGGGCTGGCTGAAAACTGCTTTTGTTCATCTTCGAAAATATTTACTTTTTTACTTTGCAGAATTGTTTTTTCAGCGTCGGTAATTTGATATCTCAATTTGAGCTAGACATGCCAAGGTTGCAAGCAAGGCACGAGTTCGTGGGTTACCAGTGTTTGCACGCACGGCGACCGCATTAACTGGATTTTAAAGTACGGGATGTGTACATTGCCCCTGAGTAGCGGTTCATTTTTCAACGCCTGACCCACGACACTCTTTGGGACACACTTTGCAGAGGAAGCCAAACACGAAACCGGTTGATGAAAGGATTCTGAGTTTTACTTCTTAAATATTTTTATCTTGGTTTTTTCCCTTGCACTGCATTTCCTCTTTGTAGTATATGATTATTGACCTGAGGTATTTTTGACTATGAAATGCTTGTGTTCTCTATTCATGATCAATGTGAATATCTTACGAATGTCCGGGTGAAATAAATATCAACATTTTCATATCTCAACAGAAAATTAAAATATTCAAATCTCTTCCATTCCCTGTACGCATTCAATTCTTTTTCAATCAACACGTCCCCATTTTGATTATTAGCATTAAGCTTTTTTCTCTCTTGAAGTCTCTTGAGAAAATCTTCCTTCATTACGCTGCAGTATGGCGGAGGTCGACGGACTCAACCGGACACGGGTGGTCGCGTTTTGGGCTTCGGGTTCACTCACCCCTCAGACAGGGACACGTGCCCTCAAGAAGACGGCGTGCGACCCCTCGCCCCGCCCTCACCACTCGGCTCCGGACCACCCGCCCCCGCCAGCTGGGTGGGCGTGCGGCGACACTGACCGGGAGGCCCTAGGGTACCAGCCCTCACAAGGGCGGATTTTCGACGTAGCTAGGTGGAATCCAGCCGCTGTCCGGAGGGTTAGGCTACTCTGATCGGTCGTTTTCCGAGGTTTCTCCGATCAATACCAGTACCCTAATAAACGGACCATGGACCAAACGCAATCTTTCCTTCTCCTCACTTGTTCTACCATCACTCTTTTCTTGCATTTACACTTACAAGCCCTACACTACCACATATATCAGGAGCTTAGAGCTTTTCCCGGCTGGAATGGTGCCCCGCGGTTGGTGGGAAACACATGTCTGAGGAAAAGCTCGCCAGCCGAGGTACAGATCTCGCCAACCATCGGGGTAGATCACCAGCTGCAAGTATACCTTCGAGACTAATAACCATCGCAGTTGATGCGCCCGAAAACACGAAATAATCAACCAGCTGATTCCAGGCGACTACAGCCGACAGGACCCAACCAAACAGATCTTTGCTCGACAACCGACGATTTAGGATGCAAAAGAAGTCGTTTGGACTTACTACGGACAATTTCGTTTATGAGCCCGTGTTTGAATGAATTTGACACCCCTGACGAAAACTTACCACCCACGACCCACCGAAATTTCGTGCAAACTCCGCTCGACTGAGACCGCCGTCCTCAGTGGAGTGCTGGGGCGATTCCACGTGGGGATACACTTCGATAGAGGAAAGGAGCCCGAAAGCGGACGTGTAGACTGGCATCGGATCCCATTCAGCCAATGAGGAATACTGTTCTCTCTAGACGTAAAACAGCATGTACTTTCTCCCCCGTATTTTCACGCAAAAAGTACTCAAATTTGCGAAAAATTCATTATCTTATTTGAAAGTCTACCTTAAAGGTACAGATTTTATTAAGGGAAGAAAATCTCTATTTTCATAATTGGAGTTGTAGGAAGACGCCAAAAAAATTTTTGAACTTTTGCAATTGTCGAAAAATCAGTGTTTTCAACGAACATGAGACCTGCAGCATTCTCTTAAACGTACTTTACACAATCCAACAACAAAATTTAAACAAAAACGATTGAGCCATTGTTTTGAAAATTTGGAAAATTTCCCAAGGGATTCTTGTAAAGTACCCCACACACCAAAAAAATTATAATATCGGTTTCAAATTCGAGGGACCGCGACATCTGCCAGATCGTTCGGGGAATATCAATTTTCGAGACCATCCGCTGAACGATAGCGTTGTTCACAGACGGACAGACAGCTGGACGGCAGAGATTTTGTCGTCTTTCGATTTTTCGCTATCAAGACCACAAAACATGTATTCTAGCTACACCACGTCTAAAATTAGCATCTGGATTTATTGAGTTGTTCGTTAACAGGGCTCGGCAATAAGAGTTTTCTCTGGGGAAAATTCGCTGTTTTTTGTGCAGCATTACATAACTTTCTCTCTACACCGTAGCGAGAAAGCAAGAATAGCGACGGGACTAACGAGCAGCGCAGTTGAGCGGCCGGCGCCGCGACGCAGGAGAAAGTGCGCGGAGGCACTTTCGTTTTCGCGCCGTCCGCAAGCACTGCGGCACCACTTGAAGGACGTGACAATTCACCTGCAGCTTTTTATTCCACTGAGACTCACCTCCCGCCTGCCGCTCATTGGGCGGTTTCGTCGGGGCGTTTGTGGCCGCTTTTCGTTAGTCATTGTAGTGCGGAAACGTCACACAAGCGGAGAAATCACAAACAACTTAAACACGATAAACGCAGTCGGGTAATTTAGCACTGATGTAAGATGCTTTCGTTCTAAAGTGAGGTGATTTTGAGATGGTCATTAAATCTAATGGTTTCTTCTTGTTTTCTCAAGGCATTTGCTCAAGGCCAGACTACCGCGATTTCATTTTAATCAATGAATGAAAAGGGTCTCATTGATAGTTGAAAAAGTGTTTACTCTAGAGGTTCTGCTCAACAGACGGTGGGAAGAGAATAAATGAATAAATCGGTGTATTCGACACCGACAGGAGTCCACATGACAGGAGGCACATTTACAGACCTTGGTTGGTTGATAGTCATTCCGGGCACGCAACTACCGAAGTCTTTAGTTCCGTAAGTGTAGTACATGCATTTTCATCGTCAGGTGGCGATGATCTGGTGGTGATTGCTGGATGGTGAGATCCGGTGACGACCTACCGTCGGCTAGCGGGGTTACTCTCAACCAGGTATCTCCCACCAGTGGGGCACCGCCCCAGCTGGGAGAAGCTATAAGCTCGCGACATGTGAGGTAGTGTAGTGCATGTTAGTGAAAGTGTGTGTAAGGGCGGAGGATATGGAGAAGGAAGAGGAAAGAAAGATCGCGGGCAGTCTGTGGCCCGTTTGTTAGGGTACTGCTAGGGCGTTCTCCTCGTCTGATCGGAGAAACCACGGAAAACTATCGATTAGAGCACCCGGCCTCTAGAATTCTTCTCCAGAAGTGACTGAATTCGACCTAGCTGTAAAGCTAGTGGGGTCAATGATGAGAGCAGCGAAGAGACCGAATATTTCATGTTTTTACTGAAATTCCACAATATAATTAAATTGCGTTAATTTGCCAATATTCTTCACTACTCTTGTACAATTATATAAATATTTTCTTAAGATTACGTACTATATTTACATCATAAAGTAATTGCTATATATTTTAATGATGAAGAAAGATAATACTAGTACAGTAGTTTCCGGATAACTATCGTTGACTCCGCGTGTGTATGTTCAAATATTGCAAAATATTAAAGAAGTTTTTCAGTTGGTTCGACTGCAACGCATTCCCTGTGAACGTTTGGTCTGAAAGGATCCATTTGCAGCTACAAATAAATTCTTTCAAACGGTCATGTCCTTACAGAATGAAGCCATGTTCCGGCTACCACACACGAGGAAGCGTTTACAGGCGAGTAGAAGCGGATGGCGAATACAAATCCTCAACGGCAGTAAAAATAGAAGTGTGCTCCAAGAGACCATCGAGACTACACATTAGGAAAGGAAGAACGAGCCCTAAGTAGCCGGCGTGTCTAATGCCGGCCCGTCGTGGCCGGGGCAAAGGTGGCCTATTAGAGCTTTACAAAAAATGCGAGCCCTCCCGAAGTGCCTGATTGCGCTCCGTCTCCCCTTATCTTTTTTCTTTCACTCACCTTTTCTTTCACATCTTCACCTCCAGCCTTCTCCTCCCTCTTTCATTCTCATCCCTTTATACTAATTCTTCTGTTATACCTCTTTCTTATATCTTCCATATTCTCTTTGCGTATCCTTGCACTCCTTCCTTCCTGTTTATTTCCTCCACCGAATGCTTTCTCCTCTTCTTCCCCTTCCGGGGCCCGCCTCCAGCGCGTTTTCCTTCTCGTTCTTCCATTCTTCCTCGGCCAACACACCGGGAGATATGACGCATGCACTAACTGATATTATTCCAGTCCCTCTGACCTAGGTTCACGTCCCGACGGCGGCAGGATTTTCGACACTAACTTCTCGGCTAGGTCGAATTCAGTCGCTGTCTGGAGGGGAATTCTAGCGGCGGGCTGCTCTGATCGGTAGTTTTCCGTGGTTTCTCCAATCAACACCAGGCGAATGCCGGAGCAGTACCCTACCAAAAGGGCCACGGACCGCGCGCGATCTTTCCTTCCTCTTTCTTGTCCTATCCTCTCCCTTTACATACACACGAACATGCACTACACTACCGCATATTCCAAGAGACCGGTCGGGAGCTTAGAGCTTGTCCCGACTGGGGCAGTGCCCTGCTGGTGGGAGAGTCCCGGTTAGGGGGAAACCCCACTACCCGACGGTAGGTCGGCGCCGGATCTCGTCGTCCAGCAGGGGAAGATCACCGCCACCTCCCGAGCAAAAACACGCGCTACACTTAACGAACTAATGACCATAGTAGTTGACGCGCCCGGAATCACAATAATCACTGAATCGACCTCCCCAGCAATTCCCGCTCCCCTGGCCCTCCCCTCTCTGGGGCGCACCGAGCGGCCGCGAAGAGAAATTGGCGCGGCGTCTCTTGGGCCGCGCCTGGCCCCTCGCGCCCGGCGCCGACGCCCCCCCCCCCCCAGGCACGCCCCCCGCAACCACAGAGGTTCGCTCCAACAGATTGATTGCTTTCATTCTAGGTGCGTCATTAGCTCCACAACGCTAGTGCAGTTACGTATGGGATGTGGTGCTGTTTTACCAGCTAGAACAGAGGCCGGCGGCGACCTCATGTCGGATTGATGGGTATTTCCGCCGTCTTGTGTCATGTGCAGTTGTGTAGTGGAAGTAAGTGTCAAATGTGCGTAAATTTGGGGAGAGCATAGAGCAAGGAAGAGGAAGAACAGATCGCCTGCGGTCCGTTTGTAAGGGTACTGCTGTGTCACTCGCTTGCTATGAATCGGAGATGCCACGTAAAACTAACGATCAGAGCTGCCGGTCGCTAGAATTCTCCAAACAACGGCGAATTCGACCTCGCTATGCAGCTTGGAACGAACGTTGGCACTCGACCCCAAGACCTCCCGGTCAGAAACGCTGTTGTAGAGTCATTTGTTGCCGCGAGACGACTCCTCTGGAATGTCCGATGGGGATAACCACGTGATCAATACCGTCTGAACTGTTAAAGGGACTTTAGCCCTAAGGAACAAACTGACAATAAAGGAATTAGTTTGTGGAACGTAATTGCAGAGTGTTCTGCTAATGCTAAATGCCCAAAATGTCACATCGTCCGTTTTCTCATTTGCTGGACTAGAGTTAGTTCTTTAGTTACATGAAGATGAAAATTTATTATTAGCATTACACCCTCCATCACAGTTTGAGAGCACATCATTGGCATTCAGTTTTACCCTACCGAACACTCAAGGTAATTACGCAACCAAAAAGAGGAATATAAATCTCTTCAGAGACAGTTAATGATTTAAGCCTTTTTTATGCTGGAGCAGAACCTTAAAAAACTTGCGTTAGGAACAATGTAAATCAATGAGCTGTAACAAAAGAGGGCGTCTGAGAATGTCTTGTTCAAAGCAACGGTATTTCTTATTTATCTGGAATGCTATAATAAGTAGGTTGTATTACGCAAAGATTGAATGGCACGCAGCTGATCTCGCAAATAATAGTCTTGGTAGGTTATAAACCTTGGCGAACGCCTCGCTTTACGAAGTTCAAAAGCACCCATTATTTGGTCTAAATCTGCCTAATGGCGTTAATGACTGTTATGTCCTCTTCACCTTGGTCTTCCTGGCAAACGTCTACCTCGAAGGAAGTCATGAGGTCAATGCTCAGCAACCTATTATCGGATATTCTGATAGCCTATCCTCCCAAGTTTCTTCACCTTAATACCAGCTCTCCTCCGTCGAGTAAGTAGTCTAGTCAACGTATTATATTCTATCTCGATTCTTATTTTCACAACTCTTTTTATTTCTCGCCCTTACGTAATAAGAAGCTAAAGTATTGTAATCACGTGCAGGAAAGGGCGATTATTCGACGGAACAATCTTATTGCCGGGACATGGCAACTAAAAAGTTGCTAAATCTCGTTTCTATACATAGTGAATTACTCCCTCTAACATGGTGTGTAGTCAAAATTATGTTTTGTGGGTCCTTGATACCAAAAAATTGACAACAAAACTGCCCGTCCGTCCGTCTGTGGTCAAGGCTAGCGCCAAAATCGTTCACCCGATTTTCTCCAAAATTGATATTCCTCGGTTGATTAAAAAAAACTAGTGACTCTTTTACTTTGAAAAAATATATTTGGATTTTTAGGGGTACTTTACATAAAGTCTCAATTACATTTTCAACAATTTTTCAAGATGGCTCTAACCTTTTTCATCAAACTTTTTCCTCGGATAGTGCAAGAGACGACAGAATGACGCGACCCCCATTGTCATTGAAATCCCTGATTTTTCGAAAATTGGAAGAGTTGAAAAATTTTCGGCGTTTTTCTAACACTACCATATTGAAGATACATATTTTTAGTTAATAAAATCAGTTCTTGAAATAAAGTCGTGTACAATTTTTCGAAAATATGAGTAGTTTTCACGTAATTTTGCGTGAATTTTAAGCAATTATTTTCTAAAAACTGCTCCAAAGTTTTTTTAAATTTTATCTCTCTATAACAAAGTACGGTAAATAATTGTGTGGTCCCGTTCGTGAAGTAAATTGAGAAGTGCTCTCATTCTCTTCTGCTCGTTGAACTCTCTATAACAAGTGAAAAAGTTGTGCTATTGGAGCTCATCTAGTTTCTCAGAGCGCTCATTTAGTAGGTCTCTAAAATTGGCTGTGGCTTAAAATGATAAGGTTGACTGCTTGTATTTCTTTTTTCAAAATAAAGTTTTGCTTTATATTTTGGAGAAAGTTTCCAAAAGACTCCACTTCCATAATATAAATTTTCTCTATCTAATGGTCTCTATTCTTGAACACTTATGATGGTATTCTTTTCGAACTCCTCTACTTTGATATGACTCCGAAGATTACATCGACAAATATCCAACTTGTAAGAACCTACGCACAGCCGATTCATGATCGACAGTGGTCAGGTAGACATCCTGATGGCCTTCGGGTAGGCGGCAAGGACCCGCGATTGGGGCAGGTTTTAATGAAAGATCGAATTGCGTGCAGTAAGAGATCCACTGACGAGAAAGTATCAAAGCTTAATTATGCCACAACAGAAAGGAATTCCACTGCATGGCAATAGCGCGCGAAGCGAAGAGGAGCCCTGCCGAAGCCCTGCTGCACACGCTGAGAGGGCGGAGTGCTTCTCTCCCGTCGGAAGCGCGTATTGGTCACTAGCTATCTCACTAGGAGCTTTCTTCTGCTTCATGGAGTAATCGCAGGTGCCGGAGCAGCATCTACACTGGCAAACGGGACACGAACCACACTTCGTTGTAGCCTTTAACACACTTCCTTGCATTGCAATATCACACACTTAAAGAGACAACTTGGGAGCTTCCAATTTGGCCCAGGAGGGTTGGTGCCCCGCTGGCGAAGATACGTCGAGGATTAGATGCTATTTTAGAGCATGTTGCGCATATTTGGCTGATTTCTCGTGTTGATGCATACTCCTATTTGTGTAATTATAAGTGCATACGAGATTTTGCATTTCTGTTATAATAGAAACTTATCTCTAAAAGTTTTATCTTTTCATAGAATCTTTATGGGCATTCATTATTCGAACGACTTTAACAGTTTGTTTTTTATCTCCTTCGTTTCTAGATAATAAAATACTTGCGCAAATGGGAGTTCTTGATATTATATTTTTAACCAAGACAGAAGACATGCAACAACACATACTAGGTAATTATTTACCTAGTATGTGTTATAGATTATATTATGTTTGCACAGATACATAATTTTTCATTCCAATTCATTCTGTTGAATTTTATGACAAATGGTTTATTCAGGAAAATGAAAAATTGTTATTTTTAATGTCATACTAAAGTACAAATTTAAGAATTTGTAGGTTATAAATGCATATTTTTTAAAAACTTATTTCAAGATTTTTTAGAGCATAAAAATCCTCCCTCTAGTATTGTCCATGGTGGACGCGCCCGCAAAGACAACATAATGAACGTGTGGATGAAGTCCAGTGAGAGAGCAGGATGTAGAACCGAGACGTCGAATCGCGTGTGGCGGCGCGGAGGCGGAGGGGCGGAGGCGGCGCAGCGCGTCGTGAGCTCGTGGCGGGGGGGGGGGGGGGCGGAGGCACCAGGAAAAGGGCAGCGGCGCGCGGGGGCGAAGCCCAGCCCCCAGCGCCCCTGGCGGCCGGGGTCAGCAGGCCGCCCGGCGTAATGGCTCCAGCCCCCACCCTCCTCCATTGACGTCCAGACCAGCACGAACCGCGCAGGCATCTGCTAGCAACGTCTAGCCAGTCCTACTTTATAACTAAATCATATTTACGCTTTCATTATTCCTCATGGGCAGCGTACTAGCTTCCCGTGCTGTAGTCCGGGGTTCGATTCCCGGTAGAGGCAATAATACAGTTGTAGCTTTCCTTTAAAACCGTCCCATTTCTGTAGCTGTGTGACGAAGACACATGGGAATTTAACTAGGCCCAGGCATGATGGACACCGGTAGCTGGCCGGCGAAGTCGGACTACCGACCCAATAACGCCAAATCCATATATACGCTTTAAATTATACAGGAATGAAGTAAGTACCGGAAATTCACAACAGGCTGGAATTGGATTTATTCGTGTTTCTAAAAGTGAGAAAGTAGTGCAATGCATCACCAACCGAGAATACATTGCGCCGCGGGAAGCGCGCGCCCTAATCAGTCTCCAGCCGAGGTCAGCGCTTTCGGGGCCCACAGCCGCCCCACCCACTTCCGAAACAGGACAACCCCTTTCCTCACCAAACAACGGTCGACGAAAGAAAAGCACCAGACTGTGTGCCGACTCTTAGTCATCTCCATACTTCAAAGCACTACGACAAACCCCAAAGCACCCCGACTAACCCCTGCTCTACTGCCCAGAAATAAACAAAAGCATGATCAAAATCCAATGACAAGTTCTGGTATCGACGTCAGGAACAGAGGGGAATACTTCTGTCCAATAATCCCATGAGTTTCGCACATGTTCTCAAAATAAAGTTAACATAGCGAATGCGAACCTGCTTTACGATCACATGGGGATCGTCAAGCCGCGACATAGAGAAGGGAGAGAACAGATTCAGGTTTCAGACAAATTTTTTAGGAGACAATTCAAGAAGACGTTGAATTCCACTGTGAAAACTATTTAATCTCGAGCGAGCACTAGTCCTATTTATCGACACTAGTCGCTCATACGCTGGGGTGTCGTTTGACGGTCGGAAGAGTACAACAGGCACTGCTGATACGAGTAAGTCGAAACCATGTTAAGCTTCGCTATCGAAATTCTACTCGCCGTTCGTGCCTGGCTTCTATTGGCTGGCCTGGGCTTTGAGGACGGCGTGTCCGCATGGCGAACTAGCCCTCACCAGCAGCTGCGGAAGATCATCACGAGGGTGTTTCTGCAACGGGCCATCGACGGCGGCCGCGTCTCGTGGAATTGCGGAAAGGTCATGTCAACGGCTCAGTTGTCTAAGCCCCTTTCGATTAATGGGCTTTAAAAATACGATCAAAGGCGCCAATAGTTGGCCGATAATGCCTACATCTAGAAAGGGTATGTAAATGCGTGTATTCAGTACCATGATCTTTCTTTTTTGTTGATAAACGCGCATAGAGACAGCGTAGCGGTTTCAAAATTGAAATATAAAATCCCCCGGGGGCCCGCAAATTTAAAACATTTGGAACAGATTTTTAAAAATATTGTTTAAAAAATGACAATATTAACAAAATCACTTGAAAAGTACTAATTTAAATTTATAATTTCAAGATGTATTTTTCAACAACAGCTCTCAATAAGGAAAAAACCTCAATATTGTGGTTGTAAGGACGACGCCGAAAAGATTCCTTCTTACAATTTCTAACATTCAGGCATTTCAATGAAAATCATATCTAAGCCATATTTTAAACGTTCTTTGCGCTATCCGAGCTATATTTTGAAAGGTTTATCAAAATATTTGCTATCATTTGTGAGCAAATTTTTAAAATGCATCTTGTAAAGTATGTTCTCAAGGCTTCATGTAAAGTAGCCGCGAAAATCGTGGAGATCGGACGGGGAATTTCAATTGTAGAGAAAATCGTCTTCAGCGTTTGGGATCTAGCAACAATGGACGAACAGACGGAGACAGAGTTTTGCTGTTGCTCTTTGTTCGTTATCGAGTAACCAGAAAACAAGGATGCTGACTACACAATGTATTAGAGGAAATAATTTACATGTAGGAACAACATTTATCCAAGTTTTCGTAACCAGGGTCCGATAATAAGAATTCTTCTGTCCAAAAACGCCGATTTCCGCCCCACGATTATTGTACTATGTCTTTACTACGTACGTACTAAAGAAAGGAAGTAAAAATGAAATGAACACAATTCGAATCGATTTCAGTTTTGAAAAACCTGAAATCTTTTGTTGTTTGTTTCTAATTCAAATGATTTTCTTCCTTTCATATTTGTTTATTCCCTGTGTTCGTGCTTCTCCGTTCGACATTTCTATTTTTGTTACGCAGAAAAAGAAGAAGTTAGCTCCAAATTTCGGGTGCTTTGCCAAACCATAACAGTTCTTTAAAAAGTAATTGCTCCATTGTGAACATTATTCTCATGTGCGTTTAATAAGCAGGTCATCTTTGAAGATCTTGGGGTCGTTTCACAAGCGAACAGTAGAAAAAAATACGTACACGTTGATTTTATCTCATCATTAAGTAAGACAATTTAATTGCGCATGCTTGTTATTAGTTTTGATGGAGAATAAAGTATATTAGACGTAACGAATTAGCTACGTAACTGTTTCAACTGATGTAATTGTATCAACATCAAATGAAATGTTAAAATACTGATGTAGGATTTTGATGTAGTCACATTTACTCATTTTAGTGATACATTTCGGGGACTGAATCGTCTACAGAAAGAGGTAATATACGTTGATAAGGCTATTCTCACTGCATAGCAATGTAGAAAAGCGTGGTGCAGCTGAACGTTTGCACGAGGAAGCTTTCATTTGAACTATTCCTATTTTCGTCAGGGGGATGCAATTATGTTCCACAGGAGCAGAGTGGAGTTTGGCTGAGCCGGGCGGGGCCGGCGGCCGGGCGGGGCCGGGCGGGCCGGGCGGCACAGAGGAGAGTAGGGTAGGCTTGTCGCGAGGGTGTAAATAAAATTACTTCCAATTCTAAAAATACGATGTTGATAAGGAAAAATCCGCGCAGAGTCCACTTACTTCAGCCTGAATATTCTACGAGGGCAGTTTGGGAAGAAACCGCCGCTCTGGCGTGGCGCTGATGATGCGCGGAACGACACCATTCTCATTCAGAAAGCATCTGCCCCTGACCGTCTGAACCTCGTTCGTTCGCCCATGTGCTTGTTATAACATGAAGACATGGGTGTTGCATTACAAAATCTCGCCGTTTGGGATATGCGAGTTGTAGTAAGATTTCTTTTGCGCAGAACGTTTCGGCTGCAGACATTCTCTCGGTTGTTTTTGTTCAATTTAGTCGTGTACTGTATATAGCACAAACGTTATGAGTAAAGGTGTTATAAGGAAATGGGGCTGATTTTTTAAAACGTTGTAGAAGAAGTATTCAAGATGAAGAGAGGAGTGCCTATAGTAGCAGGCCTTCTGTTGTGAGCAGAGATCTTGACAAGAGAATTGAGGAATAAGAATGTGATATTGAAAGCTGCACCATCTCTGATCTTTCGGAACAATTACCGCAAATTTCGTGTATGGTTTTGTACGAGAATGTACTGAATATTCTGTGCTGCATGTGAACCGAAGTTGCCAACAGAGGTCCACAAAACCCAACGCACGGGCTCTTCTTAGCCTTCTTTCCACGCGATGATGTTTGGAAGAGACTTGTGGAAAAACTGCGGTGGCGTACGTAAACGTGAAATGAAAAGCAATTACTTCTCAGCCTCAAAGTTAAAAACGATACAAATTCAAGTTTGCAGATTATGACCACACAAGATTACGTCGTACGCGATTAAAACCAGGATTTTGTGTCCTAAAAGCACGGAAAGTTTTTTGAGGAAGTGCGACTTCTAAACAGATATCCGTTTTGTGTGGAGTCAGGTGAAGAAAAGATAATGGGCAGGAGGACATGTTGAAAATGAAGGAGACAGGCAGGATCTAAATAAGGCTCGAATTCAGCGGTATTTCACACAAGGAGTCCTTTTTGAACCTTCTATTATATTGTTGGAGTTTTAGATCTTTTGGGTGTTCCACTAGATAGCATGGTGATCAGAAAAAATGCTGGAATGGATTAGATTGAAGGAAAAAGATGGAAATAATATTTCACAACCAACTTAAAGAGACTTAGTTCAAATAAAATTTCATCTCAAATTGAATGGTTACTCTCGCACAGTACCTGAGCTGTAAAACTGAACATTTCACGGGCCGTTGGTTTGAAGTTGGATTCTATTCCCATTAATTTTCGCGTTGAAAACAATTATTGACAGTGTACTGAATTTTCGCATGGATTCATTTAGTACAACCTATTTCATTCGAGAACCTTGGCTTTTGTGCACGTCAAACGCCGTTTCTTCTCTTGCGAATGAGATATCAAGTGGATATCGATTTTTTTCCTTCTTCTCGAAGCGATAGCAATCCTAGGAATGGCCGAGGAGTGCGCGCCCCGCTGCCTGGGCGACGGGGCGTGACGGGGCTCGTGCCTTGGAGTGAGGGGGAGGGGCGTGGCCCCGGCCAAGCGATGCAACCGCCGCCGCCTCCCTCCTCCTCCTCCTCCTCCGCCTCCTTCTTCTTCTCCTCCGCCTCCTTCTCCTTCTCCTCCGCCACCACCTCCGCCTCCGCCTCCTCCTCCTCCTTCTCCTCCTCCTCCGCCTTCTTCTTCTTCTTCTTCTTCTTCTTCTCCGCCACCGCCTCCGCCTCCGTCTCCGCCTCCGCTGCCGCCGCCGCCTCCGCCGCTCGAGCTGCACAGCAGAGTGCGGTATCCTGCTCCTCCTGCGTCAGAGGAATTCTCCAGTCCAGGGCACCACGAACCTGCAGACCCGGATTCCCTCTTTATTACGTACGACACCCATCAGAGCGGATGGCCCGGGACACTCGGTCTTGTACGCTCCAAAGCAATTGATTCGGTACGCGACGTCACATTGTCTTGCAATTCCAGTCAGACTTCTTTTCTCCTGCAAGAGACATATGATTTTCAGTAACGCAAGGGGAATAATCGTGAACGTTCTAGAGAGGTACGTCTCTTAAAGAAAGTCGTTAAACGATTAAAGTTGACGTCGAAACGAACTATCATTTCTGAAAGGTTAATTCAATTCAGTCATCTTGATCTTGGTTTTTCTGTCTACGTTCCATTGTTTGTGAATTCAATATTCTTAGTTCCCTACGTGCTTCGGGAGTTTTTTATGTCTTTTTACTTCTCTGCTTTTCCGCTCTCCACGTATTAACGATACACGTTCTTTTTGATTTTCCTACCTCTTACACCAGTATCACATGTCTCAGTATCACGTATGAGAACGTCATTTTTAAGATTATTTATCAATCAATCTACATCTAATGACTTTTCTTGTTACAATACAGAATTCGTTTCGGCCATACTTCATTTATTCTTAAATGTTATTAATTCTGCCAATAAAAATGATAATTATGAAATGTAAATAGGCGAGCAAATATTTCAACGTCCAATGTGTGCTCAATCAAACGATTCTCTCAGTTGAAGTTGTTCAGGTCCCACCCTTATATTATTTTTATTATTATTGTTTCCTAAATTAATGACTAAAGCTATTTGAGATATTTGGCATTTGTTTAAAACTTCTCCAGGTTGCAAAGATAAGAAGCAAATCTAGTGACGTTGTGCTTCTACAAAACTTTCTACAAATTATTTTCTCTGCTGTTCCCAATTACATGAGGTAATAGCTCCGTAGAAAGGGAGGAATTTTCAATAAGTTAGCTGAGGATAGACAGTCGCGCATTGTTGTAATGAAAATTCGCAGCGACTGCGTATTAATATAATGAAAACTATTAAATCCTTAAAGTACCATATAGTTGAGGATATTACGGAAACATTTTTAATCTATTCTAATTTATTCTAAGGCAAGAACGCGATAATACGGATATCGAGGACGTTCCACGGACAACATCCAACCGACTCAACCGAGACATCATCTGAGAAGGCTTTGGAGTAAGCTTACGAACTTTATTCAAAGCGGTACGGGACCTTAATGTTTGGACAGAAAAAAGTCAATCATTTTATTTATGGGCTCATTCAAATGTGTAAAAATGTTAGAATAAATGTTAAATTTAATTTGTTTTCATTTGAGAAAAGAAAAGAGTGATAATTTATTGTAGTTGCCAACAATTCAATAATTAATTTTAATCAATAGAACTTACAGAAATCGTAATTCTATATAGAGTTTACACGTTCACATGTAACAGGTAAGGAGTAAAATGTATACCGAAACCCATGATTAAAATTGAAAATGAGATTAATAAAATAATATTTAACTTCGAGAGAATTTATGAGCATAGCAGGGCATTGGAAGAAATAATAATATTGATAATAGCAGAGGAAGTAATCCCCTTCCTAATATTGTATAATTGTTTGTAAATAATATCAAGATTGAGTAATATTAAGAATCGCAAAAGGAAGGGAATTTCACAAATGGCCAGCCCAACGCGAGGTCTGAATGGGGAATTTCACCCTATGTAGTCGCTAACAACCTCTGCAGATGATGCGACTTCAAATACACGAAAAAAATCTAAAAAATTACTTCAATTTTTTTCTTTAAACTTTTTGAACGAATGTGAAATGGCCTGTATATGATGTCATAAAACAATTTTTGCAGTATTATTTTGTTATTTAAAAAGTCTAGTCGTTAATGCTTACATTAGCAGTGATTTGATCTCATTATTTGTGTACAAATTTGTGAATACAAAGTATCGAAAGATGTCTACAAAGTTTCTCGAAAACTCAAAACTTTGCCATGAAAATAAGCTCAAAATTTACCGTTTTTAGAAACGCTCGAAGATAATTTTGTCAAAAACGGCCTCAATTTTTTTTTACAAAGTTTTCTAGACATAATGCTAAATGGAATGAATGACATGACTAACCGCAATTTGACTTATACGTTCGATTCTTTTTAATTTTACAAATATAAGTTTTGACGTATATCTAATGGCGTGATTTCTATTGCGGATATTTCCATATATATTATGGTATTTGTGGGTAGAAGTGATTCAAATGATTTCCAACGAATTTTCTCGAAAATTGCGGAGACAAGCTTCAAGCTCCCAACATGTGTAGTACTGTAGTGCATGTCAGTGTAAATGTGTGTAACGGGTGAGGATAGAACAAGGAGTGGGAAGGAAAGATCGCGCGCAGTCCGTGGCTCGTTTGTTAATGTACTACCCAGGCATTCATCTGATGATGATCGGAGAAACCTCGGGAAACTACCGAACAGTGCAGCCGGCCGCTAGAATTCTCCTTCAAACAACGGCTGAATTCGACCTAGCTGAGTACTTAGTGTCGAAAATTCTGCCATCACCGGGTCTCGAACCCCAGGGCCTCCAAGTCAGAATGGCAGTGACACTCATTGATGCCTTGAGCCACTTCACCTGGGAGCAACTTGGAAGAGAGTGGAGGCAAACCGAATAGAAGAAAGTCTGTACCATTCTCTAGCACCACGTGTTAAAGTTGTTTAACTTTGTTTGAACGCGCTCCTGACACATTCCTCCATTTACAGCCAGTAAAGTGGCGAGCACCATCCTTCCCTGTCCTTCGCGGTGGAGATTTATCCGGTCGTTTCTCCCCGGTAGCAGCGATGATCTAAATCCTGGAGGGACCAAATTACAGTGATTGGCCGCCGGGCGCAAGGCACGCCGTCGCTTGGGCTCCTGAGGAAGCGACGAACCATCGATCTCTTTCGCGCTTGATCTGATCAGAACGTTTGCTCCTTCAAGGAGAGAGCTCACACTCTGACCGGTAGGGCCCTTCGAGCGCCGACGCGGCGCGTGATGTGGATTGCAGCTGGGCTGCGGGGCCGAATTCTGCCGCTGTCTGGAGGAGAATTTTAGCGGCTGCGGCTGTGAACGGTAGTTTCTCGTGACTTATTCGATCAATTCCGGGCGAATGTCGAAGCATCCATCTACCATCTTATAATTACAGTTGAACGTAAACGTTATACGTAAAAAGTGAAATTAACACAAAATTGCTGATACCTTTTCGCGATATCACAAAAAAATAGCGCGTGAAAATACCTCCACATCGGGCTGTAGTGTCAGCCCCTCACTCAGCCCAAATGTGGGTTTTCTCTGCTTGGGTAAGAAAGGAAGGGCAGGGTTCGCAGGGCCCTTTGTTTTATGTTTCTTCAACATGCCCCAACAACTGATCGAGGAAAACCACGTAAATGACTTATCAAAGAAGCCGGTTTGTATTATTCTCATCCAAGGTGTCAATGCCTGCTTGATAACACAACCAGTTATCGCATATCCAGCAATATCTAAATCGACAATAAAATTCACAGAGACTCGAATATAAGATCTCACCCTTTACGAACCTTCAGTTCCGACAACATATTCATACGCTAACGTTTGTGGTCAGAGCCTTCACTTCCCTCCTGATAATGAGGAATTTGTGTATTACTCATAGTAGCGGTACTATCCAGATACCCACTCAATTTTTTTAATTTTATCTCTCACAAATAAAGAATAACATTCGCTTCTCAGATATGCAAGCAAATTCAAACCTCTCTACCGGAAGAAACGGATATACCTGGCCTCTGATCATTGAGTCGAGATGCCAATCCAAAATCGTAGTCTGCCTCCAGAAAGCAAACAAAATCTGCTCATTGCGAATAAACGCGGTATGCTCGCTTGGTTCACAAATCCACTTAGTCCAGAAAACAAAGGACTCCAAATACAAATATATCAACCATCAACAGATACTATTGATTTTGCAACAGTTGTAAACAATATTATAGACCCGATTAGATTGCTCAGTGCATCAACTGCTGTTGCTGCAAAGCCTTCGAACAGGAGATCCTAGAGTTCGAGTCACGACGGTGGCAGGATTTTCATCTCTAGCTAGACAGAATGGTCGAGTTCAGCTACTGTCTGGAGAAGAATTCCAGCGGCCGGCTACTCTGAGTGGTAATTTTATGTGGTTTCTCGGAACACCAGATGAATGCCGGAGCAGTACTCTCATAATCGGGTCACGGACCGCGCACGAAAGTACCTTCCTCTTTCTTGTACTATCCTCACTCCTTACACACACACACTTACATACACAACACTACTACGCCATTCAGGAACCTAGAGTTTGTCCTTCTGAAAATGACTCTTACGTTTCCAATAAACCGATGTACAAAATTATATAGAATTACGGAAAGAAATAAGGAATGCCTAAACTGAAATCAACTTGGAAATGTAACTCAAATACACATATTAGGCATGTGAATTTTCAATACTCAATAGAAATTTTATTTGCGGGGACACTTTAATTCTGAGCTTTGGAAAGACTGATGACCAAAAGTACATGATAATGCAAAACGTCGTAATGTGATAACCAATATTGATGCACTGTAGAACTTCTCTGGCCTTTACATTGACAATGAATAAATCTATGAACTATTAAGGAAACAAAAATATGAGTGATGTAAATCAATATGTTATTTTAATATAATTATATTATGCAAACAATCTACTGACTTCAATGATGTACGTTAAGAATTCTTAAATATCACGTTTGTTCATCGTAATATTTTTACACATTCCATGTCACCCTCAAAACCATGGACGAATCAAAGAATCATTGTAAGAAAAAGTAATGAAATCAGAAAATCTTGAAAACACCCTGAACTCGTAAGAAGAAAATCGCAAGAAAATTACGACACCTTCAGAACTCCATTTCAATTGCATCTATTACTTTCCAATAAATATAAATCGATACATTGTCTTCAACTGTTACGAAGTAAAACAACAATTTTCTAGATAATCACTGAAAAATGGTTGATTAGCATTAATACATATTAATATATATGGATACACAATACTTATAGAATATACAGATACACATGACAACATTTATTTAGATATAAAGAATGTCAAAGTTGCTATTTAATACCGCAACTTGTGAACAGCAAATACAGCACATTTGAAACGTTCCTGGAAGTGATGTTTGTTTTTACTACTATGTCATCTCTTAGCCACGACAACAACTGAGTAGCGGTGGTCATCGTAAGCGAGTCAGTTGTACTGAGCCTTCTAGTGTTGATCGGAGAAACCACGGAAAACTATCGATTAGAACAGCCGGCCGCTGGAATTCTCCTCCAGACAGCGACTGAATTCGACCTAGCTGAAAAGCTAGTGTGGAAATTCCTGCCGCCGTGGGGAGTGGGAACCTAGGACCTCCCGGTCAGAGGGGCTACAGTGACGTCAGTTGATGCACTGAGCTACCGCTCCCGGTGTTAGTAACAATTTTGAGCGATAGGACGCGCGTTGTAACATCTTTGACCCCGATGAAGCCGATAAGTCAAAAAATCTTAATTTTACAGGGGAGGAAAAAACAACTTTAAACTAATATTATAAATAAGGGATTAATGATATTCAAACAAAACCTACTCAATTTTTTTATAGCACCTTCGTTTAATTATAATTAATCCCTGATTTCATTCATTCAAACGTTGTTTTTTGCTCTCCTGTTTAAATTAAGTGTTTATGACTTATCAGCTTAGTCATCGGGGTCAAAAATATGTCGCCAAAGAGAGAGACTGCAAGTACGCAATCTCTTGAAATAATCTATTAGATTTGCAGTGTACCGAGCCGTTCTAATATCCCCATAAGCCGCGAGGTTTCTGAAAGGCGAATTGTAAGTGCGCGGGAGAGACGCATATGCCGGGCATTAGGAGGTTGCCTGGGCGGAGCCGCCGCGAGGGAGCGTGGCAGTAGACTACGCACGGGACCCTCGGCGATGGAGGTAGTCGCTAATGCCCGCTCCGGTGTTTGTGAGTCGACCGTCAATTGCTTCCGTGGACAAGCACTCGACGCACAGCGATGCCCGTCAAACATTTTTTATTTCTTCGAAAGTTTAAGGAATTCCATGCACCCGCCCAGCATCATTGAGGAAATATCGGAGAAGAGCAAATGCTCCTTCTATGAAAATAAGTTATCGCCGAACGGAGCAGTGGCACTGGAATGGGGCACCACAACCGTCGCGGAGCCTTACGGCTTTCGGCGAGCAATAGGAGCCATCTTCATTGCGGTAGTGCATTGCGGGTGCACACGGTCGCCGTCACTTGCGAAACGAACGGGCGCGGGGCGCGTGGCATTGAGGCTGGGGCTGCGCGCTGACGACGCCCAAGACGCAACGCGACATAAGGCACAATAGAAATCTCTTCATTATTTTTTCTCGTGTGTAACATAGGATGGTAAAAAATGGGTGATGTTTCTATTTTAGGGAAAATCTGTATTTTCCAATATTGACATTGCAAAAGGACAAAATGGATAACTGAGGTTTCCTAAAAAAAATTTTTTTCTACAAAAATCAAATTAAAAAAGTCATGGCCTCAATTTTTTCTTTAAATTTTGTTGTCATTTAGGGAAATAAATGCTTTAAAAATGGCTTAGGTCCATTTTCTTTGACCCTCTGGATTTTCGGAAATTGTCAAAGTTAGAAATAATGCGAGAAAGTATGTGCTGGAGTAACAGCACTGATTTTTTTAAGTGCTACCTTTCCCTACGATCATTTCCGGAATAAATTATTATTATTATTATTATTATTATTATTATTATTATTATTATTGCTTTTAATAAAGATGCATTTCCTAATAATATATTTTGCAAACAGTTATACACATTTCTCCTAATGTTGGTATTATTTGTGTTCAGAGATGGATAGAACAGAGGTTACAATACTACGTAGTTTACCTAGGGGTTACCACTAATTCGAGAAAGTACCCTGACGGGGCACCACTAGTTTTGATGCTGCATCATCTTCTCACTGCATTCTGAGACCACTGCAACCAGCAACCGATGCATAAGAAGGCGAGAACGCAGTGTCGGGTTGCAAACACTCCCGGGCGGATTGTTTGTAGGGCCAGCGCAAGGGAACCAGTTGTTCGCCGAGAGCCTACAGACGCACAGCGTCGACGCCGTTGGCACACTGCCTCCGCCGAGGGCACTGCACCTCGACGGGGCAAATCGAGAAGCGAGATTCACTTGCAATGGGGGTCATTCACCTCACAATTATCGCAAGTAATTTTCAATATTGTTTCTTCACGTATGCAATGTTCATCAGTGAAATGTAAGTATGGCATTTGCCACAGGCATTTTACCCGTACAATTTGATCGTTTTTGTTTTATCGTCGCGACGTGCGTTCCATTCCAAAGCAACATGGTCGACAAAATTCCAAATGAATTAACCCTACATAGGAGGGCGTCCATATGTTTCTCCAACCCGGAGAGATATAAGTACTGTTGCGCCTTAAATTAAAAACCGAGTTACTCAAAATGAAATTTAAATAAAAATGAGGAAATAGTATAGATCTTAAGAGTTTGTAAATTATTAAAGAGAAATGAGGACGTATTTCAGTATAATATTATGCTGCAGAATTCAATACAATAAAACGTATAACAATAATACGTGACGTAATAATCATTTCTTCAGAGACAATCTATAAAACCTACTAAAATGCATTTTATCCACAAATGTCTGTGATAAATATATACCAACTGGGTGAAAGCCAATTCACAAGCTCAAAAGCCAAGTGATGTTCTTTCCACAGAACGTATTTACATGCAAATAATAATACATTAAAAAGCTGTTTTCTTTTGTATATATTCGCCTGAATGCCTATAGCAATATATTAAAACGTTTTTCTACATCAACCACTCTTATCTCGATAGTTTTTTGTCCGGTTTGCGATGATCAATTGAGCACAAGCTGAGATTATCCCCTGCTTTGCCTTGCTCCCTTTACCTTGCTCCATCAGTTTTCTCCTATTTTCAAAGGTGTCAAAACCTTTTTCCCGTTAAATAAAATACCAGGTTGCAATCAGCAAATGCATACAACACTAACTTAACAGCAGCAGCAAGAAAAGAATGAAATTGAAAGTACAATGTGAGGATGAGGACAATATTCTATACAATCAAAAGAACACTTCAGGATTCCGCAAACATTTTTTTGTTACTTGTCCCCAATTTCGCGCCAATATGGGGGTTCCACCGCGCATACATCACAATCCAACCTGCCTGGCAGGTTGCAGTGGAACGAACGAAGAGAAATTCCTGCGAGTTCAGTTGCATCTCCGGAGCCCCAACGTGACAAAAAAGAATTGCAAGGTCCTCGCTGCGAACCGGTAAAACTGCAGAGGGTAAAGATTAGAAAGTTGTCTTATACATCACGTTTCTCACAAGCATCTAACGTCTACAGGTCAGCACACGGAACATCTTGAATTGAGGCTGAAAATACTGAAAACCCACTTGAAATGTAAAAATGGACAGACGGATAACTAATACAAATGATGTTGATAATAATAATAATAATATCGCAACTAAGAAGAGAAACATTTGAAAAACAAGCAAATGGAAATCAAATCAGCCGAATGCGAGATGTAAAACACAGGTCGGACCGATAGCTATTGAAGTTCTACAATTTATTCCGCATAACTCACTAAGAACAAAGTCAGTCTCTCATATCAATCAAAAGATCGGCGGGGTTGGTTTATTGTAGTTACGAGCGGACGTGTCTTTGAAGGACTAAGGAAATATCTTTAAAATTATTATACTAATAGTGATTTGGACTAGAAGAAGGAAAACACTCTTTTACTACGTTGAGAATTCTCTCTGCCGACTTGGATGGCCAAGGTGGCTAAGGGCGAGAGCGATTCAGCGCTTCGGTTCGAAGGGTCGCAGGTTCGAGCCCCGCCTTGGGCTTGGTTGTTTGTACCTTGACTTTGTATTTTCTCGCGGAGGACCTCGAGTTCTGCCCAGATCAGAGGAGCCCGCAAGTGTGTTGGTCTACTGTATGGTCGAATATGCGTCCCATCGGGACGTACAGGGTAACCGACTGTTGGCTGGATAAAAGACCTTGGGAAAAAAATTCTCTCTATAAATTTTTAATTCTGAATATTAGAGTAATCAGCGCATCTAACGATCTTCTTAAGTGAGCATGTTTACCAACAACAGTCCCGATACGGGTCAAATCATCAGAAATGTTCTCGAAACTCTCTTGGACATTAACCCCGAGGTGCCTAATGATAATATTATGACTGATATGACTATAAGGATTTACAGATCTTTCAGTTTCAAAAGCAACAATTTCAACAGGGGCAAATTCTCCAGCATTGGAGATTACAACAACATTCTTTGGCAATCCGGCGCCAACAGCCGACGCCTCTATATGCATCTACTCAATCCCACAACAAAGCATGATACAATCAAGTGAAAATACATTGAAATCAACTCCTGTAGAGGATTTAAAAACCCTTCATTTACAACAAAAACAAATTCAACAAGAGCAAAAACTCCAGCAATGGCGATTGCAACAACAACAACAATAACAACAGCAGCATTCATTGTCAAGTGTCAACATTTCTCTACCTGCATCTATTCAACAACAACAAAAAGCAACATAGAATCCAGTGATGAAGGCTTTGAAATTTAGCCAATGCAGGTTTCTTCAGACATAACATACATGTTTGCAACATTTACAGAATGGGAAACGTGCAAGTTATATGCTAAATTATTAGATTGTAGTTCTGACGAGTAGGAGGTTGACAGGTAACACTTCTGGATCAGAGGGTCCGAGGGCAGGAGAGTCGGAATGTCCTAAGGTTGAAAGGTTCCAAGGCCAGACGACCCGTTAGACTAATTGATGTGTGCGGGCTCGTGAACGTCGGGAGTTCACCCATCCAGGCATTACCGCCAGCTGGACTCAGAATGGGATAATACTCACGTAAAGCCGCAAGCTCCCGAGAGGTCTGGGATGGGTAAGTGTAATTCCTCAAAGGTTGTAAGGCGAGAGGCCAAGGATAAGAAAACAAGATGGCGGACAAGTAGTGTGTCAGCAGAGCATTTGCCTATCACCTACTTGTGTTTTAGCAGTGGGAATTCACCGCGGGGTGGGAACTCAGGCGTTGGCGTCTATCTGTATCCACCCCCACCCCCGCAAACGCACAACTACGCCTTTGGGCTGGTACCTGAGTCCCGCCAGAACGCAGTTGACCCTCACGGTAACCTTCGTATTCAATATTTGGATCGGGCCGCCCTGCCAGCTCAGAGCTCCTTGCTATTCAGGATAGCACCGGAGTCAAAACAATGCGCCACTCACATGCGCTGGCGACAAGTTCCCTCCTCTTTGCCCACAGTATAGGGCCACTGCCATGATAAAGCCAAGGGTTCGAACAAAGGGTCGACTCGGAGCCCTCTTCCCGTCTCCTCGCTGCTTACACCTTCAGGCTACTGACGTATAGCCAGAACATGAGCAACGTGACGGGCGGTATCAAGTTCCCGCCACACTTCTCTCTCTGTGGATTCCAGACCATTCCGAAGAACGCCCTTCGCCCAATCGTGCCCAAAGGTCGAGGCGTCAGGGCCCCTCGACCAAGGGCGAGACCCGAAAACCAGGAGCTTAGCATCGGCTACTCACTGCCTCTACCGTGAAGCTAACGACGTGGGTGCCGCCGCGATACTCAGGATCCGGGTAGTAGTCTACAGCTGTCCATCAGAAATCACGGCAGCCTCCGTCACCACGATTCCCCCCAGCTGGGAAGATGGACTGTCCGAGCCGCTTTTGTTAGGGAACAGCTCCGGCATTCGCAAGGTATTGAACGGAGAAACCGCGGAGAACTAGCTGCCGCCCGCACGAATTCTCCTCCAGTGAGAATCTAAATTCGCCCTCGTGATCTAGCTAGAGTCAAACATCCGCCACCGTCGAGGCTAGGCCAACCGGCCAGAGACGCTGCAGAGTGAATGGCAATGATGGCTCTGAGCTCACTCAGCCGGGCAAGGACGCGGAATTGTGGTTTTTTATTGCAGTTCCTGAGCAGCACCGCCGCTGTCGGTAATTATCCCCTACTGCGGCGCGGTGCAGTGTCGGCCGCGCTAATTGGCGTGGTGCTGCGGCGGGCGCGGGCGAGCGCCGCGCTGCAGAACCTGTTGCACAGGACCCCGGGCGCGAAAGCGCGCGGCGGCTGCAGACGGGCCCAGTTGAACGACCCGGCGGCGGCGGCGCTCAGGCCAGCGGGCGATTTTTGTTGACGGCTCTAAAACAGTTAGCAACTCCACGGAATGTAGTCTCCCGCCAGACATGTGGCCTGGAGCGCCAGCTCAAATCTCTTCCATGGATACTCCCCGACATTGTTACGATCTCGTCACCATTACTACTCTTGTCGCTCCGTAAAAAGGATATTGTAAGGATTGGTAGAAATTATATTGAAAAATAAAGAGCATGTGTTTGTATGACAATTAAATCAAGAAACAGCAGCCCTAAACGGAAGTACCAGAAATATAGAATGTTAGTATTTATATTGTTAATATAACAATTAATACATGTATTGTAGTTGCATTAATAAATAATTTATAAAAAAATAAATACAGAATTTCAAAGACCCCGGGATGTTAACTTTCATTTCCCTTTTAATTAAACTTGCAAATGGATTAAATTTTGATCAAAGAAGTATGCAGAAAAATAATAATTTAAAAAAACAAATTTTAAAAGGGAAATTGTAGAAAAATAACAGCGAGTATCACAGACCCAGCACAAGTTAGACGTCTGTGAAATCAAAGCAAATTGTTTCTGCGTGTTACTTCGCACGCCCCTCCTCATTTGGATTTGCATAAAAGACTATTTAAAAAAAGCGCACACATAACTGGACTGAGTATATGCTCAAGAGGGAATTTTGCCAATCCACCGCTCGTTGCCAAACCGCTATTTTTTTATAGTCACATAAATAAGTCACACTCAGTTCCACAGACATGGAAAACAAACAACGAATAAAGTCCGCGGTCGTAGGAGAAAACGTTAAAATCGTTTGGCGTGAGTTACAATGGTTAATGTTTACATTTTAATCTGCTGTTTAGTTAATGAAACGATAGCTCGTGGCTATGCTGCATCATCCTAAATAAGTTCGAACATTTTGTTCAGTTAAGTGCCATGGATAAAAGAAAGGTAGACTGTTTGAAAACGTAGAACTGCACACACCTACTGAAGGCTTAAGATAGATAAGATAGATCATAGATAGTAGAGTTTGCACGCTGAGAGGCCCGCAGGGACGCCTCTTGCGTAGAAAAACTTTAAACTACGAACGATAATTGGATGATAGGAGCAAGGACACCCAGGTCGCGATGTTACGCCAGGCACAGTCCAGTTTGGAACTGTGACGAACTTGAACGATACGCTGATTATGAGATCAAGTTCATCTACTTGGGCGACAACCGCAGTATTATAAGAAAATTGCGCGGATGACATGCGCGGTTGTGCAATCGTCGTAATCGCCTTAAATATGACTTCAAAGTTGCATGAATACAAAAATTATGTTTTCTGTGTCGAACAACCACTTACCACGGAGGTTGATCAAACTCTGATCTGACTCACTTGCGCGAGTGCGCCTACAAGTATGCAAGCAAAGTGGGGTTTACGATTAGAGGATGGGAACAATTGCCCAATCAAACAAGAGGATTCTAAATGTTCTAAAACGCTCGGCAAGCGCTACTTGTCGCCGGCGGTTGCGTGGCCGCGGGCGGGTTCGCCGAAAGTTGGCTGCCCAGCGCGTGGCGAGACCGGGGCGCGAGTTCGCAGAAATTGCTGCGCCGTTAGAGCTGTACGTGTTTGTCGACTGCGGGGCCGCGTTCAAGCAAATCAGTATAGATGGCTCCGGTCATCAGTTGATGTCACTGCAGGGCCGGGAGATCCAAGGGGTCGAACCCCGCTAGTGGCAGGATTTTTTACACTAGCTGGACAGCGAGATGGAATTTAGCCGCTGTCTGGAGAAGAATTCCAGCGGCCGACTGTTCCGATCAATAATTTTCCGTGGTTTCTCCAATCAACACCAGGCGAATGCCGGAGCAGTACCCATTTGGGTACGGATCGCGTGCGAACGTTCCTTCCACTTGCTTGTCCTATCCTCACCCATCACACACACACACACACACACACACACACACACATCCGTAACATTATTACAGTTGGGAGATCAGTGGGGAGCTGAAAAGTTGTCCAGGCTGAGGCGGTGCCCCGTTGGTGAGATGTAATTGGTTGGGGAAACCCTGCAAGCAGGCGTGTAGGTCCGCGCCGGATCTCACCATCCAGCGGAGGAAGATAACCGCTACCACCCGCAATAAGACATGACTAGTTACCTTAGCCATTGACGCGCCCGGAAACTAATCAATCAATCAATCAAAGCGGTGTATCGATGCGCTGGGGAGTTCTCTTTTCAGCACTGAATTTTAACACAGGCCAGATGACTGATAACAAAAGCTTTTCATGAAAACATGAAATTCATGCTGAAATACCCGCAACGAGCTCAATATATTTACACTTACGAGACATGGCCAAAGCAGGTGAGGCGTCGGAAACAAAACAATGAATCACTGAACGTCGCCTTCCGACAAACTTTGCTCCGTGGCGTAGCACCGCGGCTGCTTGGTGAGTGAAAGCGAATCGATTCGTCCGATCTCGATCAAGATGCGCGAGGTGATCTCTGGCGCTCGGGGACGAGCACTTTCTTCGGTTTCTCCCTCGACTCCTCGACTCGACTCTCCGTCAGGAACCACTCGGCTGCTTTCCTTGGGGCGGTCGCCGCGTCGTTCGCTCGACTAATACGGCGGTTGATCTAGGATGGACGTAGATACGGGGCTTGGCCAAATAGTCTAGGAAGATCTTTCGACTTCTATTCTACGATTCTCTAACGAAAGGAAGAAAGAAACTGCAGGCTTTGGAAATCGATCTCACTTTCTTATTTATTACTTTCTGCCTTTTATCTTTTTTGTTTCTTCCCAATTTTTTTTCAATTTCTTTATTTCTCTTTTTTTTTTTTCCTTTTTTGTTGATCGATTGTCGTATTTTTAAAAACTGTCGTTATATATTAATTGTTCAGACGGCCATCTTATCTACACATTTTGCCAAGTTCTACGACAGGTCTTTCTCGCTTGACGCCCCCGCAAGCGAGTCTCCTTAGCAGGAGCTTTAACATCGAATTTGACTCCTCTCTGACTTCCAAGTGGCCTTCCACCCATCTTAATTTCTTGAGGAGTCCAGACCCGACACTGCACTGCTGTGGAGCGTTTCCTGTCCTTTTTGAGGAAGGTGCCAATTGCTGAGTGAAATCCAACGCCAGAGTCGCCAAGAGCTCAACTCCTTCGCTCTCGAGGGTGCAGCCCCCCGGGCCTTCGCTCGCCCGGTGGCGGCCTGGTGGCAGCGCCAGCTCATTTAGCTCAGACCCAGCGGTACGTTGCCACTGTGGCGACTCTCAACAGGACGACCCGAGATTCAAGCCCGACTGTCAAGATTTTCGACACATGCTACATAGTTGTTCGACTGTGCAGCAGGAGAATGCTAGCGGCCAGCTCTGGTCGGTAGTTTTCCGAAATTTCTACCGGGAGTGGTAGCTCAGTGCATCAACTAATGTCACTACAGTGCCTCTGACCGGGAGGTCCTAGGTTCCCACTCCCCACGGCGGCAGGAATTTCGACACTAGCTTTTCTGCTAGGTCGAATTCAGTCGCTGCCTGGAGGAGAATTCTTGCGGCCGGCTGCTCTGATCGGTAATTTTCCGTGGTTTCTCCGATCAACACCAGGCGAATGTTGGAGCAGTACCCTACCAAACAGGCCACGGACCGCACGCGATCTGTCCTTCCTCTTCCTTGTCCTATCCTCTCCTCTTACACACACACTTACATTAACATGCACTACACTACCACATATTCCGGGAGACCGGTCGGGAGCTTAGAGCTTGTCCCGGCTGGGGCGTTGCCCCGCTGGTGGGAGTGTCCTGGTTAGAGGGAAACCCCGTTAGCCGACGGTAGGTCGGTGCCGGATCTCGCCATCCAGCGAGGGAAGATCACCGCCATCTCCCGAGAAAAAAACATGCACTACACTAACGGGACTAATGACCAAAGCAGTTGACGCGCCTGGAAACGCGGAAAAATCAATCAATCAATCAATCAAAATCGAAATTTCTGCAATCAATACCTGGCAAATGCCGGAGCTGTATCCTAAAAAGGGACCACGGACCGTTTGGTATATTTCCTTTCTTCTCTTCCTCCACCCCCCTCTCTCTCACACTTACGAGTAGGGGAGAACGGGGGAATAAGAGCCTTATTGCCCGGAAAGTGAAATAAGAATGTGGTAGAAAGACGTTTGTTAATCTAGGTTTTGTTATGTTTGATCCATAAAATATCGAAAACAGAAAGCAAACGGTCATTTCTGTTACGAGTAAAAACCAAACTAATTCGATTGGCTCTCGTTATCCGATCACCTGGGTAATGGGAGCCCCTCACAGGGTAATGGGAGTCGTAGCAAACTTAATCCATACTAAGGACACAACTTAGCTTTAGTGAAATTCAATTAATACAATTGTTTCCACACCCTGGATTGGCAAATTCATCATTTACGATTTGTACATTATAAATAAATTATTGTTTCCTAGCACAAAATTTACAAATGAAAGAGTTCAACATCACTATCTGCCAGTTCAGATGAGATACATTTTTACACTCTTTACAAGATATGACAGTGACATTTGATTATACATCAGTGAAGCAAAGCAAATAAATCATTTTATACAGGAATTGTAGCTTTCATTGTTAATGCAAATGATGGGCTGTCTGTGGAAGATGGTGACAAAAGGCTTGTAGTGCTCCGTTATGTGATCTACCTCTCCTTGTTATCAGTTTGTTTTCCTTTTTTGCAGTAGAAAATCTGGATCTTTTTTTCGGCGAAGCCTTGCCTTCCTTTCCTTGTTCGTTTTCTTCACTAAGTTTTTAGAAATGTGAAGCAGTCGAAATATCCGAATGCTGTTTCATACGAGAATTTTTGAGAGGTTAGTAGCCTATTTTTTGGTGTAGGGGAGATCGAGGACAAAATGCTTGTAAAGGAATCGTTACCTTCGCTCTGGTTGCATCTTCTTTGTGCAGAGGGTTTGCAAACAGACGATGCGTTGGCATGAGAGCTACTGCACATTCATACACAAGTGAACGGAACTGCTTACTACTCTTACAGCGGTACAATATCTTGCTAAATGTTAGTAGGTGGTCCGCGAGCTTCTTTTCATGAGCATCAGAAAACATGGTTAGCATACTTAGGCATGGACGTTTCAGATCACCATTTCCATGTTGACTTATACTCCTGTACCGCTTCTTCAAAGTAAAGTAAAGAATTCCAGAAAATTTTTAGTCTTGCAAGATGCACTTCACAGCTGTGTCTAGTTTATGTAAAGTCACCTTTGCCTTTGCCCATGGTCTTTTTTGAGGCTTATATTGGAAACAAAATAAATCGCATTATGAGTTTGTTTAATCGTGTTAAGTTAAAATAACTAACGCGCAGTGAAAATAAGCATGGGGTTATCAGAGCTAGGCTCCAATTTCCCCTTCCTAGTGGCTCTCACTACCCCGAATGGTAACATTGTTGTTTAAATTACAAAATGTAGGATGAAATAATGTACTTCTGTTTTAACTTGATCTCGTTTAAGTATATGAATCATGCAATAGATTTAATTTATTAAGATCCATATATAAGCGTGATAGCAAACTCACCGGCTTAAGATAACAGCAAATATTACAGACACGCAGCCAAAAGCACACTGTGTTGTCTGTTAGGCAAACGGAGTGCGACTACGAGTGTGCTCTCGGGAACTTTCAAGCAATTCGCACGTTTCTGGCGTGAAAAGTCAAATTATTCGGGATAGGCTCCTGTTACCCGTAGGGTCCCATTGCACCGTTCTCCCCTATATGCACTACAGTTCCTCATGCCTCGAGAGACCAGTCGATTGCTTGTCCCGTCTCAGGACGTGCACTTGAAAGTTCGGTGAAAATGGGACTAGCATAATATTATATACTTTGATTAAGAAAAAAGTTAGAGCTGCTTTTAAGGGGAAAAATGTTTCAAACATTTTAAAAATTGTGTATATTCTATGCAAAATCAATAAAGATCTATTCATAGTTTCGAAAAATTGTACGTGCCCTTATTTCAAGATTTGTCTTTGAAGAGCAGATTTCATTCAAAAGAAAACTATCTTCAATATTGTAGTTGTTGGAAATCTTCTCAGACTTGATGTAAAGTACCTTTAAAAGCAAAATATCCGTTTGAAACTCGCAAACGTCTAATTCATTCAGATCGATTGGGGAATATCAATTTTAGAGAAAATCGGCTGGTCGGTTTAGGCGTTAGTGTTGACCGAAAGCTATAGGTAGACAGACATTTTTCGCTGTCAAAGACAAACCAATCGTGGATTCTTTCTACACAACGTATTATAGAAAGTAATTATGTGTATGTACATATATAACAGATTATTCCACTTTTTCGTAATCAGGGCTCAGGTATAGGTTTTTCTGTCGAAAATTCGCCGTTGTCGGGTGCATTATTATAAAACTTTCTAGTAATTACGAAATAATTGCTTGAATGTAACAATTGTCTTTAAATGCGGTCAAATGCATTTTTTGAAAAAAACGAGCAATTTTGGGGTTATTTCTGTTTGTAGTAAATGGTATATATAACTTTCCCCCCAAAATGGCTTCAAATTTTCTCTTAAATTATATTCATCGGAAAGAATAAAGGGCACTGAAAAGGGCGCATGTGTCATTTTCATTGTACTCTGATGTCGAAAATTTGATTTCGGAAATAGGAGGAGCACTAGTTTTTTAAGTGTCGGGAAAGATGTTTGACGATTAATTACTAGTGATTCCGGGCGCGTCAAAACTAAGGTCATTAATCCCGTAAGTGTAGTGCTCGGGAGGTCGCTGTGATCTTCCCCCACTGGATGGGGTATCCGGCGCCGACCTACCGCCTGATAGCGAGGTTTACCCCAACCAGGTTATCTCCTATGAGCGGGGCACCACCCCAACCAGCACAAGCTCTAAGCTCCCGACCCGCCTCCCGGCATGTGTGGTAGCTGTATAGTGTAATGCTGGGGAGCGGTGCCCGGCGTGCGAGCGGAGGGGCAGCGAGCAAATAAAGGGCGAAGGTGGCGGCCACGCGAGTGACTTCAACGCTGGAGGAGGCAGGCAACTGGAGCGGACTTCGTCAGATCGGAATGTTTGATTGATTGCTTCAGTGTTTCCGGGCGCGTCAACGGCAAAGGTCATTAGTGCCGAAAGTGCGGTGCGTGATTATTCCTCGAGAAGTGGCAGTGAACTTCACATGCTGGATGGAGAGATCTGGCACCTACCTGTACATTGTGGAGGTTTCTCCAGCCAGGTATCTCCCACCAGCGGTAGCGTCTCTGGAGCAAGCTCTAAGCTCCCGACCGGTCTCCCGGAATTTGGGGTAGTGTAGTGTATGTTAGTGTAGGTGTGTGTGTGTAAGGGGTGATGATAGGATATGAAAGAGGAAGGAAAGATCGCGCGCGGCTGTGGCCCAGTTATAGTACTGCTCCAGCATTTGCCTTTTGTTGATAGGGGAAACCACAGACAACTATCGATCAGAGTTGCCGGCCGCTAGAATTATCCTCCAGACAGCGGCTGAACTGGACGTAGCTACGTAGCTAATGTTGAAAGTCGTGATACCGTCGGGACTCGTACCCTAGACCTCCTGCTTAGGTACACTCTCGTGACATATGGCCTGATATACCTAAGCTGTCGGAATGTTGCCATCTTTTTTCTTTTTACAAGGAGGGCAATTTCTTCGCATGTAAATGTCTCATCGTTCTCTAGCGAATTTGAACTGAAACAGAATAAGGCTTTTGCGAGTGATAATTATTGTTGCTTGAAGATTTTATGCGTCAGGAGACTTTCTCTTGCCACTTATTTATTGTTATTTATTTATCGTAATTATTAGATTCTGTTTGATATAGGAATACATGTTTTCCATGAATGCACTGAAGTTTCTTCAAGTTGAGATTTTCGTATTGAAATCAATTGAAAATGCCAGTTCGATTCTACAAGGAAACTGGTTTGCCCTAAAATGACAAATAGCGATATTCACGGTAAATGTAACACTTGTTAGAATACATTAGTGATGAAAAAAATATAGGTGATGACACATGTGAACTTGCGGAGAGCGAAAAGCCAGAAAAGCTATAATTAAAAACAGAGGGAACATAAGAAACAACATAATGATGTGAAAAGAGAGTGTTAATTTGGGCGAGTGTCTTAAATGCGTAGATGCGAAAGATCTTACGGTATTTTCTCCTTTAAGTGTCATTAAAAAGTTTCTAACAAGCAAAACTCACTTTGCATCGTAATAACTGAAGCCCCCTTCCAATATTAACACAACATTCATTAACGCGTATCTATTAATTATCAACAACTTGCGTCAGAAAAATTACTGCCCGCATAACGGTCACTTGTACAATCTCGGCGTCAAGGATAATTATTCACAGAATCGTTTGCTCTGAATATAAAAGACTTGTCCAGATTTAGGAAGTTTGTTTACCACCCAATAATTATGGATGTTCCTTGCAACGGAACATCTGTCAAATAAAGTCGGTATTATTTTTCATAGGCTTTTTGTCAAAGTATTTCTCCTTTTCTTCACTTTAGAAACTTTCTCAGCGCGATTCGAATCGCTGTAAATTACTAACAATACACGTTTCTACGTGGTCGTTAATTGTTCAGAAGTCTGATATACATACATTTATTTGAACTGCAATCGGGTATGACCTGGTGGCAGTTAAATAATAATTTTAATATTAAGTATTATAATAATTATTCCAATTTTGTCATGATATCCAATAATTATATGTTGGTGATACTAAAATTTAATACAAAACACAAGAATATTGGCTAAATTAGAATTTTTTAAAGTCAGTTTCCCCCCGCCTCTCTCTCTCTCTCCTCTCTCTCTCTCTCTCTCTCTCTCTCTCTCTCTCTCTCTCTCTCTCTCTCTCTCTCTCTCTCTCTCTCTCTCTCTCTCTCTCTCTCTCTCTCTCTCTCTCTCTCTCTCTCTCTCCTCTCTCTCTCTCTCTCTCTCTCTCTCTCTCTCTCTCTCTCTCTCTCTCTCTCTCTCTCTCTCTCTCTCTCTCTCTCTCTCTCTCTCTCTCTCTCTCTCTCTCTCTCTCTCTCTCTCTCTCTCTCTCTCTCTCTCTCTCTCTCTCTCTCTCTCTCTCTCTCTCTCTCTCTCTCTCTCTCTCTCTCTCTCTCTCTCTCTCTCTCTCTCTCTCTCTCTCTCTCTCTCTCTCTCTCTCTCTCTCTCTCTCTCTCTCTCTCTCTCTCTCTCTCTCTCTCTCTCTCTCTCTCTCTCTCTCTCTCTCTCTCTCTCTCTCTCTCTCTCTCTCTCTCTCTCTCTCTCTCTCTCTCTCTCTCTCTCTCTCTCTCTCTCTCTCTCTCTCTCTCTCTCTCTCTCTCTCTCTCTCTCTCTCTCTCTCTCTCTCTCTCTCTCTCTCTCTCTCTCTCTCTCTCTCTCTCTCTCTCTCTCTCTCTCTCTCTCTCTCTCTCTCTCTCTCTCTCTCTCTCTCTCTCTCTCTCTCTCTCTCTCTCTCTCTCTCTCTCTCTCTCTCTCTCTCTCTCTCTCTCTCTCTCTCTCTCTCTCTCTCTCTCTCTCTCTCTCTCTCTCTCTCTCTCTCTCTCTCTCTCTCTCTCTCTCTCTCTCTCTCTCTCTCTCTCTCTCTCTCTCTCTCTCTCTCTCTCTCTCTCTCTCTCTCTCTCTCTCTCTCTCTCTCTCTCTCTCTCTCTCTCTCTCTCTCTCTCTCTCTCTCTCTCTCTCTCTCTCTCTCTCTCTCTCTCTCTCTCTCTCTCTCTCTCTCTCTCTCTCTCTCTCTCTCTCTCTCTCTCTCTCTCTCTCTCTCTCTCTCTCTCTCTCTCTCTCTCTCTCTCTCTCTCTCTCTCTCTCTCTCTCTCTCTCTCTCTCTCTCTCTCTCTCTCTCTCTCTCTCTCTCTCTCTCTCTCTCTCTCTCTCTCTCTCTCTCTCTCTCTCTCTCTCTCTCTCTCTCTCTCTCTCTCTCTCTCTCTCTCTCTCTCTCTCTCTCTCTCTCTCTCTCTCTCTCTCTCTCTCTCTCTCTCTCTCTCTCTCTCTCTCTCTCTCTCTCTCTCTCTCTCTCTCTCTCTCTCTCTCTCTCTCTCTCTCTCTCTCTCTCTCTCTCTCTCTCTCTCTCTCTCTCTCTCTCTCTCTCTCTCTCTCTCTCTCTCTCTCTCTCTCTCTCTCTCTCTCTCTCTCTCTCTCTCTCTCTCTCTCTCTCTCTCTCTCTCTCTCTCTCTCTCTCTCTCTCAGCCTCTCTCTCTCTCTCTCTCTCTCTCTCTCTCTCTCTCTCTCTCTCTCTCTCTCTCTCTCTCGGGCGAATGCCAAAGAGAAAGCAATGCAAGTAATGCGAGGGCAGGGATTCCCAATGCTTTTTTATTTAAAAGCATTGTTTGCTTCCACGACCCCATTTCAGTATTTTTCTACAATACCAAACAAAGAAAGTAATTACAAATAATCACACAAAAAAGACTAGATAAACATGTGAATGCAAGTTTTAAAAAATCGTTCATTGTATTTGCTTTTTATTTTGTACGTCTCTAAAGGCATCCACGTGTACTCAAGAGAAAAGACAAAAGATGAACATCATGTTGCATTGAATCCCACAAAATCAGGAAAAATCGCAAATAATTACATCCAAGAACTGTAACTGCGCTTGAAAACGCAGCTTGGGGCCTCGACATGAGAACAAGCGAGGCGGAGCATTCTGCCCCCACGGCTTCGCAAGAACGGTAATAACCGGTTTGGAGGCGATGCAAACCATAACAGCCCATTGTGCACCAGTTTAAAAACTTACTGAGGATGGCGGCAGGTCTAACATCACATTAAAGAAACCATTATTACATAGAACACTGCGGCAAGATTGATAATTTCTAATTTGTTGGCTGTTATTCAATAAGAAATCCACTTTGAATCGCATAGGAATGAATGGTAAAATATTGAAATAGAGTACTGTATATGCATTGAATACGTACAGCTTGGTAATTACAATAAAAAGATAGTCAGATTCAATCATGATAAATCTTCACAGCTTGTTTTGATTTTTACTCCTTAGTACAAATACGCTATACAATATGACTTTATTTGTCCTTAAAGATAATAAAGTAGTGGTGCTTCGATAGCACTTATTTTCTCGTACCTTTTGTAGTATCTCCAAGTTTTAGATTTTTGTCGAACAAATTGTTCCGTCATTTTGTGAAACACTCTCTTCAGTAAATTGCGGCAATCTTTCATATCCTATCCTATCATTATTCCTTATAGACAATCCCACCATTACACATCATTCCAATCACTATTTATTTACAAATAATTATAAACAAGTAATAATTACTATAATGATTATCTCAAGTTTGTTATGTTCGACGTAAGATAACGAAAGTGTATATTCAGCCAGTCCTGTCTTTGTTGCGTATTAGAAACAGAAGGGTCGCAAAGTGAGGTCCCCAAGAGTTAAGTAGAGATTAATGCTTGTCCCACCACAACTGAGAACAAACAAGCAGCGTAATACTAGAAAGATGTATTTTTAAATACAAAAAGAGGTTTTGAGCAGGCCACGCAAAATACATTCACTAAATCACCCTTACCAGAAGCCGACAGATCACTGAGGTGACAGAGAGGCAGGGAGGGGGAGGGGGAGGGGCGTGGGAGGGGGCGAGTGTGGCGCTGCCTAGCGGGAAGAGCGCGGCGCCGGGCGCAGCGCGGAGGCCCAGGGGCTGCCGGCACTTCGCCTGCTGCACCGCGCGCGTTGATTGGTTGATTCGTGATTCCAGACGCGTCAACTACTATGGTCATTAATACTGTACGCGTAGTGCGTATTTTTGCTTGGGAGGTGGCGGTGGTCTTCCCGCGCTGGATGGCGAGATCCGGCGCCCACCTACCGCCGGCTAGCGAGGTTTTCCCTAACCAGGTATCTCCCACCAGCGGGGCACCGCCCCAGCCGGGACAAGCTCTAAGCTCCCGAACGCTCTCCCGGCATCTAAGGTAGTGTAGTGCATGTTAGTGTAGGTGTGTGTATAAGGAATGAAGATAGGACAAGGAAGAGGAAGGAAGGATCCCGCGTTTTTAGGGTCTGTGGCCCGTTTTTTAGGGTACTTCCCTGGAATTAACCTGGTGTGGATTGGAGAAACCATGGAAAACTACCGATCAGAGCAGCCGGCCGATAGAATTATCCTCCAGACAGCGATTGAATTCGACCTAGCTGAGAAGCTAGTGTCTGAAATACTTGACTCGAACCTAGAACTTCTCGGGCAGAGCGATTACAATGACATCAGTTGATGCCCTAAGCCATCTCTTCCGGTACCAGCTCATTCAGTTTGACTGGTTGGTTAGTGATTCGGGCGTGTAACTGCTCAGGCAAATAGTCCCGTAAGTGTAGTGCATGTTCTCCCTGGGAAACGGCAGTGATCTTCCCCCGTTGGATGGTGAATCTGGCGTCAACCTACACGTCGGATAACGGGTTTTCCCAACCAGGTATCTCTCAACAGGGAGGCTCCGCCCCAACGGCTTCTAACTCTAATGTCCGAACCTGTGTGGCATCATGGAGACAATCACACAGACATTTACAAGTACGTAAAAGCTTATTTACATGTATGTAAACTTCTGCTCCGAAACTACACACTTGTATTTCCCTGTGGTTACCCCACATAACTTGGGAGGCTCCGCCTCCTCTGACGCTACTCCCGCGCCACTACCGTGACCTCGTCACCCGTGCAATGGGCACGACACGCTCCAGCCTGGGCGTAAAGTTTTGCGCATCGCGCGAGGTTTCCGGAATAAAACTCACCGTGTGAGCTCGTCGGCTCGATTTTATACCAGAGTGCAGCCGTCACGTGACCGTCCTAGGTGTAGGAGGGAGGCTCGCGTCTACCACGTGACCTTCCCGGTCAAACTGGCGTCCCCTTTGTCTAAATGTATCCCAGCGCTGGGGCGCCCAGCTATTCATGCCCGCAGATATTCGATACTTCCGCTCCCCCTCCCACCCACGGCCGCCAACGTGACGCTACACCTGTTTGCCGTAGTGTAGGGTAGTACATGCAAGTGTAAGTGTATGTGTGTGAGAGGTGAGATGTGTGAGGAGAGGAAGGAATGATCGCGCGCGGCTCGTGATCCGTTTGTTAGGGTGCTGTTTTCACATTCGCCTGGTGTTCATCGAAGACCAGTTCATCGGATACCATACGTATCAGAGCAGCCAACTGCTAGCTTCTTCTCCAGACAGTGGCTGGATTCGATCCACTTATGTAGTTAGCGTAAAAATTCCTGCCACCGTGCGGACTGGAGCCCTAGAACTTCCCGGTCAGAGACACATCAGATGATGATCTCAGCCTCCTCAGCCGGTCTCACTGCGAAGGATGCAATTCTGCCAATTGCACATTCCTCCTCGACCGTCTGCATATATCTTTCTCTTCTTATTGTGGTTCAATCGAATTCAATGATGCCTTGTTTCCCGTGACGAGGCTCAGGCTTTGAGGCCTACTCTTCCGCCTGGCCACGCAAATTCCGCTACGCTCCTTTCACTGCCTGGCAGAGAAAGGAGGTACCACTTTTGAATGCTGCTTAGAGGCTTCATTTAGGCCCATGTTCACCTTCTTCGTGTTCTTATTTCTCTGTGTATACAAACCTTCACGGTCTAGTTTTGACCTCTGTTACACAATGCTAGTCATTCTGAACCCGTCGCCTGGCCCAAGTGTAGGTCTGGAGATATGATGGCAAAGGAAAGATAACGCGCCATCTGTGTCGGCTATTCAAGATATTTCTCCGCCATCCGCCTGGAATAAATGGGAACAAACCTCTATTTGTACATTGCTCGGATTTAACGAGATGATTGTATTGATCGGATTTAACGAGATTTTTCGCAACGTCGAATATTCCGCTACGTCACAAATCTACGTTCGCCCGAAATACGAAGCTTCAGCTAAGGCCTTGAATGACTTCACACGCTGATCTACAGCATCAATGACCAAATTTACTGAGCTGTGAAAACTTCGAATAAGAAGTATAAGGGGGGAAAGTAATGAATGTAAAATACATTGCAAGATTTTATTTTCAATTAAAGTATTTTCGCCCGCATTAATGCCGTCATTACAATTGCGGTTTAATCAAGCCACAATTGAAACATATAAGAGACATTGTACTATTGGATATCAAGAGGACGAGAAATCGTTTTCTAAAGTAATATTTAATCACAAGTTACGTTTCGTTGCATTCAATGAAAAACATCAAAACTACTTCCGAAAAATACACAATATGAATTGTCTAACATCTGGATTTAACTGAACTACTTACGTATCAACATACCATGAAGCAATTCGTTAATAGATAATGATTTCTTCAAGAAAAAAAATGTTTGCAAATATTTACGAAGTAATGAAAATATTCCATTTATCGCAAGTGTCTTGGAGCAGACAACTGTATAATTATATAGAATGAATTATGAATGTTCGAAGAATTAGAAGTTTGCCTTAGCAAGAAATGGTAACTGCTTTCAAAATACCCATATATCATTAATGCAGTACATAGATAGCCCAACACTGACATGGAAAAATAATTATGTGAAATATATCAGTGGTATTTTCACAGCCAATTTTTGTCTTATTCCATGGAGTGAGAATGAATGGAAAATAAATATTGATTGAAGAGTGAAGAGTAAATTTCCACTCCATAAAATACACTACACTAATACCAGGCACAAATGGGACGAAAGTTTTAGATTCAAAACCGATGTAAATAAAATGTCACAATGTGCAAAATAGTTAACGGATATCATCGGGTTTAGTTACACCAATGTTCTGAATTTGGAATATATTTTACAAGTCTGATAATTAAAAAATAGAAAATATTTTTTTTTATTTGGTGCAATTAAAAATATAAATTTCAATATCAGTATATTGATACATTGAAAGTTAGTGGATGGCTATAAGAAATATTTATTGTATTATTTGTAATGGAAACGTGATATTCTAATGTTGCAAACTGGATCCTACTAAATCTGCGGCGAAAAACATTCTCTTCACCAGAAGTACCTCCCAAAATGAATATTTTGGAAAAAGTTGTGTTCGATTCAGATACTTGTCGTGTCTGAACACTTGTGGAGACACAAGGTGGAGGCAGTCAGATGGGCGAACAGGAGCATAGAGCTGGACGGACGTACAGACAATAAAGCGATGAAGAGACCGAAGGACGGGGGAGACATATTTTGAGAAAAAAACTCTTTTTGGACATCAAAGGCTTCCAAAATGTGAATTGCGACAGTACCACGAATTCACTAAAGTAATGTAGTACCCATGAGAGCATGAAAAGTTCATAATTTTGTAAAAAGCTATCTTCAAAACATATTCTGCAGAAAAATCGATACTTAATACTTTAGCATTACACAACTATTACTTTCTACGAAGTAGTAATAAGAAAGCCAATACTGGTTAAAAATCAGATGTCACTGGAATCAGAGTAGGGATGAGAAGGACCACATAACATTGATGTTTCTAAACATCGACGTTTCAAATTGAAACATCGATGTTGAAAACCTGTTTAGTAACCTCCAACATTAAACAGGGGCACAGAGCGAAATTTAATTTGACAGTGACCGCGATAAGTAACCGAAATGATAGTTAAAAGTTGTTACGAATTATTTTCAAAGATATGAGCCTGAAAGCCTGAGCACTCAAGGTCAGCTGAAGGGGGTCAGAGCTTCCTCAATTCGCCGAAGATTGTTAAGGAAGGAAAGGGAGGTCACATGCCACATAAACTCAGTTATTTCCTATTTTAACTGTTAAAAACTGTGATTGTGGAACGTTTTCTCTTACAAGAAAAATGTCGAAAAAACCAAGCACAAAACATCGATGTTGTAAAAACATGGGCTTTAATACATCGATGTGTAAAAGTACCCGCGAGGTGAGTGGGTGCGCCGCCAGGGGCGCGGGCGGCGGGGGAATGCGCCGCCGTCATCCGGTCCCGCTAGCGCTGCGTGGGCGAAGCCTCTGCACTGGGAACTTCCAACAGCTGCACGACACATTAGCAACACCCGATGCTTCTCGGAATTCGAATTTCAATTGCAAATGTTACGAGGATCATAGAAATCCAAAGGCATGTCGACCAATTAAGCCTTATCGATGTGTACTTCTTTCCAGTACTAAAATATTAATTGGGTGCCCCCACTTGAATTAACACATAAATATTCCTGCAGAAACAGGAAAAAAGATCCCAAATGTGAAGTCTATTTCAGATTACGTCACTCGTCAGCGACAATTGATAAGTTAACATATTTTATGGTGGACTTTTTATTGTATATTGCTGTGTGTATGAATGAAAGATCAGTGTCAACTTATTTCAAACTACAGTTGCTGAAAGATAGTTGCGTCCACAAATCATTATTTTCAAAACCAGGTGATCTCAGAGGTTGTTTGACTTTGCCACAGTTTTGTAGATCGTAAGGTCATAATAACTTTCTGTGAACAGACACAAAATGAGCGTAAATGATAGCAAAGGATCTCCAGACTCCTGGTTGGGCCCCTTGGCCTCTTTGTCCAAGTGATCACCCCCAGGGTACATGACCCCGCAAGAATGGAATAAGAATTAACGTCACAATCCGGTCAGCCTTTACCTCCGGAATGCGTCTCTTTCGTAAGGTTTTTGGAAATAGGAGTAGGGCGCCCCAGGTAGAGGCTACCATCTCTGGGCTTCATCTCATGGGAGATGGTATTTCACCTCTCGGGCTCAGCGAACGCAATCTCCCCCGAGACAGGGTCCAACTGAGAACGAAGGCACCCAGGCCGAGTCCCCGACCGCCTCCTTTCTAAGTCCACTTTGAGACTAACGACGTGGGTTTTACTGAGAAACTCAGGCAGTGCGGTGGACATATCCAGTTGGGGTGATGATACAAATGAATGATGGTGCTTTTGCATGAGTAACTGCGAGAGAAGAAGATGATGCTCAGTCGGAGCCATCTGGTGAAAAGGCGCATGCCTCACGCGGGAGTCGAACCCGCCGCTTTCGCCTCCGAGGCGGCAGGGCAGGCAGAGCAGCTGCAGGGCGCAGACGCCACCACGCAGCTGGTGGCGCCTACTTTTTTCATTTTACCCGCGCGCTCCTGCGAGTCATGCACTTTGATTTACCACTAGCCCTCTCTGTTTCATTAAAACGGGCAATCTCAACATCAAGAGCTAAACGACTTAAAAAGCGACTCTTGATACATGTTTCTATTTTATTTTAATCAAAATAAGAATTACGATTTATAGCCAAACCAGAAGGTTGCCACATTCATTTTGAAGACTGGACTGAGTTATTTTATCTGTCCTCAGGAAGGAGAAAAAGAATTCGACACACATGACAATGATCAAGTGAAGAAATATTTTGCGAATTATCAACTCGCCATGTACAGCATTTAATAGAATTCCTGCACTTCTGAATTTCACCTACATCTGTCCCTCCTCAAGCGGAACCGTCTCGGTTCAAGGAATACGAATGTATACGTGCTGGAATTATTGCACCTGTAAATCACTTCAAACGACATTTGCAATTTCATTCGCTGCAGGACTACAGCAGGCCTGCAGCCATCACTTTACGAGACGTCGACCAGTTTGCTGTTGTAAGCCCTCCGTCTTGGCAGCACGAAGTGGGCCAAATGCCGCCTCCAGTGGCCACATCTTTTATCAGATTGTGAGGAGGCGGCCACGTTTTTCTCTGTGCGCTTCGGGAGTTTCTTCACGACTTCATTCCATGAAAATCAGTCGACAGATTCTGATGTTAGAACAGAGCAGTCAGACGATATCTCTTTGAACTATGTTTGGCCGCTCCTAAAAACTTTCAAATAAAACAAGCTGATTTTACTCATTCTTACATCCTGTGATAATATACCCTCCAAAATAACGTCGAAGAAAAGAGGAAAGAAGGATAGGAGACAAAATAATTAGACTGAAATGAGAACTTAAGCAAAAAAGAAATTTAAACACAAGAACTGAAATAAGACGAGAATAAGAAAATGCCCCCTTATAGAAAATGAACTGACTAGCTCAGAGGATGAAAAAATGGAACCCCTGAAATACATAATTATGGCCTACAATATTATATTGGAAAAATAAAAAGCATAATATAATTCAAACATACAGAAAAGTTTTAAGTCACGATATTTTTTAAAATATTTCCTTCTTAAAATGCTGAAACAGCAGTTCGCTAATCTCAGGACATTCTACTTTTATTTGTATGATTATTTACTTGAATCCAAACATTAATCATTAATAGAAGTTGACTTAAGGTACACGTTTCTCGCGAAGATTGTACTAGTCAATTACACGATTGTAATTAGTAAAAAATCTCTTAAGGACTGGTTCACCTAAACAGATAAGCGGAACCACCCCTGAACTCTGACAGGAGGCCCTTGCTCTTTTAGGGATTCAATGGGCTTACATCATCATCATCAATTAGTAAAAACTATTATTACATATTAAAACTTTTTATTGACTGATAAAGATGAAAACTAAAAGACCCCATTCAACTTAACCCGTAACGACGGACGTGAATTTATGTTACGCAACTATAGACATGGAGTCAAATTGACTCCCGAGGATTTGTGCCTTACTAATTAAACCATCGTGTTGCTTTAAAACATCGTGTTGCTCTTTATAGACGGTTCATCATACACACTACTTTCATCCTTTTATCTTACGTTTTCTTTTAAATGTCATTTTGCAGCCTACTCCTTGCATTATATTCTTTAATCTTTATTTAACTTTAACTTGACTCTTTTTGGTCTTTTTTACCTATTTAAGGTCGCTTTTAAACTACTAATGTTATGCATCGTCCACAGTAGAAAACATTGGAGGTAACAGTAATGGTATACGGAGACACATACGCATCTATTGCCCGGGCGGGAATCGAACTCGCGACTCTTCAGGCACGAGGCAGCTGCGGCTTTTGAGCGAACTCGGCTATCCAGGCCCGCCTTTTTGGTCTTTATTTAATTCCTTTTTAATTAAAATTGTTTCTTGAGATCTACACTGTCAGCGAAATGTTAATGACAGTTCTTTGCCAGAAGAATAGAAAAAATCATTTTGAGCGTGGGGTGAGGGAGAAAGTTGTTTTTAACACAATATAGATAAAAAAATTCAAACGCATGGGCTATTGTAATTTTGCCGTGGACCGTAATTAAATATCTTTATCAACCGTCTCGTTTATTGCTTTGTAATGGATGTGAAATATTTTGTACAAGTAAGTAGCATATTGAGACTCAGAAGGTTTGTTGAATGTTGAGCTAGTGGGGAAGCGTTTGCTGCCCTTGGAATTGGAGTAGTCACAATTGTGAAATGTTGCTTAAATATTAAGAGATATTAACGGTTTGGCCAACACCTTCAGATGGTCGTTTTGTAGTGAACAAAAAGAGAACTTTGACACCTGTCATTCGCAGGAGGTTGAGCCGGGGCCGGGGCCGGGCCTGAGGGCGACGGCTCGCGACCCGACCGCCTTCCGCCGCGGAGGAGGGGGCGTGGCGCCGTGACCCACTGGCCCAAAGCGCCGTGCCCCCACCCCCTCCCCTAGACGTCGCTTCCGCATTTCGAGGGCGAACGCCGCCCCCGCGCCGACATGAGTCACGTCGCCGGGGCGCTGCAACGGCACGCAATGCACAGCCATCCGGAACAGCCGCTTCCAAAGTCAATGAGCCACAGAGGGGCGATTCTGTGTTCTTGTTAACAGGTTAATGGATTACCCGCCCTCGCGGGCTGTCCAATGGCACGGTCCATACAAAATACTTTGTACTTGCGCGAGGGCAGCGATGATTGGTTGACTCACGCGACTGCTATCTGCACGCGGTGAAGCAACTGCTGCAAACGACAATGCATTTAAAGGCATGCGAAGGTTTTCCAAAAATGTTTCTAGGTTTTCCAATAATGACGGGTTGTGCTTTGTTGGAAGTTTTTAGATTTATAGCAAAAATTTTTCATTGACAGCTACTCATTCGTTTGGAACGTAGGTTCGTCTGTCATCGCCATGGAAACGTCTACCACGACAGCGAAGCATCTTCGGCTTGTTCCCGTAAGTGGTCATCAATGGTTCCGATTAAAATTCGCTGCTAACGTAATGGTCGCTGAAACCGCTTTTAGTGCACTTAAAGGCTTGCCCACATAAAAGTGAGAATCTTAATTTTTCTATAGGTTAATGGTTGGAGTATTTAGGAAGTGTTTGAACATGGGCGACCTAGCCTATACACACTGTCGCAATTTCTGTACAAGCAAATGCTCCAACTCGTAATAAGGTTTTCTCTTCTCTGCTTCTCTTTACACCCCTTCAATTGTTTTCAAGTTTTGTTAATGCTATCGTTGTCGTGATTGTTATTATTATTTCTATTGCTGATTCGTCATGATTCCTAATATTTAATTTAAATGAGTAAATGGAATATCAATTAACCGATATGTGTGTATGGCTCGTGAATGATTAAATTGATCACATATCGCACGGATCAAAATAGTTCCCTTTCAGAAGTGATTGATTTTATTGTAAAAAGCAATTAATAATTTATGAGGGTTTTATTTATAAACATATCTTAGAGGATTTGCGGTTCTTTTTCAGAACAATTAGGTACAGGCACGTTACCTCTAAACGATCAGTCGCGCTCTAATAGGTACTCTATTAGTCAATTTCATGGTTCAATACTGCCGACGCCACCTACTAAATGCTGATTGCCAAACCACCAATGCTGATTCATAATCTCAAATAATTGTGGGTCAGTAAAATGAAATCCAAAAAAGACTTGGCTTCTAAAAAATTGGCGGAGTTCTGGAAAATGTTTTCAATTTTTTGCTGTGAGTAATCGCTTGTTCACTTTATTTTTGTTTGTACATTTGTGCACATTTTGTAGTTGAAGGTAAGTTTCCTTACATTATTCAAATATAAGCTGCCTTATTCCTACATTTTTTAGAAACATTAAAAGTTTTGCAGATCTAGTTACACAAGATTGCCTCTCATTACTGATGGTTGCCTTTGAGTTAGTAACGGCCCAAGCTTGCCCACGGTGCCTAACAAAGATTGATTGTGGGTGCAATATTTGTAAACGAATTATTGTAAAGTAATTGGTGCAAGTTTGGAGGAGTGGAGATTCACCGTAGTGTTTGTATTGTATTAAGGATATGCTTCTATATTTCCATTGTAATGTCCGCAACATACTTCCATTTATACTTATATTACTGAATTGAAAATTAAATCCATCAATTGTTTTTTATAAATAAGAATACTTGGTTACTACGATTGTTTATAACAAGTGAGGGATGGTTTACATTCGAAGCTGAGAATACTCCTGGGCAGGAATTTAGTCCGACGTGACAAGTGAATAAACACTCTTGTCTTTGGTGTGGAGTACTAACGGCGAATGAAAGCATTGAAAGAGGATTAATAGTACACTAGCAAAATGTATTGCTTAGATGCGTAAAGCAGCTAACATCATAGACCAGAAGTTTTGCGGTGTGTCATTTGCAACTACTAAGAAGCTTACGGGTGCTAAAAATGCAAAAATACAAAGAGATAATTCAGATGCCAAAAAGTAGTGTGCTGTTTTCTGACACATGGTCCTTTTTGTGAAGCTGTAATGTCTATTAAGTACTGAGATAGCAAGTGTTGAGATTAATTGCCACAAAGATGATAAAACTGGAAATTTGTGCATTTCTAAAATATCATTGATGTCAATTTGGGTAGTGTGAAGTGCAAAAGAAAATATCGAGTCTTGTCTCTAAAAGGTCAAAATTCACGGTTTTCTCATTCTTGTTAACGCCAATATGATGTTTTTGTAGAATCGCGTTCTATAAGTCCAAAGAAGAGCTTAAACAATATATCTCTTGTACGATGTCCCCAAATCCTCGATGACTGATGGCAATTACATGCGAAGAACACCAAAATCTGTATTTTACACTTCGTTTGACACCCATAAAGATTCAATTGATTTTAAGAGGGTAGATTTTGTCGTGGGTGATTTCTCTTGAATACTGGCATGAGGGGGAGGGGAGAAAATGACCAATTTGTTCCATATTAAAAAAAATACGAAAACTGAATATGTAGCATAGGTATGGCAAAATGACGCAATTGAGATTGATGGGTATAAGCTATAATATATCTAGGCGTTGGGTTGCTTTCACTCGACTCCATGTTTCTTATGTGTGTTTCTGGCACGTCAACTACCGCACAAATCCTTAGCGCGGCCAGGACATACTGCGTACATAGTGGAAATAACCAGCGCCAGGCCCTAAGGCCTCATGGCAGTTGGAAACGACCAGATGTATTTCGTATGCATCCAATGTTTTTTTATGCTTTGCAGTTGAAATTGTATTGCAGCATTCGCAGAGGCTTCGATGATGCACTGTGCAGAGATTTTTAACCAAAGAGCGAGAAATGCAATTTTTGAAAAGGGATCTTTTCGTATTGGATCTTTGACGATATGCGGTTCAAAATATACTTATAGTAAAAAATTGATATTTGTATATATTTCACGTTCAGGTAGACTGATACAATTCAAATTGAAAAACGCCTTCCTTTTTTCGGAAGGTCACTCTTGAAAATGTGGTTCGTCCAGAGGGGTGTTGGGGGCGGGGCGGGAAGGAGAGGAGACGAGGCTGTAAGAGGGAGGAGGGGAGTGCGGTGCAGCGCAGCGAGGCGAACAAGAGCGGCGGGGGGGGAATGGAGAACACTGAGGAGCGGGGGCTGGAGGGCAGACTTCCCGAGACGGGAAGGTAAGTTGGGTTGTGTGGGTGGATGAGGTCAGATTCCACAGTGTGGGTCGGATGTGGTGTGGGTGATGTGATGTGGTGTGATGTGTAGTGGTGTATGGTGTGTGGTGTGGTATGTGGTGGGGTTAGACTGTGCTAGGTGTGAGGCGAGGCGAGGGCGTGGCGTGGGGTGGGGTGGCGGCTGGGTCAATGAAGCGCCGAGCGGAGTGGAGCGAAGCAGGAGGTGGCGCCGGGCGCCGATTAATTGCGCGCCCGGGGCGGAGCGCAGCGAGCGCATTCGACACGGCCTAATTGAATTCGCCGGCACAGGAGCAGCGCCGCTCGCGAAGCGTGCTCGCTCCAGGCAACGCCCCCCCCCCCACTGCCTCTTGCTCCTTCACAAAGGAATAACATTCAAAACGGCTCAAGTCATTTGGGGATTTTCTTACTTAACACTAGGTGGAAAAATACTTGAAATTACTTCAGGGGAAATGAACAGGAGGATAGTGACAACATAAAAGTACAACCTAAGCACTACACGGTCAATCGAACCCCTCCCCCCCAAAAAATAATGTTTCATATTCTTCAGTATGTATTGTCTCAGAGGAAAGAAGTGAAAAAGATTTACAAATTCTGGAACAATAATTCACTATTCAGTGTGGTTATGGAGTTAAAGAAGTTTCTGTGTTACGTACAGAACTTTGTCATTACGACGGTAACGAAGTTGTATTGTTTGCAGAAAGTTTTCTCCCTCACTAAGGAAGGAAGAGACCGAGTGAATTGTTCCCAGTGATCACGAGGAAGAATATTTATATAAAATTGTTCGGTTTTATTTCGATGTTAAAATTTTGCACTGCACGAGATTTCCAAGAAACCGACCCATCCTGTCGCCAGCCGTTAGCGAAGGGCTGTCGGATGGGCGGGCTGGCGTGCGCGGGTGAGGTGAGGTGAGGCGAAGCGTGGCGTGTCTGCCTCCGAAACCGAGGAGGGTAGGGCATGGAGGGGGGCGGTACGAGTTGGGCGACAAGGTGTAGCGGGGCGTGGCGGGGGTGTACATTAAATTATTTCCATTTTACTCTAAAAATGCAAGTCATTGTTTTTCCTGTCTGATATATGGGTGTGTTAAATGCAAATAAAAGCTCGGGCGACGTCAGTAGGTTACTACATCTCTGAAACGAAACATTTTAAACTCGTTTTCATGACAGTTGGCGCATCTGGCATATTTCCCTGGTAAATAGAGCGAGGATCTGTGGAACTGAAACCTTTGATTGGTTTACTACTTCGGAACTCGGCACGACAAGATTTATCTGTTGGATTTATGGCAAGAGAACCTATGAATATTTATTGTTTCAATCCTTGACTGGTTCGTTGATGACTTCCATAAATATTAACCCATTTCCTTGTCGTAAAGTGATCCCATGATCCTATCGAGTTCAAACTTCCAATTTGTCCTCGCAATGTCGAATGGCATGTATCTCTTGCAATGAAAACTCAATAAGCAGAGTGAAATAAGCAGACAAACGTTTATATTAAATGATCATCACACCCAACATCATTAGCACGCATCTTAACTGTCTTTTGCAGTTAGTACTATCGCATTCTCCACTCTCTACGTTCAAGTAGGTTTAGATTATTTTTATTTGTGCAATGCTAGTTGCATTTTTTAAGTTTCAGAAAATATCGTTTTAGTTTATTAAGTTCTTAAGCAATGCTGTTGAATGTAATTCGGATGTGAAAAGTCGATGTTCAAAGCTCATTATTGGTTATATATGCTTCACAAATTCGATTTTACATAAAAATGGATTTCAGAAAATAACTAGATAAGAGGCATGGTGATCCGTTTCATGCCGTTTGACGAGAGCTTTCAGTAAGAGAGTTGAAATGTTAGAAGTACCTGATGACTCCAAGATGATTCAAAAACGTGGACAGGTCAGTTTGGTTCGAGAATTTGCGAGGAAAAGTAAAGGCTAAATGACGCACATTACACATAATTTATCTTTTTAGACGACATTGTCAGAAGGGAGAAAGCTTAATTTATTAAAATTTTCAAACAGAAACAAACACAACTTCATTCTAAAGGCATGGAATTGACAATTACAGGTTTCATTCTTGAATTCTTCGTTTCAATTACCTAAGTCTTTCATTCTCAAAAATTTGGAAACCTGCTGCGTCTATTTATTTTACTTTATGAACCTTTTATGAAGCAGCAGCGACAGTGCAGAAACCTTAAAACCACGACCATTGGTGCCATTGGTGCTGTCTCTGCTGGTGCGCTGAACGTCGCCCGGAGGCGCCGCGCGGCGTGGAGCCTAGACGCAGAGTAGCGCAACCCGAACGACATTCAATATTCTTTCACCCAGCATCCCCGCCAGGCAGCATTCACAAGTTGAGGAGAAATGAAAACAGTCGGTGGCATTTTCGAGAATTCCCACTTTTGCCTTTCCGTAGACTGGTGGTTTCCAGCTCTCGCACAGTACCACACTGATCAACAGAACAAAAAATGGCGGAATCGGCGGCGCAAAGGGATGCGCTTCTCCCTTTGCCTAGAGATTCTAGTGTGTAGAGGAGGCCCTACATTCAGAGAGTAGACGCAACCTGAACGGCCGCCGCTATTTCATATCCCTTCCGGTAGCATTCACGAGTTGAGGACAACTGATAACAATCGAAGGAATTGTGTGGAATTTGGAGTATATTGTCATTGGTGTTTGATAGAACGCTGGTTCCTAACTTAGCCACAATACCGCTGAGTGGAAATGGATATAAAGTGGCGGCACCCGTGAACACAAAGGAATGTATCCAGCGCGGGGCGACTTGGCTGACGTGCGCTCCCTGGCGGGCTCGCTGACGACGCCCCTCGCGGCCACTGCTCGTTTCGCAGGAGCTGCGGCTGATTTTCGAGTGCGGCTCATCGCTTTGCGATAAAGTCACACTCGTAACTTTCGAGGTGTTAGATGAGGCTGTTTGAAGCTCAGATGCGCTTGGGCACAAAGTACAATTATTCAGCCCAAGAGAAACGGGCAGTTACTCGCCCTCAAGCGCCTGTCAACAGTGCCCACTTGCTCCCTGGATTCTGGTGTCGCACATATAATTTTTTTAAGTACTATAATCTCAGAAGCGATAATTATTACAGTTGTTTTGTGTACAAAGTAACCTTATATAACGTTGCTAATCATGAAGGCTAGTTCTTGAACAAAGGGAATTTTTCTCCTCCATATTCGCCTTCTTCTTTGTTGTCTCTTTCGCCGACTTGTCGTCCTACTTCTGAAATTTCATTTGTGAAATGGTCATATTACACGAAATGTATCTCGTGCCTCGCAAAATCTCAAATAAATTTCACCTGTCGACTCGTGTCCGTGTCGATGCATCGATCATTTCGAAAGATCACGCGGCATTTCGTTTATTCTCGGGGCGGCCAAAGTCTCGAGAGCTGGTCTTCCATCCGGGCGAGGCAGAGGCAGCGGCAGCGAGCGCGAGGGAAATCGCCGGGGGGCTGCCTTAAAAAGCGCGGCAAAACAGACGCCTGACGCGGCAAGTAGCCCATGACCAGAGACAAGCGACGCGACGCGGCACGTTGCGACGTTCGACGGCAGATCGCCCCAGGCGGCCTTGCTCCTCCGGAAGGACTCCTCCAGCGCCGACTGGCGTTATCATTCCCATTGCAACGACTCCATCGCAAAGCGACTTGCCCTGCGTTGTTCCAAAGAAATGCCTTTCAGGCTTAAAATAATTCCAACGGTTGTACAAATTGTGGTTATTGGTTGGTGGTTAACGGTTGTTAAAATTCTTGTAGCTATTGTACTGCAAAGCTGAGCCACCACTGAAACGGTGCAACAACCGTCGTTGGAAGTACACGGCTAACGGGCGTGGACCCGACAGCCATGGAATTGCTAGATCAAGTTCTGGAACTGGGAATGAGAGTGTAAATGGCAAATACAATACACCAAAGTAAAACACTGGCTTAAAATGTAAATGGCTTTGAATGAAGAATTTTATACGTTAATTATAAACTCGCTGGCAAGGCTATGGCTTTCAATTTTCTCTAACGTAGGGCACCACATACCGCGTTCGCAAATAAATCCACTTTTCCAGCAGCATCATGATGAGCTCTTTCTAGTAAGTTTTTAAATCATTTCATAAAAGTATTTGCTGTGAAAGTGGGTTGAGAAACCATCAAATTTTACACTTCATCAATAAAAAATTATGTTAAATCCAGATAAATTTCAATTTTCTTCTTAAATATGGCAAACATCAATGAATAATTTTTGTACTTTTATCATAATTTGATTTCTTATGCCTCCAGTAGATTATCAAATGTTTTGAAATCAGTTCAAGACGGTACTTCAAGAATAAAAGTATTGTACGACGGAGCTTTTTGCCAAAATCATCACCGATAAAATTAATTTGTGAAGAAATAGTAAGAGCTAGGATGTTGAAATTATCATTAGAAACCACTAAAATCTGCAATCTCAAATGAACCAAGTTTTTTGTAACTCGAACTATATAGGATTCTATTCAGTGTTAAAAGTTTGGAATTTTTAACATTGTTTTTGATGAATTTACAGCCATTTAACTACAGTACATAAAAACATGTTGGAAATAGTTCTATTAGGTAGAGAAATAATATGTATCATTCAGCTCAGTTTCATTTGTTTAGCAAAAACGGAAAGACAAATAATGTTCCTCAAAATTCAGAAAATCTAATAGTCTACTGTATAACGACACTGAATGGAATCAAACAAACCTCCATATCTCAAAAACTATTTGATTTATGAAGCTACCATTTCACAAAGTTCCTTTGAGACATGTAGAACGTGACATATATAATCTCATCAAAATGCAAGATGCGCGTTCGTCAATTTTCCAAAATTTGCTTGGAATTATCTTTTATATCTTCATAACAACTTTTACTTCGCATTTTAAAATAACGCACTATAACTCGAAAACAGCATGAGAGATCAAAAAGTTCTTAAAAAATAATTTATTACCTTTCACTTAACACTAAAATTAAAAGAACACACCACTGGGTTACAGTGATAATGATGTCACATATTATCATCTGTCATCTTTATAGGCGTCTCAAAATAAGTCGGACCACAAAATTTGATACGTTGTTAACGTACTCCATTTTGTGCATAAGTAAGGGGTAAGGTACTGCTCGCGGCATTCGCCTAGTGTTGATCGGAGAAACCACGGAAACTACCGATCAGAGCAGCCGGGAGCTAGAATTCTCCTCCAGACAGCGACTGAATTGGACCTAGCTATCCCGCTAGGGTCGAAATAGCACGTCATACGCAGTTTTTAACTGCTTTTTGACGTAAAAAAAAAAAAATAAATAAATAAATAAATAAATAAAAACAAACAAACAAACGAATAAATAAATAAATAAATAAATAAACGTGCCACACTCGGGACTGTGACCTAACTCGGTCGGTCGGACTACCTCAACCTTCTCAGCTAGGTCGAATTCAGTCGCTGTCTGGAGGAGAATTCTAGCGGACGGCTGCTCTGATCGGTAGTTTTCCGTGGTTTCTCCAATCAACACCAGGCGAAAGCCGGAGCAGTACCCTAACAAACGGGCCACGGACCGCGCGCAATCTATCCTTCCTCTTCTGTGTCCTATCCTCTCCTCGTACACACACACTTACACTAACATGCACTACACTACCACATATTCCGGGAGACCAGTTGGGAGCTTAGAGCTTGTCCCGGCTGGGGCGGTGCCCCGCTGGTGGGAGAGTCCTGGTTAGGGGGAAACCCCACTAGCCGACGGTAGGTTGGCGCCGGATCTCGCCATCTAGCGGGGAATATCATCACCATGTCCCGATTAAAAAACATGCACTAACCTTACGGGACTAATGACTTTATTAGTTGACCCGCCCAGAATCACTAACAATCAATCAATCGTCGGTCGGTCGGTTAAACTGAAACATGTGAGGGCGTCCAATCCCGAAGGATTAGCCTTCGAACCGATGTGGCACTCTCAGTGACGTCCACGCAACTGAAATTCAAAGCCCATCAATTTCATCCCCATTAACGCCTGCTGCGAACAAACACGTAAATACAGGTAAACACAGTACGTACCTAAACGAAACTTGATAAAGCCGTACGTTAACCTATTCATCCAAACTAGTAATGAGCACTGTCAATGCGAAATAGGTACGCCACGAGATTCATCCCACAAATGCTCTATCTTCAGAATAATGGGTTTTATTGGATTTTTGAAAAAGCGTAATAAACCCTTGACAGCACACGCTCAATAGAATTGTGTTTTAACGAAAAAAATCGTTATTTCCTTCTGCAACGAATTCAGCACTTCCGAAATATTCGTACTTTCAAGTCCTTGTCGGCACGTACCCCACACTAGAAACTTTGTTTGCTCGTCAAACACCGAAGTGCGAAGAAATGAAACAAGAGACGGTCTCCGAAGGAAGAGAAAATGAGTTACATCAAGAGGCCTCACCTTGACCGCAGTCTCTTAAAGACACGGAAAGAACAAACAATCTTCCTTAAAAGAAAAGTGCTAAGAAGAAAGAATTTTCTGTTGTTTTAGCATTGGTATGTGAGACGCGCATAATCCGAATACTCTTCCAAACACTACGTCGTAGGCTTAGGGGTCTGACGAGTCCAAAAAGACAAAACCCACGTTATTTTGAGATTCCCTCATGGTCGAAACTACTGTATTGAACGCATAACTGGAACAGAAAAGGAAGGAAAAACCAGAAGTTCCGCCCCTAGAATGGAGAAAAGAAGAAAAATGCAATGCTATGCAATCGGCAGACCTTTCGCTTGTGTAACTTTCATCAGAAATTATGTGTTTTGAGGTGAGTAGTCTCGTCAGTTTCGCCTTGTATTGGCTCTTCCTGACAAAACTGAAATGGGAGTCTGAACGAGAGGTAGGGTACAGTGAGCAGAGCCACATTATATTTCTCTGTCTAAGAATAAATTGCCACCTAGTGGCCTGCAGCAGCAACAGCAAAAATTCTGCTGAAGAAAGCAGTACGTGCAACGTTTTGGTTTTCCAGAAATTGCCAATATGTGCAAAATTAACTAAAGTAACCCAACGTTGCCTGGTAATTAATTTGTCATTATGAATCATCCGAAGGAAAAGGAATGATTTGAATCTATTGTGAGAAACATTTTAGAAGGAAACTTTTTACGTTGACGCCCCTCTACGCACCACCCTCCGTTCTCCCCCGCCCACCCCGCACCGCCCCGCCCCACTCTGTTGGAAAATACTGTTCAATTTTGACCTGCCTTACTGGAAGCCTAATCACGTTATTGGGCTGAATCCAAATTCATTTAGTACAAAATTGAATGGGTGTCTAGAACAGTTTGATCCTTTAGAATTTTCTCATTCTTTTCCAGATATTCGCCAAATCTACAAGTGTGATTAAACTCTGATTTAAGGAGCGGCAAAGCCAGATAAGGTAAATGTTACAAAATCCCATTGAGACAATAATTAACGTTTCTATTGTTTTGAAGGTAAAATGTACAAAATTCTTTAAGATCGTAATAAATCTGTTGATTTGCACAAAACAGCAAGCAAGCAAGCACGCAAGCAAAAAACAAACAAACAAGCAAGCAAACATCCTTCTGTACATACTATACTTCGGTTTTTAAAACATGGCGAGTGAGGGTTTGACTTCACGATGGAATATATTATGTCACTACAAATATACAAACACACTACTAGAAATATATTATGTCAAAAGCGGAAATAATTAACTGAGAGAATATTTCACAATTACAGTACACGTAGTAAAGCCACTAATCAAATTAAAAAGCCCAAAATTCATAAATCTCTAATATCAAGAACCTTCGTGTTCATGGTGCCTCAAATATATAACAATTACCATTAGCTCTGAAAAATAGTAAATCCTTAAATATTTTAAACGCAAGATAAAGATGATAATGATGATAATGATATAAACAAGTTAACCGAAATATTGCAATAAAAACTTTTGTTGCTGTATAAATTAAATATAAAGTCATTTATGTAAATATATATTTTGTCTAAGTAAATATACCTATTGTATTCTGTAAATCTTCACTTATTGTTAATTTAAAGCTAGGTTTTTATTTTTATGTTCCAAAAACTTATATTGTAAATGTTAAAAAATAAGAATATTGTAAAAATACACGCCACACAAAAAAATACTATGTAGAAGTAGACATATAATAAATTATAAATTCAGTATTGCTAACTATCACAACTGGTTATCGATGGTTAGTAATTCCAAGGAACAACAATGTACATTATCTCTGTGAAACAAGTTGGGAATAAATAAATATATTATTATTTTTATTATTATTATTATTATTATTATTATTATTATTATTATTATATGGCACGGCTTTTTGCACCTTTCAGGGTCGTGTCGCTTGATCTGCAGCACTGCTTGATACGGTCGCGATCATGCGAGATCTAGCGGCACGACCAAGAAAGACGCAAAAAGTCGTGCCATATTCCATCGTGAAGTCAAGCCCTCACGCGCCATGTTATAAAAATTAAAATATAATAAAAAATAATGACTACAAATGAGGACTACAAACTACTCCTGAAGAAACTTCAATGAAAACCCTATTGAAATAAGTTTTCATGTCATATTCGTAACCACAATCTTTATCATAATTATCTTCCAATAAATTTGCAGAAATTCAGATGCCCTCTAGGTGCAGAAAGGCAGGGCAGAAGTGGGCTTCTGAGTGTTCCGGGTCCAGAAGTAACGGGAAAGGACAAATCCGTTAGCAGATAGCATTGTTTCATAAAACAAAACGAACACAAAAGCCCATTTCAGACTCTTTACAACATTCAAATGAGTTCCTCGGGTGTTTCACACATCTGCGGCAACATTGTAAAAGGCATTCTGATTTCTTAGCGTATATACACCACACAATCACCGTTAAAATACCGTCCTTCCTAGCAAAGTTCTCCGTTTGCAACGCTGGAAACGCCGTTATTAAGTCTCGGGATTAGTCCTGTACTATTCGCTCTCTTCACTCGACTGAGAAAATGATCGTTCAAAATTAGTAGCGTTGGATTCCACATGTAAATAGACCGTACAAAAAATGCAAAGGCCAGCCATTATATCGCGATATAAATGTATTCGAAAATACGATACCATTACCTTATGCATATCTGAATATACATTCCTCCCGACTGTAATAAAGTTGAATATACCATTTTATTGAATGAAGACAACATTGTAACACTAACGATAAGTAAATAAAACCGCCTTATTTCCCATCATGTCGCCGTTCAACAGTTAACTTCTCAAATATACATCGCTGCTTTGTTGCCCAAGGCAACGTACGGTAATAATATATAGAATTATCGTAATAAAACTTCGTACAAAATTATGAGCCTCACTTTTTCTTTCATATTATATTTAACTCGTATTTTTAAAAGAGAAAACCTAACTGAGTAATTTTAATTAAGGTTTGCAGATTGCTTGAAAGAAAATACACCCATACATTGATAATACACATAGAATAGAGTAAAAATCGAATTAATGTTGGTATTTTCATGAGTAAATTATCATTATTAATAAAGTTATATTATTTTTCATATTCTTTTGATCCATTTCTGTTTTCCGAGAAATTTTCTCGTTGCCACGCAGAAATTTCGCGAAAACTACTGTTTTTTTAAACAAATCTAAATGACCTTTTTTAATGAGCTGATTTTATAGAACAGATTTTGTTGAAGACAAAATTTTCTATCTTCCATTTTGCAGGTTCCAAATGTTAAGTTTTTGCAATTTTCGAAAATACCAAAAAAGTTTTAAAAATATAAAAAACATCGACTATTTCAAGGAAAATTACACGAAAAGTCCTTGAATTTTCGAAAAATAGAACATAATCTTATTCTAAAGTATAGAATATAGAAAAATATAGAATCGAATTCATAAAGGAAAAACACCTATCTTCAGTATTTTAGCCGTTGGAAGACGCCGAAAACAAATTGAAGTTTTACAATTTTTGAAGAATCAGTGATTTCAACTTCACAGATCTGCACCATGCTCTGAAGCGGCCTTTACGCTACCCGACAACAAAAGTTTCAGAAATAAATGTTGGACCCTAAAAGAATGGCCTGGGGGCTTCATGTAAATTACCCAAAAGGTTCAAATATCAGTTTCAAATTCAAGAGGCCGCGACATCAGGTTGATCGATTGGGAAATAGCAGATTTGGAGAAAAGCAGCTGAACAGTTTAGGTGCTAGCGTTGGCCAAAGACAGACAGCGTTGACCAGATCGACAGAGGTTTTGACCCCAAACAATTTTTCGGTATCAGCACCCATAAAACATGGATTCTGAGCACACAGCATGTTAGAGGAAGGAGTTTACTATATATAATTACATAGAACAGAACATTACAACAGTTTATTCTGCGTATGCAGAAGCGAGAAAGTAAAAGGCTTATGACTGACGAAGTTGAAGAACTACTCCATGTTCAACGCCACACAGTTGTTACTCAACTAACAGTGTTTCTTTAGAAGTATTCAATAAAGCGCTTTAAAACGTCACTGTTAGGTTCTTCTTGGTAATATTCCCTTCAAGACAGAACTATATTAGAGAAGTGCACCAAAAGGGAAAGAATAGCTCAGTATTCCTGAGCTATGATCTTCCAACAAGGGAATGCATGAAAACACGGGCCCAACCCGGATCACGAGTGCTGCATCATGACAGAGATTGCTGGAAGAAACAAATTGCATCGTGATAGGTCCTTTTTTGCTCATCTCCGAATGCAACTTGTCAGAGGTGCACAGCCGCGAGTTGCCGAGCGCAGGCAACCTTATTTGAAAAGCGGCTACCGAGTCCCAGCAATCACGGCCTGCCGAGGCGGCGCATGCAGCCATATTGTGTATTGCCGTTTCTCGCGTTTCTTATAGATATTAGAAGTTACTGATCAATAGCATTTACGAATGACTGTCGGTAAAATGGGTCTGCTTAGTACGTGGTGTTAATACAATTTCTTTTAAAATTTTGGATCCCAAAACGGATGTACGATATTTGCCTATACAAGCAGATATGGCACAAAATGGAAGTTATTGCATGAAAATTGTGCATTTAGTGATAAATGTATGATATAGCTTTAAATTGGCAGTCAATTGTTAGAAGGGTGCACATATAACAATAATGTCTTCATTTTAGTTCAACGAAACAAAATGAAAAGGTACATATATATAATTAATACACTAAAACTAGAAATAAAGTATTATTAAAATTTAAAATATAATATAGAAAGTAATACTAAAATATTTAGTTATGTAAAATGTGAAAACTTTAAAATAATTTGTAAATTTATTGAATTTTTGGTGTGTGGGGGGCAATCAAAATTTTGGCTCTCAAACATGTCATGAAAGAGAATTTCCGTTCAAAACCACCATAACCCTCAATGACACATACGTTTTCCTGGAATGCAGAACACTCTAAAGTTAATTTAGCACAAGAATACAAATATTTGCTAGACTTCAGCAGAAAAAGTATAAGCAAAATCAGAAATTTAATGATTATATTATATTGATATTGTATAACATTGATATATACATACATATAGATTTCAATATCACGCAAAATAGCAAAAGCGACGTTTCAAACATGATTTTCCTTTATGTGGGGGCGAACCATACGAAAACGACATGCGGGGAAGTCAGCTTCACTCCGGGGCAGTGCCGGAGCTAAACAATTTGGGGTCCGGGGAAATGGGGCAACGTAGTCCCCTCCACCACAACATTAAAAATATGAAAGTTGTATGAAGGAGCTATACAAGTTATTTTATTTCAGCAAATAACAAAAATTACGTTTAAGCTGGAAATGACTAAGACATTTTTGTTTCAATAATAGTTTTAAGTGAATGTATTTACTGATCAAATCATACAATTTCCACTGTGAGCTTAAATCTCTAAACATTTTTGTGTTTAGTTAGTTTTAATACTTGTTAAATACATGAAATAAGAAACATGAATTTCAGTAGAATGTGTTTTAATGTTAGCGTCATTTGATTCATTTCATCGAATCCTACCTTATAGAATGACTATAACTATTAAATGTGAACATTTAATTGAACATTTTATGAAATATCAGAGTTTGTACCGCGACTTATAAAATTACGATAACGATGTTTACGAGTTATAATTTATTTTTCAATTTTTTGCTAATTTTTTCTCATCAGTCCCATCATGGGGCCCCTTGACATGCAGGATCCCGGGCGACCGCCCAGTCTGCGGCACAGGGTCAGACGCGGGCAGAGGAACACGCTCCAATGTAAGCTTCCGATGTAGGCTGGCGGACGCTCTCTTATCCCATCGCAAGAGGACGCATGTACTGTCGTTCGTTGCATGTTTCCTCTGGAGAGATAGCGCAATTAATTGCCTCCTTCGCAGGCGCTCAAGGCGCAGTGCAAGGCGGGAGGCGCGGCGGGCAGTCACACGCCGGCGGTGACGTCACCGCAGCACTCCACGCGCACGAAGGGCCCGGCACACTCCATTACTTCTCCAAACAATATTCGGGACGGGCGTCGATATAAAACCGCGCGAGGGCAGCAGACGACTCACACGTGGGTCTTCCACTCAGTTCACTGGTCAGTTCAGAGCGATTCTCCTGTGCAATTCATTCAAATGAATTCGAGGCATTGGAGTGCTGAGAAGCACAACGCTCAGAGAAGCTCGCTGGCAGTTGCCCTGGGCGTGAGCACCATGGGAATCCGCACATCCACACGAATTTAGATTAGATTTATTATCGATTCTGCCATTAAGTATGAGAACTTGGTGGAAGAAAACCTTAACTTTATATTCATTATGTATGCGTTGACCTAAAATAAAATCCTTGCTACAAATAATGCATAATTTCACACCGGAATCATTCATAGCACTCCACTACGCCTCTCTGCCCTGACCTACCACTCCAACACACACGTTTCATTCCGCTTCACAACAGAACACTGCGCATAAATAGTAATAATCAGGCTTGATTTATAAAATATTAGATCCCGAAACGCGCCGCAAATTAATTATTAATTTAATAGAAATAGTTATGTAAATATTTATTATAAAATTTAATAATTATTTCCGAGGTACCGGAACACCGTTCCGTCGCCTTCCGAAAGAAATCAAGTTCTGATAATAACAATAAAATTAATAATAATTGCTACAACATAATAATACAACTTATTATACAAAATGACATGAAATTTAACAAAATCAAAATCACACACACACACACACACATAAACTGTTAAACTGTCTCGGACTCTGATAGTGTGGTCTGCGAGTTAAAATTTTCCAGCATCCTTTTTGTATATTCTGGTTTTCATCCATGTGATATCCTATCTACTAGTATATCCTACATCGTATGTACGAACTGCAAGGAATTTGTATCGGATTTCGTCCTGCCTCCTCTGAGCGTCGCACGTGAAACCGGAGACGAGAATTCCGAAGGAGCTCGCTTCCTGGCCAGCGCCAGCGGCTCACGCGCCCCACATTCACATCGACGCCCAGTAGCTCCCTATCGCCTGCACTAGTCGCCCGTAAATCCTGAACATCCATTCGAATCGAACGCACTGAAGGGAGATGCCGGTGCAGAGAGCTGCTCTCCCAGAGGCCACTGCATCGAACGCCGAGGATCTGCACATTCACGGAAATGCTTGCGTACCTCCAGCATATCACCTGAAAGAGATCCGAACTGCGATTACCGAATATCGCTGCTGTCACGCGCGTCCGCCTGGCGTGTCCGTTGGAAGAAATCAACGCCAACAGGAGTCCACTGATTATTTTTTTCTGGACGCGTCAACTGCTAAGTAACTAGTCCCGTGCGTGTGTGTTTTGTCGCGCGAGGCGGCAGTGATATTCTCCCGAGAAGAGCGAGATCAGATGCCGACCTACACGTCGGCTAAGGCGTTTCCCACCCAGGCATCTGCCACCAGCGACGCACCGCCCCAGGCGGGATAAGCTCTAAGCTCCCGACAAGTGTGGTAGTGTAGTGGATGCGAGTGTCTGTAAGGGGTGAGGATAGGACAAGGAAGAGGAAGGAAAGATCGCGTGGTCCGAGGCCCGTTTGTGAGGGTACTTCTAGTATTGATCGGAGAAACCACGGAAAACTCCCGATCGGAGCAGCCGGCAGCTAAATTCCTCCTCCAGCAGCCACTATGTAGCGGAGGACATCGCGGCCAGAGGCAGGGAGCGGCGCCGTCGGCGTGGAGGGGCGGGGGCGGGGCCACAGGGGGCCGTGCAATGGCAGGCGGAGGCGGCGGGCGAAAGTCGGCCGCGGGTGCGTGGGGGCCCAGGCGCGAAAGGCGGCTCGGCGCAGAGAAATTCCGCAGCCCCCCCCTCCTTCCGACCGCGCCTTCGGCCGCCGAATTTTCATCGCCCCCAGCGGCGGCCATGGCGGCGGGCAGCGCGGCGCTCGCCGTCCCTTGATTGCGACTTTCACATCGCGACGCTACAATGGACGCGGCAGTCTTTTATTTGTGGAGTGCCCTGGCGCCGGAGAATGGCGAGGTGGGTGAGTGCCCGTGAAAGGCGCTCGGGAGGGTGGCCGGAGCGAGCAGCTACAAGGGACGGTCAGGGGTAGATCCCACGGCTGGAGCTCAAGGCCAAAGCCATTCCAGCCATTTTCTTTATATTCAGAAAGGCGGCTCCACACGCAACCGCTCGCCGAATCCCGAGTAGTGTGGAGGAGTTGCTGCTATTTGCCGAGTGACGAACATTCGGGGTTCGCCCACCCACCGCGTGTCGGTCTTTTGGACACATCAAAGGGAGCGAACATTCGCCGAACACGTCAGCTGCTCGGGATTGGGCGAGCACTAGCTCGCTGCTCGGCGAATGCCGAATGTTTGCGGCCGTCTTAAGATTTGGTTCGTGTTCAGCATTCATTGTTGCAAACCGCTGCAAACCGTCATTATAATTTATATCATTAATGCATTTCTAATTGAATTGATTTGAAATTATTAGTAATTAAGAGAAATTATATTTGAAATTAATAGTACACATTAAAACAGAATACTAATAAAGTAATCTAGGGCGCGTCAAGTGATGTTTTCCTCCCTCGAGTTTTTTGATTGAAAACGCGGAGAAACGGCTCAACACCCAGCCCTATTGGCTGACACCGAACGGGGTCTGCCGTGATGCGGCAGCCGGTTTCAATGTCGCTCCCAGAGATACCTAACATGTAAACTCAATTTTCTCAAAGGCAATTTTTTTTTCAGAAAAACTGTACCTAGCATTCTTTATTACGTAATTACATATTATTGATAACTAATATTGAAAACTAAGAGCGTGCATGCTCGCCATCACAAGCGAAGCTTTGAGATTTTTTGAACTCCAAGAGGGCAAAAAAAAAACAAAAAAAAATTAATCCATGAAAACGCGCACGCGACTCGACTCGACTCGACCTCGCTGCAGCTGAGAACAATCCGCGCGACGTCTGTTAGATCGGAGAGCGAACGGACTCTCGCTTCCACGGGGACTCCATCGAAATAAGAAGACGAGGTTATTTAAAGAAAACGTCGCCTCTTAATGGAAAACGTCAGCCAGCGCGAAATTGTCAGTAGCCACTTGAAGTTTATAAAACGAGCCAAGATGATGGATGTGTAACGAAAATACGTTCAATGACTTCGTCGATGAACTGATTAAGGACCGTCTCAATGACAACAATGTTTAGGAACCCATTGCATGACTGGGGAAGAAACCACAAGAAACTCACCACGCAGAAATTGATACTAAATGTTTGGTTTCAGAGCACCACAAACTCTTTACGGCTCTTCTCTCACTCTTATGTCTAAGGTAAGAAGAAAACCTTTAGACAAAACGTAGCTTATAATGTGCCCAATAGCCGTATTATGGGGTTACTTTGACACTTTTTTCTTACTGGTGTACCTGTGCAGCAACTTTCTAATGACGACCGTGACACTCCTCCACAGCCTGACAGACCTTGCCATTAGTTTGTCGCGTCGCGTCTTGTTTTTTGTCGAGGAGCTAAAGCGGCGTAATAAATCCAGCGAATTACGACACAAAGCAACTGAGAGAAATTTCATATTTTGACACAAAGCATTTTTCTTTTAGAAATAATCGCAATATTTGGCCTGAGTACAAAAACTTCTTGCATTGCAGCGCATACTATTTTAAATTAATCACTCAAATATATTTTAATCCGTCGAAACTATTACTCACACTTTCTCGTAAAGTTCCATGATCCAAGAAGCTTATATTAATGTCATTTACGATTCAACTGTATCTCTTAGTTGTTGAAATAATTAACAACTTCACACCCATCGCCATCCGGTTTCCATGGTCCTTTGAGCAATGCTAAAATGACCCCTTGTTTTGCTTCTAGACATGTAACTCCACTCTCTGCGCACATTTCCTTCAGCTCTTTGGGCAATGTACTTCTTCTAATACTCGTTCTTCAGGTTCCCTGGCAGTATGAGTATTCCTTCACGAATGTCATGATAAGGGAAAATAGCCAAAACATGCATCTGACTTGTCTATGCAAATAGTTTTATTACTTAGGAGCGTATATTTTCTTACTAATTGTTGCTAAAAACGCTCGTTAATAATTTGTTAACCCAAAATCGTTCTCACGTTAATATTTATATTACGGACTTTTTTAAACTTACATTTGTGACTTCAAGTGTGTAATGACTTTTACGTAGTTTCTCAAAAACTAGTTTTCTGTGAAACTGAGATCAATATTGCGCGTTTTCGGTATCGCTCAAACGACATTTTCTCGTAAATGATTCCAAATATTTCAGTGAAAATTAGCATAAATAACCAGACTTTACTTTTCTATAAAATTTATTAGCCTTATTACTGCTTATTTATACCTAACCTTTTTTTCCTATTACATTCGTGGTAAAGAGAAAGTAGTTATGTATGGGAAAAAAATCGATGATTTTTCGTCAATTTGTGAGGCCCTGTAATAAAAAAAATCGATAAATCCATTTTCTATGAAATAGTTTTCTCGTCTAACACAGTGTGCAGGAAGAATCGACGATTTGTGAATCTACAATACCGAAAAATTGTTGACGGTAAAAGTTCGTTCGTACATCGTTCGTACGTCGTTCGCACTTCGTTCGCATTTCGTTCGCACTTCGTTCGCACTTCGTTCGCACTTCGTTCGCACTTCGTTCGTACTTCGTTCGTACTTCGTTCGTACTTCGTTCGTACTTCGTTCGTATTTCTTTCGCACTTCTTTCGCTCATCGTTCGCACATCATCGTTCGTACTTCGTTCGCACATCACTCCTACATCGTTCGCACATCACTCGTACATCGTTCGTACATCGTATTTCGTTCGTATTTCGTACTTCGTTCGTACTACGTTCGTACTTCGTTCGTACTTCGTACTTCGTTCGTACTTCGTTCGTACTTCGTTCGTACTTCGTTCGTACTTCGCACTTCGTTCGCACTTCGTTCGCACTTCTTTCGCACTTCTTTGCTCATCGTTCGCACATCATCGTTCGTACTGCGTTCGTACTTCGTTCGCACTTCTTTCGCACATCGTTCGCACATCGTTCGCACATCACTCGTACATCGTTCGTACATCGTTCGTACATCGTATTTCGTTCGTATTTCGTACTTCGTTCGCACTTCGTTCGTACTACGTTCGTACTACGTTCGTATTTCGTTCGTATTTCGTTCGTATTTCGTTCGTATTTTCGAATTCGTTCTTTCGTCTGTCCAACGTAGCGCAAAACGGTGAGGTGATTTTCTCCAGAATAATGTTCCCTAGTCGATTTGAACGAACTCTTAAGGCCCGGTGATTTCGAAACAATTGTGAGTTTGGAGTATTTTACATAAAGCTCCACAACATTAAACTGTTTTCAGAAGTTTCGTGTACATTTTTGCTTGAAGTTAATGAAATAAAAACACGTTTTCTCAAAAACCGCTTCAATTTGTTTCCTCGAATAGAGCAAACGCCGCTTTAAAAAATTGGCACAGTTCCCATTGTGCGCTATCTGCGCTTTTGAAAACTGAAATGATTTTTTTAAAACTAGAAGATTGAAAATAGAGATTATTCCCTTAATAAAATCCGTTCTTCAAAACTATATATTTTCGTATTTTGATTTAATTGTGAATGTTAATGTTCAACGGTTTTTAAAGTGTTGGGAAGGTTGAGTTTTACTGTGAAGCTGGTGCTGTAGAGGCAATTTGAATGGGATTTAATTCTAAGGACCTGAGTTCGAATGCCGGCACGGAAAAAAAGTCTGCTGTTTGAGACAGTTCAACATCCACTGCATCAGGATTTTCTGTACAAAGCGAAAAATTGAGTTCAAAAGTTTCCAATCGTTCGTGTTTTATGAAGTAATTTATCAATGTTTAAAATGTTTTATTGAACTAGTATGTCATAACATACACTATGTATAATGGTTAAGCTTACGGCTACTTTCTTTGCTACACTATTTTATTTTCTCAGCAATAACGGACATTAAAAAAAAAACAATTGTTCAGAATCCTAAAATATTGGACAATATTAGAGAACATGGCGCATATGTATTAAAATAGGTTTTACTCCCACGTGCTTATCAACTCACCCGATCTTGTAATCCACATTCATCCTCTCGCTATTAAAATGTACCGTAACTCACTTGTATCATAAATCTACCTTTATCTTCTTTTAATAGACCGGGTTCTTAGTACCTTACTAACCCTGTAATGGATAGTGTCGTCGTATCTTCAGTTTAACGAGTGATTCCGTGTGTGAAAATCAGGTGATCTACATTGCTGCATCGTTAAATGTACGATGAAGTCCAATTTCACAGTTTAATGTGTTCATGATATTCACTAGAGGTAACTGATAAATATTTTGTTTTATTTTCCTTGAATATTCAAATCTTTGAAATCCTTTGAAAATTATTATTTTAAATTTGTTATCCTATCTGTTCTAATTCTCATATACTTTCCACTTGTATTGCTTTAATATATCATTCAGAATTTTTATTTACTCGTTTTTCAGAAAGGTCCTATATTGCACAGACACACGTCCAGGAATTAGAAACTTTCTTGATGAATTTTTGTCCTATAATGTTAGCTTTTGCAAGTTAACCCATCGTAACGCACTTTAAAGTTCTTGCAGATTCTTAAGCTGCATTCTAAATCTCGCAAGTTTCGCAATTTGGTTGATTAATGTTTGCACATATTTTAACTGACACGTTCCTATAAGTGTGGTAAACGTTTTTATGTCTGGAGGGGGCGGTGTTCTTTCCCCGTTGAAGGGAGAGTTCTAGCTCTAACCTACAGGTCTGTGTACGGATGGTTTTCACCTCTAGGTATCTCTCCCCAGCGGAGCACCGCTCCACCCGGGTCAACCTCTAAGTTTCCAACTGGTATCTTGGCACCTGTGTGGTAGTGTACTGCATGTAATCGTGTGTGAGAAAGGGGTGTCGATAGGACAACGATGAGGGCAGAAAGATCACACACGGTCCTTGGCGTGTTTGCAATAATTCCGGCATTCTCCTTCTATTGATTGGAGAAACCACGGAAAACTATAGATCAGAACATTCAGCGTATAGAGCTCTCAAGACAGTTGCTCCATTCGACCTGAGAATGAAGGTAATGTCAAAAATGCTGCCAGCCATGCTGGCTGGTGCTGAGCTAAAGGTAGCCGGTTGTTTATTGGATTGATTGATTTTTTCGCGTTTCCGGGCGCGTCAACTGCTTCGGTCATTAGTCCCGTTAGTGTAGTGCACGTTTTTCTCTCGGGAGATGGCGGTGATCTTCCCCCGCTGGATGGCGAGATCCGGCGCCGACCTACCGTCGGCTAGTGGGGATTCCCCTAACCAGGACTCTCCCACCAGCGGGGCACCGCCCCAGCCGGGACAAGCTCTAAGCTCCCGACCGGTCTCCCGGAATATGTACTAGTGTAGTGCATGTTAGTGTAAGGGGAGAGGATAGGACAAGAAAGAGGAAGGACAGATCGCGCGCGGTCCGTGGCCCGTTTGTTAGGGTACTGCTCCGGCATTCGCCTGGTGTTGATCGGAGAAACCACGGAAAACTACCGATCAGAGCAGCCGGCCGCCAGGATTCTCCTCCAGACAGCGACTGAATTCGACCTAGCTGAAAAGCTAGCGTCGAAAATCCTGTCTCCGCCAGGACTCGAACCTAGAACCTCCCGGTCAGAGGCACTGCAGTGACATCAATTCATGCACTGAGCTACCGCTACCGGTGTGTTTATTGGAGATTAAGTAGATCAATGAGAGATCTCGGGCGGAAGGCTGGGGATGGACGAAATGGTTGTGGGAGGAGGAACCGAGTTCCATAGTTAAGTGCAGTGCTGCTGAAGCGGGCATCGCACTTGGCGCGTCCTGACCAAGCGGTTATATTATGTTCAGTTCATCAACAGAGAACACAACTCAACAAGAGTTTATTTCTTCAATCAGTTCAATTCCGGACTAAGCTCTCCGAATCAGCATTCTTTACATTTGATGTGTAAATTACTACTTCACGTTGCGTCTTCTCCCGGCTGTCGTCATCACGGCTCGTGGCTACAAATAGACGCCCGTGTTTTTCCAACACGGCTCCAGGATTGGCCTTCCAGGATGCGAGCCTCACTCAGCTCGCTCACTCCACGAGTCGCCTCTCAGCAGCGTTCTCCGTACTCGACTACAGTTCCGGCAGCGTTTAAGCCACTCTGACAATTCAATGCCACACATCGCAATGCACATGGCACCACCTACACATTACACGTACTGACAGGCTATGGCCGCTTTATGTTCATAACTTTCCCCAAAGCCGACCCTTTTCTCGATCGGATGAGCGGCAACGCTGAACCCTGGCGGTAAGAAAGTAAACAAATACTCCCTTTCTTGCATCAGAAAACTGATGATGATGCTAAGCCATCGAAAGCTGCTATTATTGAAATAAATGGTATTGTTGACCATGACACCGCTTTCAATCATTTCAATTCAAATGCCCCCAAGCGCCACAGCACGTGGCGAGAGGACTGCCAGAGTCGCTCATACTCTGTGTCGCCGGTGCTGATGGCGCGGTCGCCCCAGGGCGCCTCCGCGCGCCTCACCGCTCGCTGCTTCTGCTGCGACTTGGCCACGCCATTGGCTGCCGGAATGCGTGCGAGACTCGGCGGCTGACTGGGCTGCACTGACGCCGCGCCCCACACTCGCCGCACGCCTGACGCTCCGGTGGCTACGCGCGCCAAGAAGCGCCCGCCGTCAAACGCGCGGTGCTAAGCCGCGAGGGCGCCAATTCAAAAAGGAGCCGCACGCACATGTCACTTACCTGCGGGCAACCGCTGCTTGTCGTGTCAGCCCTCCCACTCGCACTCGCCCAGTAACCCACACCCATTCGCTCCTTAACCCACACAGAACACACACCCTCTCGCATTCGCACACTCTCCGCACTCTCTCTCTCTCCACCTCTTTCTCTCCTCTTTCTCTTCTCTCCCTCTTTCTTCTCTCTCTCTCTCTCTCTCTCTCTCTCTCTCTCTCTCTCTCTCTCTCTCTCTCTCTCTCTCTCTCTCCGGCTGTCTGTCTAGTATCCACTCGCATTACTCTCGGACTTCCCTGGTAAATTCACTTTGAGCAGGCGAGCCACCTTTGCATCATCCATTCTCTACGGTTGATCGTATTTTGTAGATGTTTTCTTGAATGATATTCGAATTTGAGTTTGCTTTTCCTCTCACTCGTGTCTACATATTTTTGAAACATGTCCATTGTTCTTTTTAAGATCTTCAGTTACTCGCCGAAATTTTACTTTTACGGTTAACTTTTAATCGACGCATTTCATTAAACAGTTAAGAGTGACTAATTTTAATTGGCTCTTAGGTAACTTCTGGTCCTACTGATTTGATAATGCAAATATTTGTTATTTTCTGTCTGTATAATATTTCATCTCATCTACCGTAACTTCTAAAACTAACACTAACTACTAAGAGTGCTTCAATGTATAATATAATATATAGTATATAAATGAACTGTATTCGTACGTAGTAAAAATTTAGGGAAGCTATCATTCTCAAAAGCATTCAAAACACAACCACCCATTTCATGGGCCACACGTAGCCCATGGCCCGCAATTTTTATGTCCCTGGTGAAGAAAGCGTCATAGCCAGTTAATTACCTCAACATAATCACAAACAGAATGATAGGGTGGCATGTACTTGCATTTCACGCACATACGATAACGACTCGACCGTTACCAAAGATAACGCACAGTTTAACTGTAGTGAATTCCATTGTTTCAACCAAACGCAGTAGCCAACCTAGCACATAAAATATAGTACAGAAACTGCTTCCTGCCTCAATATTCATTCTTTCAGCCAAAGAAAATGGCTCGGATTGTAATGAGGTTTCGTTGCTAGCAAGACATTTAGAGCGCAAACGCAGTGGTTGGCCGCTGTTAACGTCCAGAGAACATTACTAGTGGGCGCTAGACGAGAGCGCGGCCGCCTCCATTGGAAAGTCGTTTACGACCTACAACTCGAGTCCTTCGCAGCTCCAGGAAGACAAGAAAGCAGCGGCGGCCGAGACCCATCGCCGAAGCAGCCCCACAGGAAGATGTCCCGGGGTCGGAGGTCGCATGGGCCCTAAGCCCCTCGGCCTAATGGCGGCGTCATCGCCACCGGAGACTTTATTGCCCTTTGCCTTTTTTTTACAAGCGATATGTGAGGTCTCGTACCCTCGCTTCAACTAGCATTCTCATGGCATTTTATACGTTTGTAATTTCATTTTCATACCACGGAACTTTGTGTATAAAATAAAATAGATTCTTTCACTTGCATATCATTGTTACGCCGTTGCATTTCTCTGTTGTTCGTCGTCTTTCGGTATTTTACTGTATGACTGTTGTATTGTGAGCATTCAGTAATTCCATGCTTTATAATGAGCTGTATCACTGAACTGATTCTTTGTTAACGTTCTACTCGGATTGTCAGAAACGGTTTTTCTCGCGAAACAATAAGATACATGGGAGGACCTGCGGTATATGAAAAGAATTGTGGATAAAATGAAACTTTGACAGATCTGAATAATCCAAGACTTGCTGTGACCGACGTGAAGTAAATGTTTCTATAAAAACCCAATTTAGTTAGTCATAAATAATGAAATGCGTAAAAATCAAACCCAAACGTTTAGCCGATATGGATATTGAAGTGGCTTTTGAGGTGGGCATTACAAATCAAAATGTCTAGTTACGCAAGCGATGCCGGAGTTTTGTTAGCTTTCTCTGTTAAAAATTACCTGACACGCCTCTGCTTTTTACGGAGTGTTGTTACATTAGTATTCCGAGATGCGAGTCAGTTTACGTGTTTACACTCGACCAACAAGATGCGAGTGTCTTTCTTGGCAAACGCTTGGACGGCGCTGCTGTCAGGGTCTCAGATCATTGACCACTGTAAACACCAACGAAGGCAGCCACAGCGACAGCGAGTGGACGCCCAGTCACGTGAACACGACTCCGAATTTCTTGGGATCAATTAAAACACTCGTAAAACTCGTCTTTTGCCGCATTAAAAATGTGTAGAAATGAATTTAAAAATGCTTTACTTTCAAGAAGAAATAAAGCTAAAATAAAATGTCTCATTGAAGAGAATAAAATGTAGAACTGTGCAAATTAATATTGTATATTGAAACTAATTGCAAGAATTCAACAGAAACCACTAGTTATTAAATTACCCTACTTTGTTCATAATGTATTATATTCTTTATTAATTCACATGCAACTGTAACACTTATACACAACGACTGTCAATTAACAACTCAAATCTACCATGGGAGTAGTTGAGAAGTAGTAATATTCCTGTTTTGTACACATGGATGAATAATGTATTTTGAGGCCAATTTTTTCCCTTTCTTTTCATACACTAGCTGTATGTTATATTTTTGTTCCGAATTCCAGTTATTTTAAATTTTAAAAATTAAGTAAATAAATATTGAATGAAAGACAGTCTCATATTCTTTAAAAAGTATTTAAAATATGATTTTAAGCAAATAACAGTCAACAACAATTTGAAGTTAGTGACAAAAATCCAGAGTGTTATACGAAAAAGATGGCTTAGTCAAAATTGTGTTTTTTATAATATTTAGTGCATTCACTTGAATATCGTATCTAACGTTTGTAATATTGATTTTTAAACCAAATAAATTACTCCTACCCTTCACATATATCATTGATTCTTTGATCATCAAAGGCAGTGGTTTGGTTCAAACTCTACGTGGGTGATAGACCCACATTCAAAACATAACTATCCTTGGCGGACACTGATGGAAAGTGGAAGTCCTCATGAGCAGTCAAAAACATCTCTACTGCGCGAGCACCCGAGGTCTCCGCAACGTTCACTTCCACGCGGCTGAGCAGTCGGACCACGACCCATCCACGCCCCACGTTCCACGCTCCACGTTCCACGCTCCACGTTCCACGCTCCACGTTCCACGCCCCACGTTCCCACTCACGTTCCACGCTCCACGTTCCACGCTCACGTTCACTTCCACGTCACGCACGTTCCACGCTCCACGTCCCCACCACGTTCTACGTCACGTTCCACGCTCCCTGACGTCCGCAGCCGAGAGAACCTCGAGGATTTCGCTGAATTGGGTTGACGCGCGATTTTCTACAATTCTATTGCAGCCAAAAGAAGAAAGTTGGACTTTAAAGATTAGCCCTGGGGTAGGGCAAGTAGAGAAACGTTTACGAAAATTTAGATGAAGAACATAATTATCAGGAGACTCTGGATGATAAAAACTGAAACGTTCTCTTAAACTACAGCCAGACAAAGGAAGCTTTTATTCTATTCATATTGTAGTATTTTAAAAGCGTTTCTATGTGCATTATCGGCCTGAATTTAAAAAAGGCCAGTGGCCTGCAGCAGCAAAAATGCTGATGAACAAAATCCACAATATGATTTTTCAAATTCAGCTCACACTGCTCAAGAACAAATAAATTGCACGCGTATTGCACTTCACAGATTAAATATTTTACAAAGTATCTTTAGATATACTGTAAAACATAGGCTGTTCCATTTCTCAACATGTGAAGAGCAAATAATTAATGGCAGGCGGTCTCATGACTGCTGTCGCATGATGTCCGTTGTGAGTACGAGAATTTAGTTAATATGCGCAATATAAGATATTGCAGATTAACATATTCAATATTTGAATTTTCAGTCAAAATAAAAACTTATTCAATGTTGTTGCTGTTGTTGTTGCGATCCTGGGTTCTGACGACACCTGGGCTGCCATGGCCGGAAGGTGGATCATTTTCTTTCAATTCAGTGCGCGATGGAAATTACTAATATTGTCGTGTCGGAATGTCGACAGTTAAAAAAAATAACTTCTGATTTGGAATAAAGGAGAGGAAATTACCGAATTTCGCAATATTGCACTTAAGTAAGAAATGTATTATTTTGATGCCAAATGCAAAAGTTATGTGAAATTAATTTTCTTTGCATTAATACACGAAGTACTAAACTTTTTTGATTTATAGAGTAGATAGAAAGAATAAAGTCTTAAAATATCGAGATTATAGTGAATAAAAAACGTCATAAATGCAGTTTCCAAATCTCGATGTCTTTTTCGGTGATGAACTTGTGTGTGTAAGGAGAGTGGGGAGAAACAACGAGGAAGGAACGATTTCACATGGTCCATGATTCGTTTGTCAAGGTACTTGTCCCCATCCGTCTAGTATTGATGAGAAACCAAGAGCAATGAGGAACTCGCGCAGAGATCGGCTGTGCAGTAGGCGCAATGGGGTCTGGATCTGCCAGCGAGTGCGCCAGCAACACTTGCTCTGTTCCATTGCCGGCGATCCCGTTCCTGCAACCCGTGCGTTCCGTTTCCCCCTGCGCCGCAGCTCTTTGCCGAAACAATACTCACAGCCCACTGACCCACAGCCCACGGCGCCCACGCACTCTAGCAGCGCGGAGCCCACATTCCTCCCAGCGCCTCCACACGCGCTCCAAACGGACCGTCCACATCCGAACCCCTCTCATTAACTAATTAGTCATTTTAGGCGACACACAAACTCAATTCACTAACATACTGCTCGCTCCTTACAGTTTCACCGCCTGGCAACACACGCGACTTTTGCCTAAAAATATTTCATTGACTTCCGGCGCCTCAACTGCGAAGGTCGTTAGTCCTATAAGTGCAGTCCATGTCTTGTATCGCAAGAGGAGGCGGTGAACTTCTCCCGTTGCCTGGGGAGATCCGGCGGCGACCTACGTCGAACCTAGCACTGAGGCACTGAAGTCTCGATCAGAAATACGAAGTTCCATCAGTTGATGCCCCGAGCCACCTTTGCGATGACTACACTAAACATAACACTGATTGTACACAACAATTATTGTAATATAATTATGATATATTTGTGCTATGTCAATGTCATTTTACTTTTTTAATTAATAAATCAATGTGGCCCGCTAGACGTTAACTAGAAAGAAAATGGTCATTTAGTTTAAAAAAAACGTTCGAGATCATTGAACCAGAGTACTCCAATCATACAATTCACATACTAGTTCACTAGTTGATCCATACATAACCTGAACATACAGAAACATGCCTCTTGGCGAAGAAAGTTCTATTGAATAGACTCAACAATGTAGACAAAACTTAAGAGTTGACACGGTTTTGAGACTACAATAATCACATGATACTTATCTGAAGAACATTCGAATTAGAAAAGCGAACGTTCTGTAATTTTAAAAAAACGTTTGTTTTATGAACAATAATTTTTCTTAATGCCTGACGTTGTCCCCCCAAACATTAAAAGACAACTGACATAAAAAATACCCCAAATTACACACAAAGCATATATTGCAGAAATTACGATTATTTTATCAACAGTTCTTGGCGGAAAATTATTTCCATATTTCTGTACGTAATCATTTTACTACATTAATGATTTTATTCATCCGATCCACTCCTGTAACTACCAGAGTAAATTATAAACAATTTAGCGAGTATTTGCAAACGTTAAAGACATCTACATCCTTTTTTGGTTCACTTCAAAAATCCGGAAAATCTGATAATGGGAGAGGGTATGTTCCCAATTATTACTGATTGTCGACGTCTACTATATTTCATTTCATTAGTTCGCAGATGCTGTTTTACCTAGTTGAGAATTATTATTATTATTATTATTATTATTATTATTACTATTATTATTACTATTATTATTACTATTATTATTTTCATTATTCTAACCTATTACATCCCCTTAAGGACAAAGATCTGCCACTGGCAATGCATTGTCTAGTATCTATGAAATAGTAACATCATACATGAAAAATACATAAAGCGTAATACAACCTACTGCACCGGAATTTACGATGTTTCATTCAAAAGGTTTTTCTTGGTATTATTGTTGCTTCGTTCTTCTCCAGAAGTCTACTTTTTCTTCAACTACCTTCTGATGCGTCTGTAGCAGTTTAGAAAATGTTCCAAATATACTTACTTGAATGTTTCCATAGAAATATAATGGAAAATTAAATATAAAATTATTTCCTCCTGTATGACATTAGTCTTTGAGGTACATTCAGAATTAAAAATTAACTGACATTAAAGTTGATCACTTTCATTTAATTGTTCCTTAAGAAGGGGAAAACATTAACAAAAGAAATGAAAAAAATTAGGTCTAAATTAAAATTCCAAAAGGTTACTTATATTATAACTATTAAAGAAATATATTTGAAATTGATATTGAATATTTTAATTTAATATATTTATTAATTCGACGGGGTCTAAATCGATTTTGGAAATCTAGATTCAATTCTGCGATGCGAGGACCCCGTTTCAGCACTTTCATTCTTCAAGTGTCCTGGGCTCCTGCTCTAAAACCGGGAGCGGTGGTTGCAACAACTGACGTCACTGCAGTGCCTCTGACCGGAGGTCCTAGGTCTGAGTCCCGACAGCCCGGCGGCAGGATTTTCGACACTAGCTTGTCGTTGTCAGCAGTGTCGAATTCAGTCGCTGTCTGGAGGAGAATTCTAGAGGCCGACTGCTCTGATCGGTAGTTTTCCATGGTTTCACCGATCAACACCAGATGAATGCCAGAGCAGTACCCTCACAAACGGGCCACGGACCGCGCGCGATCTTTCCTTCCTCTAACCTTGTCCTATCCTCACCCCCTTACACACACACTTACATTAAAATGCACTATACTACCACACATGGCGGGAGACCGGTCGGTGGCTTTGAGCTTGTCCCGGCTGGGGCGGTACCCCGCTGATGGGAGATGCCAAGTCGGGGAAAACCGCGCTAGTCGACGGTAGGTCGGCGCCGGATCTCGCCATTCATTGGGAGAAGATCACAGCCACCTCCCGATGAAAAAGCACGCACAACACTTAAGAGACCGGTAGCTGAATCACTAGGAATCAATCCAGCTGGCCACCTCGTGTGCAGCGACGTCCGCAACCTGCCGGACCCCCGGAGCCGCGGCGGCGCATGCGCAGAGGAGGCCGGCCGCTAATGCAGCGGCGATGGGCTCGTAATGTGCGCGGCGCGCTCGTCACGCGCTCGTAAAGTGCGCCGCGAGCATCGCTCCCACGAGCGACGCCTTAAACAAAAGTGAAGCGCACGGCGCAAACGGCTTGCCGCTGCGTCGCTCGAGGCAGGCTCAAGCAGGTTGTAAAACTCACTGTTGGACGTAACAAAACAGGTTTCGCTATTTGGATTCGACCCCCATTTAAATCACTTAAGAATGCTACGTGTAATGTAAGTCATAATAAAGTTCAAGATACGCCCTCCGTGACACGCGATAGATAAGCACAATTCAACGATTCTTTAAATTAAAATCTGAACAGTTCGCGCCGAATGTCCATCATGTATGTTGTTTACATATAGGCATCCAAATTAATTCAATTTGATGCCTGATCACGAGTATAAACAATTATAATCATGGTTTGGGATGGATTAACAGCAAAGGGTGTACATCTCAAACGTCCCGTTTTAGCGATAATTTATTTCTCCCTCAAAAATCGTCCACTGCACGACAGAGAGAAAAAATAGCACTAGGGAACAAAAATAATTGTTTCCATATCCTCAGGGTGAAAGTAGGCGATTTCAAAGAAATCGATCACGCTGATTTCAAAAATCATTATAAAAAGTTTCTATGACGTAAGGTTCAAAAGGTATTAACAAAAGTTTTATTTGAAATAAAGAAAATCCTATACGAATTTGCACATTGTCACTCCGGTTATATTACAATAGTCCGGTTATATATTAAAATGGTTTGTTGGTACTCTCCACAACATTGGTAGAGCGAATGACAATGATTTAAGTTTTCCGTACAACCACAACCTAAGGTTCGTTCACAGGTGACAACACTGGTAAGCATCACATGGTTTGTCCTGATCACAAACACGAAAGTTAAAATAATACGCAAGTTTTGTAACTTCATTTTTTTTCTTAGAAGTTATGGTGCAAATCTTCCACAAACACAACAGAAGATATCGGGTTGATGCGCTCATTCGCACATAAAAACGAGAAATACGCGCGTGCCAACTGCATTGGAAGCGGAATCGTTTATGTGAGGTCGCTGTCGCCATTTCGATGTTCTATGGTGATGTATCCCGTGGTCACTCCATGTATTCCACTGTTACCACATGTATATCCGTAAACCAGAGTTTTTTGCGCGTCAGGACAATGTGTGCATATAAACCATGAATGACATAAAACAAGAAAGGAAACAGATTCCTTTCGCCTGACACAGGTCACATTGATATTGTCTTCATATTTAATGTTAAAGCAATCCTAAGCCAAGAGTGCGCAGTCTTAATACTTGCGTTTTCAGAATCTTCCTTTTTGACAAATCTCAGAAAGACGTATTTGCGTATCTTCGACCCAATCTTCAAAGCTCTCTCATCATTCATCACTTTTTATTTGAACAAGGTAAATTTACAATCTATTTTACATTAATAATAATTAGTAAATATGTTAAAATTTGTAGCTGACAATGGCAATTTGTGAGTGAAAGTATCCCATTAGTACATTTCACAGCCTTCTTGAGTCTAGAACTGAGTCCATTTAGTATTTTTGGTTAAGACTCAAAATTGAGGAATATATGTAACTATATATATTGGGACTAATTTCAGAATCTATAATGTAGTTGCGAGGGTGTAATTCTGGGTAATCGATAAATTTCTTCACAATTATCTAGGAAGTTGTTGGCTAGAGGATTTGCGTAGGTTGAGATAGCTTGAGGTGCATGTTTCGGTTCCTTGAAAGGCTGTCAATACTTTTAAATCTCTACGTAGCTTTGTGTTTGAGATAGACCATGGTGCTTCAGCAATCATCTTCAGCGTTTTGAATTCAAATCTTTGTAAAATAGATATGACCTACTTGCCGTGCCCCATATACATATTCGAATATTATATGTTTTATATGACGTGGGATTCCAGTCATCCTTTTCCTTTTAAATTATGTAGTTATGATGCCAATTCCTTATATCTTAGGCGGATCTGCGGCGGAACTATTGAAGACTTGAAAATTAAAAATGTTATGATACGAATTATGATGAAACAGTGGTGGAATGCGAGATATAGGAAACGGAAAGAAAACGAGATAATCTGCTGGGAACCAGTTTCCTCCATTTTTGTATGTGGGAAAATCAAATGAAAACGAGACAGATGGGGGAAACAAAAGTAAGCTATTTATTACTTCAAAAGTAATCGCGAAGACTATTTATAAATTTATCCTACTGAGAAACAAGAAAGTCAATTTCTTGAGAAAAAAATGTTTGCAGCTGCTTCCGGAACGATGATTATACTCAGGCGTGCAATTCTTCATCGAAAGCAAATCGACGGTTTAGGAAACAATATTCTGATTTGTGATACGGTTCCAGGTGCTGCAGTGATGTCTATTTTGTTTGTCTGTCAACTTCTCTTCCTACCTTAGGCTGTAGGGAAACCTCTGCGCCCAGATTTTTCAGGAACTTCAGGGGCTGCGTCCAGATGGCGAAAGTGGTACAGTGACTAATGCTGAACATGAGCCGAATGCCTTCTACAGTCCACCGTCAGGCCCTTCTGTCGGCAGCATCCCCCGCACCAATGACACCATCAGTCTGTCCTGGCCGACTGTTGCCTTCCAATGACATCCGACCTTCTCACAATCGTTTATTCCACTCTACAACACGCGCATGTGACACACTGCGTGATGACACACAACAGACATTCCGGTATGGTTGTCACCTCCTGACACTCCTTTCGCTGTCAAAAAACGCACTTCACCTCGCCGTCCCCCTTTTCCGGCCTCCAGAGCGATGTCGGACGCCCGGAGCTCGCACCTCACTTCGAGCACGTCCACAGACAAATGCACAGCAGGCAACGTTCGCCTGGTCTCTTCCTGATTCCCAATAGAGGCAGCACATTTGAAAGAATTCCTGTGGGACCTTTAATATTCTATCCCTCTAGCATCCACAATATACTTTGCCTATACAATATTCTTTCCTTACACATCCGCCCTACAAGTCTCAACTTATTCATCCAACTCACAAAATATATTATTTGGTTCTCCGAACATCAAATAAGAGAAAACGAATTCAGCGCAGTTTTCCATTTTAAATTCATATGTACTCCATTGATAATGATGGGTGTGCCATTGACATATTAAGGTAAGAACCTTTTTGGTTCTCTCAATTCAATCAAGTTCGTTAGACAAGTGGAACGGCCTTCTAATTGAATTCAACACAAAATTAAGTACATTATGCTAAGCATTCAGAATGATTGGAAATTAAGTCACATCTCGTACTGCTCCTAGTATATATTTCGAGAATGTTTGTTTTGGCTTGCCATCTGCAATAATATTCTGAAGAAACATCCTATAGCTCCCAGGGTTTTATATTACAGAAAATAATTTTGCGAATAATGGAACACGTGGAATGTAATAAAAAATACATAAACTAAACATCACAAAGTAAGCAATATTCGATGACTATTCACTCATCTTCAAATTTGTTGACGAAATCTTTTGTCTTAAGAATATGAATGAAAAATATTGGTCGAGAGAACACATTTCATTTTATATTATTCAAGTGCCAACAACACTGCACCTATAAGCCTAAACAACAACTACAGTACATTTTATTGTGTACTGGTTTAGTATCCAGTGGTAATTCGCGTAGTGTAAGCATTGAACATAAAAGTTGAGAAGTAGAATATTTGGATGTGTGCTCGAAGGGAAATACTTCGAAAACTAACCTCAGGACTCACATCGTGTCTGCTTCATCCGCAATCCTATAAGGGGCACAAATAAACAAAAACTGATATTTTCCTCAAGCTCCGGAGAGACTGAGTGGATTTACACCGACATATAGTGTAAGGGAAAACGTACGAGACACAAGCAGCACAGCTGAGAAGAATATATCGCCAATTAGGCTGTTGCAAAAACGCTCTCGCTACGGACGTACGTGCTCGTTACTTGTTAATGTGTCACGAATACTCTAACTCGATGTGTTTATTATTCTCTGATGAACTGAAATGGATGTCCATGGTGCAATATCCAATGACAGATGACACACTATAATTCTCTCTCCAGATGACCATTCTCGCAGTGCAGGCAGTCCCCCCTACAAGAACCAGTCGTAGATGTGGATATTTAGTTATTGATTAAAAATATCACTTTGAAGACAGTTTTTTGGCATTGTTTTATTTAAGAGAATAAAATTCTATGAAAAATGATTTTAATGTAACAAGCCACAAGTAAAAAGTTAACTATTAGTTGTATAACTATTTACCTTCCCATGTTATACTAATACATGAACATGCAAAACGGTTTCCAAACAGTAATTTGTTTCTCTGCGTCGAGATTTGAAGCCAACACAACAAGCCCGTTACCGCTACTCCACCACTTGAACGGCTAAACTCAGATTTTCTAAAAATTAAAAACAAAGATGTTCCTTGCATTATTTCTAACTTCTGCAAGTTAAGAAAATCCATAGTTAAACGGAAATGAAACCTGTGCCATTGATTTGAGCGTTCTTTACTCTATCAGACGCAAAAGTTTTATCCAAAAAACTCGGAACTACTTTTGATAAAATTTTGAAAATCTTGTTGAGGCATCACTTAAACTACCCCCAAAAATCAAAATTCCCGTTTCAAACTCTAAAGTTTCGAGTTTCCTTCAATCGATCGCGGAATATCAATATTGGAGAAAATGATGAACGATGTAGACAATGGGCACACGGGCAGGCGGGCAGTTGGGTAGATGGATGGAGACCATTTTGTCATCAATCGATTTTTCGGTATCACGGACCTACAAAAGAGTTATTCTAACTACACAACGTGTAAGAGGAAATAATTTACAGCACATAGGAACAAGATTTATCCACTTTTTCATTACCATAGTCTGGGAATAAAAAAATATGTTAAAGACCTCCCAACTATTAAAATTATCCAAGGGTTCCCGAGCTGACGTGGGAGGAAGAGTGTTTTCGTGTGGAGTGCAGGTGAGCAGACAGGGGTGACTGAGACTGACCCAATATCCAAATACGAGTATCTCGAATTCACTCTTATTCAGTATCACCCTGGATTGCGAATAACTTGGTTTGCCAGTGTGTTACTACGTAAGGCTCAGAGCATTTTGTATTAATCGAGCACGTTATTATGCTCGCAATGCTAGTTTCTAGAGCATTTTATTTCCGGACAAAGAGTTCGATTCCTAAGAGGCCTGCGTTCCCGAGAAGGAGCTACGGAGCACCTTCAAACCCCAAGGGAAAAGAGGACCTGGGCTTACGGGCTGCCTCGGACAGGCAAGAAGAGGGATGTTCCTCACCCTACACAAGCTGAATGGACAAAACAGAGGAAGGGGACGGAACAGTGGCGTAGGAATCCGCGACCTAAGGGACTAGCGAGGGTCGGGAGGGCGGCCCGCTATGGGAGCCGTGAGGCAGGCAGTTTCCCGTTAAAAAAAAGAAAAAAAGAAAGAAAAAACTTCAATCTAACATGGCACAAGAAAGCAAGTCTTGGAAGTCTTGGACATAATAATATTTCCGAACAAGGCGACGATATGAGTCATGGCAAAAATGTAGATATCCAATACATTTTCGAACGATTATGGGTATTATTTTCTGTACGAATTCACGGTAACTTAGATGTTCAGTCAACACCGGATGTAGTGAACTCGGTAATAGTCACCTTTCGACCCGGATCCACATGCATTACAAATAAACACTTAAATCGGTTATAGTGAACTCTCTACCGTAGAAAATAAAGAAATATCATGTTTTGCTTCTGGATAAATGTACATTCTACCCCTCCTCCGTATTTTCTTAAATAAATAAAATAAACAAATGAACACATGAAGAAATGAACAAATAAACAAATAAATACTTTAATGAAGTTCCTAAGTTTTTTCGGGACATATTTCAAAACGCGCAGTCCCTTTCACAGTGCATCTCATGATACGTATTGGTTTCGTGTCTGCTCTTCTCGAGGTGCGAGTGCAATGGCGCGTGGCCCGGTTGGCGGCAGACGCTCGGGTCCGGGGTCAGGCTAGCGATCGGGGTCAGGCTAGGGTCGGGGTGAGGCTAGGGTAGGGGTCGGGCTAGGGGTCGGGTTCGGACTAGGGGTCGGGGTCGGTATCAGACTCGAGCTCGGGGTCGGCCTCGCGTCTCAAGAACCACGACGCCTCTCGTGGCTCCAGTTCGTGACGAGCCCCCCCACGACTGCAACCGCTTTCCAACTGCACGAGCGCCGTCACCACACAATCAATGTGCAAATCATGTGTACATGAAGAGCGAGCGATCTCAATCACTCGTTTTGTCAGGGGATGACGAATACAAATATTAATCGAAAAAGCAATTTTACCGTTTGGTTCATTTCAAAAAGAACTTTGGAGTGCGTACGGTCTATTTCTTTTCTTTTCGTCAGTGTCCCTCACTAATTGATGTCGCTCAAGCCCTAAACAACAACTTTTAGTGTCCTAAATTCATGCATAAAGTCTGTAATAAATGTACAAATCTGATGATCTGGAAACAGACAGTAAGCATAGACAGAACTAAAGGGAGGAAACCTTTGACGTGAGTGATTCATCGTTTGAGACGATTACTAGAGAAAATACTTTTAACTTTTTAGAAAATCCTTTTAACCTTTTAACTTAATGAGAATTTTCCATTTTTTGTCAATGGAATACTGACAATTTTTTTCGAATTATATCGTATCGTAACGTAACATAATGTAACACTCAATAACATTTTATCTTAAGGGTCTTTCCCATTTTTTGTTTCACTAAAATCATAAAGCAGTGAAGCATCAAGCAGGAATTCAGCGTTTTTCTTTTTTTCTCCACAATTTATTTCAACTTCGCAGGTTTTTGTCGCGTTAACTCTTATACATATGGTGTCTATTACAAATCTAAATTAATAAATATTCTAGATTGAAGAGAGAATTGCCCCACCTTCACAAAACAACGTAGAGTAAGCAAAGACTCCTAAATTATATTCCGTGTACGACCTCGCGATTTAAGACAATTTATCCCGTTCTTGTTAGATCTTTATTTAATAAGCACCTCCGGCGTGGAAAAAACTCAATCTGAACTGGAAAACGCTGAGAGCAGCCGTTGCGAGTCGTATAAATCAACGGCCAGCGCAGCTCCTAACGCGCCTGCGCGGCGAAGGAAGCGCCCCTAGGAAGAGCTCATTAAACTCCGCTCCGTGAGCAATTAGTTTCCCGCGCGCCGGCCTTGAGGGACTCCTGGCGGTGGCGATGGCTCCCAAGCTGCTTAGCGGCAGCCCCCGCGATCCGTCAGCCTGACACAACTGCTCTAAAAACCTCACATGATCGAGTACTTCGTTACAATCTTCACTGTTCATGCGAGCAGCGCAATAAAGAAGCATCACGAGACGAGAGGAAACTGCATATCATGACCCCGTTGTTACGTTTTTACTTAAAAGTTTTCATTTATTTTATTACCACCGCCCATTTTACCATAATTGTTAATTCATCCATTTCCTAATATTTTTAATTTTTTAGCAATGTACCTTTTAAATCAATTATTTCTTGTGAATAGTTTCGAGACTTTTCTTCTGAGTGACTAAAATGCCTGGTTGAATAGAACAGATACGGGACGTTGAGATCGTAAATTACTTACAATGTCATCACCACATTTTCACACGATTCACCTGGTAGATACCTGTAATGACTTCAATTAGGGAGAACATTATCCCAAACGACATGCAACGAGCAAGTGACACTTGACATTTGCCGCTCGTAAGAGAATGACAAGTGACGAGCGAGGTGCGCGCGCCTTCAGGCAGAACGCGCCTGAGGCCTCGGCCGAGCGAAGAGTCGAACCCAGCGCAAATACGTCGAAACGGATTACTTCCTGTGTCCAGACGCGTCAACTGCTCATATTATTAATCCCGTACGCGTAGTGCAGTTTTTGCACTCCGGAGGCGGTGGTGATATTTCTCGCTGAATCGTGAGATTCGGCATCGACATTCCCACCGGCTTGTGGAGTTTTCCCCAACCAGGCACCGCCCCAGCCGGGACAGGTACTCCGCTACCGGCATCTGTGGTAGTGCTGTGCATGCAAGCGTGTAAGTAAAGGATAAGGTTAGGACAAGCAATGGGAAGGAATGACTGCGCGCGGTCCTGTTTGTGAGGATACTGCTCCGTCATTCGCCTGGTGTTGAGCGGCGAATTCACGGAAAACTACCGACCAGAGCAGCCGGCCTCTAGATTTCTCTACTCCAGACAGGACTGAATTCCGCGTAGTCAACTAAGTAGTGTGGAAAATTCTGCCATCGTCGGGACTCGAACACAGGATCTCCCAACCAGAAGCACTGCAGTGGCATCAGTCCATGTCATGAGGTATCTAAGCCGGTTTGAGCACAAATACCAGAGCACTGAAGCAGGTAGCGTTTTTCAAAAAGCACTCTACAGTAGAGGTAATTAAAAGAAAGGCTGAGTTGTAGGTACGGATGATGGAGTGGAAAGCTCAAATAGCAGGCACCGTGATAGATTTACAGACAATTTTTATTCTGTGAACGATTTGGTTTTATAAATAAAAAATGAAAAAATAACGATTTTTTCCTGGTTTTAATTAATTTTTTTTTCTAATATGTTATAATTAATAGTGAATTTCATTTTGTTAACAGTTATATACATTGTAAACGAAACATAAAAGCAAGTACTGGAATTCCTGACTGGTAGATATTGATGTAGTCGAGACACTGAACGCGCGCGGACGCGAATAATGGCAGCGCTATGCGTACCAAATTATGCAAGACAAGGGTTAAAGCAACAAATAAGCAAATATGTAAGAATTGTTTAGGTCAAGATTCCCCTTTTCAATCAAATTTAGATAATAAGTCAATGTGTATGATAAAGTGTTAACAAGAAAACAAATGTTTGACCTTAATAATAATATGTAAGTACAAGCAGATTCCAAAAATGATATCCAATGAAAAGCGACTTACCAATAATTTTTCTACCACGAATGAACACTCAGTGAAGTGAACTAATAATTAAAGTCTGTTACAAGCTCTGATGGCGTCAGTAACACACTAGCGATATCTCACAAACGACAAAAAATACAAAAGCATAATTTTCACAAAATAAGCTGGAAATATGATACTACTGATATCTACGACACTACAATAACATCAGTAAGATATTATTACTTAATCTACAGTTAAAAAGTAATGAGCAGTTAATATTTAGGTAAAGAGGTATGTGGTGCGGTGTAGTGAAGTTAGATGAAGTGATTTCATTTATTTCTGTTTATATTGCTAACACAAAACGTCTTTTTTCCATGCTATTCTGACAAACGTTGATATTTATTGATTTATGTTAGCGAGGACTTCAAGCGTTGAAAATTTAATAATTATTATAAGTATTGTATTGGGGTGTTGTATAGGTAAAAATGTTTATCCATATTGTCTGAGTATTCTTATGAGTGAAAGGTGCAGCTTGTGGTTATAGGGGTTTCATAGGTCTGTGAATGTTTGTACGCGTGTATGTAAGTATGTACGAGAATGCATGCGTGTATGCATGTATATTAATGTAGTAAGATTATTTAATTAAAAGTTTGTATACATGTATTAGATTTGTAGTATATGTATTTAAATGCCCTTGCATGTGCTAGGTGTAACAAAAAAATGTGTTGCTTTTATATTGTTCTGTTATATATTATTTATTATATATAATTGTAATTGTTTTTATGTTTCTACATTCTGCCACCAGGCAACATCTGCCCAATTGCAGAATAAAGCTTCTACCAAAACATTACAAAAAGAAATATAAGGTAAAACGTATCAAGGAAAATTTAAAAAAAAAAATCGGTTATAAACAAAGAATAAAATATGATTGGTAACACATGTAAAAATAAGTATACCTAAGTCACTTGTTCACCAGTAAATCAATGACAATGAAACAAGCATAATGAAATAAGTCTAATTTAAAAAATTATTTTTTTTCGTAAATAATAAACTAATTTTAAATTACATAATATTTTTCGAATTTAAAATAAACTTTTGTTGCATTCCAGCTTCATAAATTCATTGATTTCATGCGAAAATTCTCCAATTGACGGAACGACAAAAGATACGGAGTGAAACGCTTGAAGCACAAGCTATCCAACGTTTGCAAAATGAACACGAATCACTACGTGTTGATGACCGACCGCGCGGCCCAATTCGGTTTGGCATCAAGAAACCGCCCACCCGCCGCACATTGGGGCAAGATCCCGAAAGCTGGCCAAAAATGAAGCGTTATCCAATTTAATGAAACTTTGTATCAATGTTTTGGGCACGCTATTATGATTCAAGTAACGTTGCAAAAAAAAATCCATTAAGAGAATTAACAATTAAAAAACCTCTAAAAATGTATCATTTTCATTTATAATTCTTAAACAGGGTTTTATGAGTTCGCTGATTTCGATTCAAATGTTAATATTGCAAAAAAAACAAACAAAATGATGGATACAATATAGCGGATTAAAAATTAAAAATCTTCCGAAAATGTTTCAATCATTAGGCTGCGAGAAATGCCGAATAGCAGCTTTTTTGGACATCTCAATGGCTAAGTAGTAGAGAATGAAGTTCTTTTTTTAATTTCCTTGCGGAACTTAGTGGAACTTGAAACTGTTTTCCATTTCAACGTTAATTATTCAGTAATTTTAATTTATTTTTTAAGTTTTTGTAATACAAATAAACATTGTACACACTATTCATTTTGAATGAAGACAACCGCAAACTTTTACAAGTGTTGAAATAATGGCTTATTTATATTTTTTGTCGTGTAACAACTCTCTCAACGGCCACGTTTCCAATGATTGTAAAGCGTCATTGTGAAGCCTCGCACATTTTCTAAGCGTGAAATTAGTCACTCTGGAAACCAGTCTATCGAACTGCTTACTTAAAATTCCCTAAATGAAACTTTTTTTCCTTGGACTTTTGGCCAGCTTTTCGGGAGCTCGCCCCAACGTGCGTCGCAGCAGAGCCTCCGGCAGAGGCTGCCGTCGCCCACCGCCCGCGAAGGAGGCCATCGCTCGTCGCCCGCGCCGCTGATTGATTGAACGAGAGCGGAACTCGCGGCTGGAACGAGGCCTTCCACACAGTGCGTGCTCGTACCGGCGCAGCCCCCTCAGCGCTCCGGCCGAGGAGAAATCTGCACTGCGCCGCTGCGTCGTGGAGCTGGTGTGCGTACGTCCTTCCCCTCCCTCTCGTTTCGCCGCTCGCGCGTGCGTGCGTGCCTGCGTAATGCCTCAACCGTAAACGCTGGGTTTCGTCACTTACACTCCGGTTGTCTGGAGGGCACGAATTCAGATCAAATGCAAAACCATGTAGAAAACAACAACAGAATGAAAAGTGTGGTTCTGATCTAAACCAATGTACTTCCTGACATTTTCATGTAAACCGTAGGTACTGAAGCAGAGCGTGCCAAAATGTGTCCTTCTTGATGAGTACAAGCTGTAAACTGACGAGGCGGTGGCCGGGACCTTACCTGACATGGCGACGGGAGATGGCGAGAGGGGGTGACTGGAGAGGAGGGGGTTGAGGGGCGAGAGAGAGCGGAAGGTAGCGTGAGGAAGCAGAGGAGAGGCGAGAGAACGGTGAAGAAGAGGCGGAAGTGGGCTTTTGATTTAATTTGTCAAAGAACAGTAAAAACTGTATGTGACGTATGGGGGAAAAGTACAACCTGTCCTTTTAACCTAATAACCAATCATTTTAACCAACCTAAATACTTGAATGATGAATCAAAGTACCAATCGAACCGGGTTACTACCATTTGAAAATAGACATTATCGCTCGTGAGTTATGGAAAACTTATTTGGACGGTAAAGGAACAACAGAGTCGACTTATTTCTAACACTGTATTCCATACCACGGCTTTTCATCTACCTGAACTAGGAGCGCTCAACAAAAAGTGTGCATAATCAAACTACGTACACTTAAGCCCAGAAGCAAACTCCGTAAAGTTAGAATCCAAAGTTTTCAAAAATTATTGAAACTAGGCTCAAAATTTGTCGCTTTTTGTCGCTAATTTGTTACGCAAAAATAAAATTTGTCGCCCTTCATTTGACCCTGGTATTAAGATTCAGCTAACTTGATATCAAGTTAGCATCATAAACTAAGAAACCAACTAATTACAGACATAAATAAAAAATAACACCATAGGAATTTGTCGCTTTTTGTCGCTTCAGACTTTACAAAAACAAATTTTGTCGCTCTTCAAATATTAACGAAAATGCATTTTTTTCGCAAACGCGATGCCAACTTGATATCAAGTTAGCATCGCAAACGCAAGAAAACCAACTAATTACAGACATAAATAAAAATAACACCATAGGAATTTGTCGCTTTTTGTCGCTCCAGACTTTACAAAAAAACAATTTTGTCGCTCTTCAAATATTACCGAAAATGCAATTTTTTCGCAAACACGTGGCGAAAGTCGTGTCAAGTTAGCATCGCAAACGCAAGAAAACCAACTAATTACAGACATAAATAAAAAATAACACCATAGGAATTTGTCGCTTTTTTGTCGCTCCAGACTTTACAAAAACAAATTTTGTCGCTCTTCAAATATTAATTAAAATGCATTTTTTTCGCAAACGCGATGCCAACTTGATATCAAGTTAGCATCGCAAACATCAGAAAACCAACTAATTACCGACATAAATAAAAATAACACCATAGGAATTTGTCGCTTTTTGTCGCTCCAGACTTTACAAAAACAAATTTTGTCACGCTTCAAATATTACCAGAAAGGCAATTTTTGCGCAAACCCAAGTAGAAAGTCGTGTCAAGTTAGCATCGCAAACGCAAGAAAACCAACTAATTACCGACATAAATAAAAATAACACCATAGAATTTGTCGCTTTTTGTCGCTCCAGACTTTACAAAAACAAATTTTGTCGCTCTTCAAATATTAATTAAAATGCAATTTTTCGCAAACGCGATGCCAACTTGATATCAAGTTAGCATCGCAAACTGAAAACCAACTAATTACAGACATAAATAAAAAATAACACCATAGGAATTTGTCGCTTTTTTGTCGCTCCAGACTTTACAAAAAACAAATTTTGTATAATAATAATAATAATAATAATAATAATAATAATAATAATAATAGCTTTTTGATGTTTGGCCTCAGGTCCGCTCTTCGGCCTAACTACGTAATACTTAAATTTATAGATGAAAATTAAACAATAAAGCATTATTCAATGATATATTTAGTCAATAAAATACATCTCAGAGATGTATTGCGACAAATTTCTGACAAATAAACGAAGATCCTACTGTAAGTGTTGTGACGTCTGCCGAAAACTATCGTATAGGTTGGTTTCATTTCCCGTCTTAAATTAATTGTTTTATTATAAATTTCAAAACGTGTATCAATAGTATCTCAGTTCTTGCTATAGTCCAATAGTTATTATCAGGGGCGTATTTTGTGACCTAAAATATCGCCCAAAATATCAATACAATGCCTTAAAATGTTTAATAAGCCATAAAAGCAAAGAAAACGACGTAAAAAATGTTATCAAAACAGTTCGGACGATCAACTCAAGCTGTTAGATATATTACTATGTATCCAGGTTTCGTTCAAATGAAGTCAACTTTCAAACTTCCGGTTTGGACTGTTCTTTACCAGAAAATATTTCGCTTTAGTTACCCGAAATCGGCTGATCCGACATTGGCGCTGTTAGGCGTCACATACAATGGCTGACATTACAATTTCTGAGCGAAGAAATGGAATAGGCTACTTAGGAATTCTGTGGATAATATTTGTTGTAAATATTATTTGAAGCAAGCTCCATTAAAATGAAATTAAAGTCGATGAAACAGCAAAAAAAACGCATTAAAAAAAGATGGGAACGGTAAAATTTTATAAAAATTGATATAAAAATTTCCTTTTGCCATAATATAAAATGCATATTATTATATTCCGATAGTCTCGTTTTGGTTCGTTATGGATGTGAAACATTAAGAAAACGTAAAAATATGTGTATTTATGTCAAATTCAGTATTTAAAATGTGAATGACTGAGAAAAGCCAACATAAACGATACACGTGTTTCTCTACTTTCAAAATGCGAGAACTAAGACCTTTCACTTTCATGCAATTTTAAGATGCACACCCTTTAATGCACCATTGGCGAATATTTTTAAATAATCAAAAAATATTTGAAATATCGGGCGAGGGTGGAAAGACGCAATAATTTGTAGGTAGATTGGCACGTCAAGGTTCTCAAGATTTCGTGTGAAAAATGCAGTACACGATGGGGTGGAGAAACGCCGCCTTTTGTCCATCGGATCCGCCGCCACAATGAACAACGCAAGGTTTTCCAGAGCACAGTATGACGCGTCACCTAAGTTCATTCGCCCAGCCGAGGGGCGGGAGGGAAGTCGCTTCGTGCGCGACAGGTAGCATTGCGGGATTAAAAGGGTTGCAGGACGCTGCAGGTAGAAACCTCAATGAAAAGTCCTTTCTTACTTGCTTCTTACAAGGACAGCTTTTCCGTCAGCCAAAATTCACAATCTTTACTCCTCTTTTCTTTACAATTTTGTTAGTAGATTTCATAAAATTATATAATTTTTGCTATTCTACTGTTAAATGTTTATTTGATGACAAGAATCTGAATTTTCACTCACTCACAATTCTATTAGAAATGTTCATTGAATAAATGAATTGATAATGAAATTCAAATGTATTATTATTATAGTTATTATTATAGCTATTATTATTATTATTATTATTATTATTATTATTATTATTATTATTATTATTTATTTATATATAAATATCTTTTGCAATAGTGAAGAAAGGTCGGGCTGCTAGTACATGTAAATATTGTATAAAAATAAATATAAAATATAGTACAGAAAACTAATTTAATGCATAAATAAAATACTCTTAAAACCAGAGATGATTCGTCTTTCGTTTCACTTTTAGACAATCAAGGTGGATAAACAATCAACTTAAGTCCAGTACTTACCATTTATTCAATGAAACAGAAGTACATATTTCAAAATCTTCTAATATAAATATTTACTTACTGTTAATCAAACCATCCTTTCTTCCATAAGAACGCATGTTAACTGTTTCAATTTGTAGAGCCCTAATTTTTGGAATATAGATGCCGGAATATTTTTTCTTAGAGTTTAAAACTAAGTTCTTTGTTGTCTTCTAGTTTGCAATTTGTATTTTCCAGATTTGAAATCAGCAATTTTGGGAAATTCACTGAGCCTAAATTCAGGAATAGAGCATTTTAAAGAGTAATTTACCTCAAATTAGTCTTTAATTTTGAATATAGTTTGGGTGAGATTGGTTTCTAGGCGCTACTAGTTTTAGACGGCTATATTTTCTCTTTTCTAATAATCATAGCAAATAATATCTCTTTTCACTTAATAATTTCTTAAATATTCATCCTTAGCAAGCCCTGATGAAGGAACAATAAAGTTCAAAACGTTGGCAACTAGAAATTTTTAATGAAATGACCAACAACCATGAACCATTCCTAGAATATACTTCCTCTATACTGCATATGCAGTAGCGAGAAAATAAAAATTGTATGCATCAGTTTACAAAGCATTTTATTTTGATAAAAGTTAATGAATAATTTCGTTCGCATTGTGGTTGAATAATTTTGTTCGTATTTGTGGTTGCATGACATGAGATTTTTGACATGAGATGCTCCTGTACCTTTATCTGGCATTACTCCTTTCTTATTTGCTTAGAATTAAGTAAAAACTATTTCGTAGGAAATTAATACGTAATTAGTGCACTATTGTAGAGATTTTTAATCTTTCCAAGAGGGTTACTAGGTGTAAGTGAAATATCTACGTTTGCACTTGTTTTAATCTTTCATAATGTAGTAATTCACATCACGGTAAAAATAAGTACATGATTGTGGCATTATTACAATTTTAAATTTTTAGCAATCGCAGTGTCAGGTTTACGTGAAGTTGCCTCCCTACTTTTCGACGTTTTTCATTGTTGATAATGTAGTACAATTTTTATTGCGATATGAAATTAGTACTTACAGTAATTGTAAAAATATTATAGAATATTTTAGTTTGAATATCAGAAGTGCGGGCAGCAACTTGACAAATGTTCCTGGCATTGAATTCTAAGTACCAAAGAGGACTGCATGTTCCTATGAGAAGAATAAACTTTCAAATAATGGAGACCTGTGTAGCAAATGGCAACTAAGGAATGAAAATATATTAAGAGCTTCAGGAAATTCCAAAACATGGGGCGTCAGTCCACCTCTCCTCCGTCTTTCCGGCTGTGACATTCTTCTTGTGGGTTTTTCCGAGCCTTCCATCCGCCAGTGAGCTAATCTCCGGCAAGCCTTGTCTATATTCGCCAGGGCAGGTGTCACTAAAGCTTTGTAAATGACATCCGTCTCGAAAGGCCGGGCGTTAAGATTTACCTTTCAGATTCGAATTTGCAGTAATGCTATGTAATAACGAATTAAATGACTAAAAATTACTTCTAATTTGACGTTTGCTTTCAATTCGGCAATGGATTTTGGTATAATTAAATTTATTTACGGTCAGTAATGTTTAATTATTGGACTACAATGCTCAATAATAGCAACTTCAAATTGCCGTTAGAAGTCTAACAAAAACGTTGCAATTTCCAGATTTCTATAAAGTTCAGGCTTCCGATGCCGAATTGATTCGTTGCTTTTAAAAAACGTTTCGTTAATTCGAAACATTACTTTATCCACAATAATGAAACGGTGATACGGGGTACTATGATTTGAAATCTAATTCTTCTACCTTATTATTTTCTCATGTACGTACCATAGAAGTACGTATTAAGCCATACGAATTAAAATGCGTAGTGTGCAGAAAGTTACGTAATGGTGCGGTAAAATAATGGAATTGTTTTTACAGGAAAGCTGATATAGTGGATACATGCAAAGAAAAATTGGATCAATTCTGTTCTAATATATGTAATATACTTCGCCTTAACGTTTTACAATGAGATTTCACGAACTGTGGCCCTTGTTACCGTATTTAGTTAATGCGGATTATTAAAATGCATATAATGACATAACAGCCATATAGACGTACTTTTAATATTTCAGAACTTGTCGGTCTTTATAATATCAATAGTAAAATTTCGCATTTCCGTATTTACAGAAAAGAAACAAATTTTGGGAACTCTTGAGCAACAAACAAGAGACCAATTCCTATGGTGTTATTTTTTATTTATGTCTGTAATTAGTTGGTTTTCTTGGGTTTGCGATGCTAACTTGATATCAAGTTGGCATCGCGTTTCGAAAAATGCATTTTCGTTAATATTTGAAGAGCGCAAAATTTGTTTTTGTAAAGTCTGGAGCGACAAAAAGCGACAAATTCCTATGGTGTTATTTTTATTTATGTCTGTAATTAGTTGGTTTTCTTGGTTTGCGATGCTAACTTGATATCAAGTTGGCATCGCGTTTAAAAAATGCATTTTCGTTAATATTTGAAGAGCGACAAAATTTGTTTTTGTAAAGTCTGGAGCGACAAAAAGCGACAAATTCCTATGGTGTTATTTTTATTTATGTCGTAATTAGTTGGTTTTCTTGCGTTTGCGATGCTAACTTGACGACTTTCGCACGTGTTTGCGAAAAATTGCATTTCTGGTAATATTTGAAGAGCGACAAAATTGTTTTATGTAAAGTCTGGAGCGACAAAAAGCGACAAATTCCTATGGTGTTATTTTTATTTATGTCTGTAATTAGTCGGTTTTCTTGGGTTTGCGATGCTAACTTGATATCAAGTTGGCATCGCGTTTCGAAAAATGCATTTTCATTAATATTTGAAGAGCGACAAAATTTGTTTTGTAAAGTCTGGAGCGACAAAAGCGACAAATTCCTATGGTGTTATTTTTATTTATGTCTGTAATTAGTTGGTTTTCTTGCGTTTGCGATGCTAACTTGATATCAAGTTGGCATCGCGTTTCGAAAATTGCATTTTAATTAATATTTGAAGAGCGACAAAATTTGTTTTTGTAAAGTCTGGAGCGACAAAAGCGACAAATTCCTATGGTGTTATTTTTATTTATGTCTGTAATTAGTTGGTTTCTTGCGTTTGCGTGCTAACTTGATATCAAGTTGGCATCGCGTTTCGAAAAATGCATTTTAATTAATATTTGAAGAGCGACAAAATTTGTTTTTGTAAAGTCTGGAGCGACAAAAGCGACAAATTCCTATGGTGTTATTTTTATTTATGTCTGTAATTAGTTGGTTTTCTTGTGTTTGCGATGCTAACTTGATATCAAGTTGGCATCGCGTTTGAAAAAATGCATTTTCGTTAATATTTGAAGAGCGACAAAATTTGTTTTGTAAAGTCTGGAGCGACAAAAGCGACAAATTCCTATGGTGTTATTTTTATTTATGTCTGTAATTAGTTGGTTTTCTTGCGTTTGCGATGCTAACTGACGACTTTCGCCACGTGTTTGCGAAAAATTGCATTTCTGGTAATATTTGAAGAGCGACAAAATTGTTTTTAAAAGTCTGGAGCGACAAAAGCGACAAATTCCTATGGTGTTATTTTTATTTATGTCTGTAATTAGTTGGTTTTCTTGCGTTTGCGATGCTAACTTGATATCAAGTTGGCATCGCGTTTGCAAAAATGCATTTTAATTAATATTTGAAGACGACAAAATTTGTTTTTGTAAGTCTGGAGCGACAAAAGCGACAAATTCCTATGGTGTTATTTTTATTTATGTCGGTAATTAGTTGGTTTTCTTGCGTTTGCGATGCTAACTTGACACGACTTTCGCCACGTGTTTGCGAAAAATTGCATTTCTGGTAATATTTGAAGAGCGACAAAATTGTTTTTGTAAAGTCAGGAGCGACAAAAAGCGACAAATTCCTAAGGTGTTATTTTTATTTATGTCTGTAATTAGTTGGTTTTCTTGCGTTTGCGATGCTAACTTGATATCAAGTTGGCATCGCGTTTCGAAAAATGCATTTTCGTAAATATTTGAAGAGCGACAAAATTTGTTTTTGAAAGTCTGGAGCGACAAAAAGCGACAAATTCCTATGGTGTTATTTTTTTTTATCTGTAATTAGCTGGTTTTCTTGCGTTTGCGATGCTAACTTGACACGACTTTCGCCACGTGTTTGCGAAAAATTGCATTTCTGGTAATATTTGAAGAGCGACAAAATTGTTTTTGTAAAGTCAGGAGCGACAAAAGCGACAAATTCCTATGGTGTTATTTTTATTTATGTCGGTAATTAGTCGGTTTTCTTAAGTTTGCGATGCTAACTTGATATCAAGTTAGCCGAATCTTAATACCAGGGTCAAATGAAGAGCGACAAATTTTTTTTTGCGTAACAAATTAGCGACAAAAAAGCGACAAATTTTGAGCCTAGTTTCAATAAATTTTGAAAACTTTGCGATTCTAACTTTATGGAGGTCAGAAGCAAAACAAGGGGGCCATCTCCGCATTCGCTCAATGGATCAGGGAAACTGGACGGAAACTTTGATCGTGGTGGGGAGGGGGGGGGCGGGGCGGGGAAGGGGGCGTAGAAGCGACGCGTGGGTGGGGCCGTGGATTTCGGAGCGCCTGCCCTGCAGGGACGCGCAGCTGCAACAGCGGCTGGCCGAGGTTGGGCCCCCTCTCGGAATGTGCGTTCCCCCTCCGCTCCTCCAATCTCTTACAACGCCGCCTTTCATGGTCGCCGGGCTCGTTTCACACAAACATTTGGCCGCCGGTCATAAAATCCTGAATGCAACAGACACGCAGCTTTCTTTCGGGGAGAGCTCGTGGGAATAAGTGTTTGACATACGAACATTCAATGACAATTTGAGATTTTTGTGGAAAGCACACAAAAAATTAAACAAAAAAAAAAATACATCAAAATTAAGGCCAAATAACTTTATTAAATGTGATTGGAGATTATAATACTGAAACAATAGCAATGGAAATACATTATTTTATATATTACTCGCGTTTAATTAGTAAAAGTTTGAAATACGCACACATAAAATCGACAAAAGCTCATTTTTAGATTGCTTTCAATATTAAAACCGTTAAATAATTAATCGCTTTACAAGACAATAAACAATTATTTTCATGTTCCCACACGTCTGGAGGGCAAATAAATTTCCCTAAGTGTTGCACCGAAGTCACACAGAACCGGTTTATTTCGTAAAGGCAGCGTGTCAGAACGGTCTCATATTTTCGCGGTCTTCACGATAACCCTTGACCCGGGTGAAATGGATGTGTGGGAATTTGACACCGGCCTGGCCACACGTGTAAACAAAATACCGTGCACGCAATGATCTCACAAGAAATACAGTTCTGAATTTCAGCCAATTTGAGTGAAGACAGCAATGAACAAAACCAGGAAAATACATTCCATCAACAGAATGAGTGGTTCTTTCCGGCATATCAGCCACTGTGGTCATTAGTCCTGTTAGAGTAGTGAGTGTTTTATCCCGGGCGGTGGAGACGTGCCTCCCGCACTCGGATCCGACTCCCAACTACACGTCGCCTTGTTGGGCTTTCCTCTTCAGGCGCCTCACACAGCCAGACCACGCTCTGTGCTTCCCACTCACCTCTAAAGATGTGTAAGAGTGAGAGAACTAAGTGTGTGTGTGTGTGTGTGTGTGTGTGTGTGTGTGTGTAAAGAAAGAAGGACAAGGAAGAGAAAGGATACATCGCACGGGACCTGTGACCTGTTTGTTACTGCCCCGGAATTCGCCTGGTATTGATAGAGAAACCAAAAACGTGTTCAAAACATTATTAGATTTCAAGAGATCCATAGCTACAGTAACAGGTTATGTCAGGTTCTGAAAGCGAGGGAACGAACGACATGCGAGATTTCGAGGAATTCGACATATTGAGGTAATGTTTAATTCGCCTAGGCTAAGATGGCAGACGTATCATTTCGTTGTCACGGCAGCATCCCTAACCTTGGGGTCCTCGAGTTCGAGTAGCGACTGTAGCAGATTTTCAACATTAGGTAGGTTAAGTATAAACATTTTCCTTAGTAGGCGAAAATCCGTAACCTGCTTGTAGGTCGGTGCTGAAATTCACCATTAAGCGATGTAGCCATATCGCTACTTACCGACTGTAACTTACCTACACGGGGTAATTGACGCACCCGGACGAAAATAGTCACTCACACGTCTGAGAATACATACGAATTCGAGACAGTTGGAATACATTTCTTCTATAAATGCAATTTGTTTTGGAACTTGAGTTATTGAAATTCAACTCGACCAGAGTGCAAAAGCAAAGTGCTACTGGTGTATTCGACTACATAACGTGTTCCAAAGAAAACGAATGGTGCTAAAATACCACATATACCACGCCGCACTCACTCGCCTCGACCACGCCCCACTCGCCGAGGAAGTCTCAGAGCATATTTTACAGGAGCGGAAGGAAAACTAATTTTACCTGAAGATATTATGGGGAAGTCACAATAACAGCAGGAGGACGCTTTATCATCACAAGTCAATGTTACAGCAAGTAATAATTATTTAATAAAAGTTACAGTTGTCAAATCTCACTTCAATGAAGATTTTTTTAAACACTCAAGTTTCCTAAATCGTCCTCCGAAGGCGCGATGACCGACATGCGAAGTGTCAATTCAGAACTCTCATATGGTTTTACTAACATTTGAATGGGATGTACATTTTTACTTTCTGGCTACGGAACAGAGAGAAAGTTATGTAATACTGCGTGAAAAAAGCCGACTTTACGGCAAAACTCTTATTACAGGACTCATGTAAAGAAAAAGTGCATAAATCCAGTTGCTAAATTTAGAAAAAACATCCTCTAACACTCGGTGTAGCGAGAATACATGTTTTGCAGGTCCTTGATACCAAAAAATCGAAAGACAAAAATGGGTGTGAACAATGCTACCGGCTGAATCGTTCGGCCGACTTTGCCCAAAATTGATATTCCCCAATCGATCTAGCTGATGTCACGAAACCTTGAATTTGAAACCGCTATTTTATTTCTAGAGGGTACTTTACATGAAGCTCCTGGGACATTTTCATCTCATTAACGTTGAAACCTTTATTTTTGCAACATAGCAAAAAATTCAAAATTTATGGACGTCGTCCTACAACTAAAATCATGAAGATGGAGATTTTTTCCTTAATGAAATCAGTTTCTTAATGGTAGGATTTAAAATAAGATCATGTACAAAATTATTCGAAAATTTGAGTACTTTTCGTGTAATTTTGCTTGAAAATATGAGCGAGAAAGTACGTGCTGTTTTAGCATATCTAGTTTTAATAAAAAGTGATAATATGCTGAATACGAAGTATTCTATACTTAAGGTTAATTTCAGTATACAATTCCATACAAAGAATTACTGTTTTAAATTCACTTTTTCACAACTTACGTATAGATTTATAATTTCATGTGCATTTATTTATTAATAAATTCCCTCAGATATATTTTTTAAATTACTTAAATGGCTTTCTTGTGACCTTTTATTCAGATGTGTGAATACCTACTCCTCCACAAAATTTTAGAACGTTGCATGATGATGGCAAATTTTAGAACACCTCAAAATGATCTCGTCAATCATGATAATTAGAGTATTGTCAGACAACCTGCGTGATTCCCTACGCACTTCAATGCTGCCTTTTGCATTCAATAGTTGGCACAATCAGAAACTGTTTTTTGAGAGCTTTTTTGCTTAAATATTTTTATGAAAAGTAATTATTCCTGACGCAAATATACTCGGAATATAAAGGTAAGGAAAGGTAGTCACACAAAATAGCTGACGACATATGGCAAAAAATGTATTGTATTCAAAGTTGCTCTGTTGATAAAGACCCCCTATTTCCCGGAACAAAACCGTGAAAGTGCGAGCATGTGGTCCAAATAACGAACATTCTAACTTAAGTGCCTCATGAATTACTTTTTTCCATTACTAACTTATTTCAAAAGAATCCTTCACGAACGATGACCCTGGAGTTTAATTCCCTTAATTAAGTACATTCAACGATACTTCTAAATGCTTTAGACAAGTTCCTCATTGAAGAATTCGAGAATTCACGAAATGCGAAGAGAACTTTCGAATCCCGCGCACTTTCACTTGCCGATGCAGTGGAAAAGAAAAGCTTTCGCACATACGATAGAGTGAAACTAAAGGTTAAATAATGTTCTCATTTGCCACCAAAAACCTTCATGTAATGTACCGCTGCATTATTTAATGTTCTATCAATACAAAAAAATAATATATTTTTATATAACGTATCTATAATTTTTTATTAAAATGCGGTCTTCATTGTCCTGAAAAAAAAAGACCACGCACCAAATTACTGTAACAACATTAATAGTTGCAAAAAAAACGTATTTTTATATAAATGAAATCAGTTATATTCTGTAAATCTCCATTTTCAAGGTAATGTAATATTGTTACATAAATGCAAACAGAAAGATTAATCTTAAACATTAAAGTAACTTCAAAGATAATTAACATTGAATATTGTGTTATTTACTCATGTGGACAGTAATCAATTGCGAGAAAAAATATTCATATTTGTCAATCGTAGTTATTTGTCAACACCAAAAATATCAAATTTTCTTGTCGATGTAATTCTTTTAATATGAAAATGTCTCTGCCCAATACTCTTTGAAACTGCGCATTGGAATGCAGTATTACAACAATACTAGTCAAATGTGGCGTCGCCGACCCTGTAAACTGTTTGACTAAAAGTATATTCACGTGTTGAAAATTGCTTTCATGCCTAAGCTTTGTTCAAATATGTTCTTACAGTAATTGGTATTGAACTTACCAAAGAATCCTAGAAGCTGTTAATGTTATACTTCCGTTAAAAAATTGGCAACAACCTTTGTATATTACCTCCATTCGGGATATGAACATGTTTTGCGTTATTCTCTATTGCTATTTTAAGATCACCCTCAATTCGTTCGGAAACTTTTGTTGCAAAATTAATCGCAAACGCATCAAAATGAAGTTTCAAACATCTCAAAGATTGTGTTAATTGTTTGTGTGTTCTAATAACTCTCAATTTAATTAGTTAATGATCCTTATCTTATGTTTCAAGTATGTTGTGTGTAATTTTAATATTTGTTTCTTTGAATTCTAAAATACTAGTTTAGAAATTACAAGATATTTTGAATCATTTTTTCTCAGTATAACTTTCATGTCTTATCACAAGCTTACCGTAAGTGTGCGCAGCCTAAATTATTACAAGTATATACCCTGTATGGTATAATAACTGCGTGTGTGTGCGTGCATGTGTGTGTATGTGTTTATGCGTGTATTTGTGTGCGTGTGCATGTGTGTGCGTGCACGCGCGCACATATCCGTCACTCGCAATTAGCCCCTTCCCATCACCAATGGAGACATATGAGGCGTCACTGGAGCGACTCAGTCTCCTGGCGGAGAATTGAATTTGTTTTCGGATCTCACCAAGTGAATACGTAGAAAACCACAACTGTGAGTATGTTAAAGAACATACGTATTCCACTTTGCACAGTTACGTGCATATGGATATAAATACGGAGTAAGAATCAAATGTAATTGTAGAAGGTTTGTCACAGAGTTTTCTGAACTAATTGAGAATTATCTTGTACACATGGAAGACGAAGGACAGATCGTGCACGGTCCGTGGCCCGTTTGTTAGGTTTTTTTTTCGTGTTTCCGGGCGCGTCAAATGCTTTGGTCATTAGTCCAGTTAGTGTAAGGCATGTTTTTTCTCGGGAGATCGCTGTGATCTTCTCAGCTGGATGACGGGATCCGGCGCCGACCTACCGTCGGCTAGTGGGGTTTCCACCTAACCAGAACTCTCTCACCAGCGGGGCATCGCCACAACCAGGACAAGCTCTAAGCTCCCGACCGGTCTCCCGGAATATGTAGTAGTGTAGTGCATGTTAGTGTAAGTGTGTATGTAAGGGGGAGAGGATAGGACACGGAAGAGGAAGGGAAGATCGCGCGCGGTCCGTGGCCTGTTTGTTCCCTAACTGCTACCCCCAGTTCCCTAACTGCCCCGGCATTCGCCTGGTGCTGATCGGAGGAACCACCGATCAGACCTGCCGGCCGCTGCAATTCGTTGCAGACAACGACTGAGTTCGACCTGGCTCTGAAGCTAGTGCCGAAAATCCTGCCGCGCCGTCGGGGCTGGAATCTTAGGACCTCCCGGTGAGGGGCACTGCTGTGACATCAGTTGGTGCCCTCGGACACCTCTCCCGTTGTCCCGTTGGTGTAGTGAATGTTCATCCCGAGAGAATGCGAGATTCTGCGCCAACCTTCACGTCGACGTGCGGGCTTTTCCTCACCCTGTACCTATTTGCCGGTGAATAAGGCGTACCCCTATTTTGAAGAAGGATTTCATTCTTTGATGTTAAATTTTATACTTGATTTATATTTTTATGAAAGGAATGGGAGATGTGACCTGTAACACGCAATGATCTTTTCTTCATATTCCGCCGGGGGTCTTTATGATATTTTTCTAGTACGCATGGGCTGACCGTGCCTTTTCATGAATTTTCTATACCATGACGTTGACCCAACGAAATTTCCATCATTCGTTCTTCTTGCAATACTTTTACTTCTGTAATAATCATTTTGTAGAAATATAAATTCCTGTTTTTCAAATCGATTTTTAATGCTATATACTTAATACTCCAACAGTTACAAAACTTACCATCCATTGTAAAAGACGCATCCTGTTTTTTGACTAGTTTCTAAAAGAAAAAAAGTGCGTCTTACTCACACTTACACTAACATGCACTACACTACCACATATTCCGGGAGACCGGTCGGGAGCTTAGAGCTTGTCCCGGCTGGGGGGCCTCGCCGGTGGGTGAGTCCTGGTTAGGGAAACCCCACTAGCCGACGGTAGGTCGGCGCCGGATCTCGTCATCCAGAAGGAAGATAACCGCCATCTCCCGAGAAAAAGCATGCACTACACTAACGGGACTAATGCCCAAAGCCATTGACGCGCTCGGAAACACGAAAAAATCAATCAATCACTGTGCGTCGGGACCTGAACCCCAATGAAGAGGCGACGGCGACGGCGAAGTGGGCGACGGAGCTGGCGGCAGAGGCGGAAGCGGATGCGAAGACGGGGAGGACGAGAACTAGGACGAGGAGGAGGCGGCAGCGGGAAGTGGAGGAGAAACAATCTCTTCCCCCTCTTGGATTTACAGCTGGATACGCTGGATCACACACGCATTTTACATCAAATTACGACAGTATTGAATTGACCTAAAAACCTCCCGTAGTAATCGTGTCCTTCACTGCACATTTTTGTCTAGGAAGTCAGTGTAACTCAAGTACCGACTTTCGGAAAGGGTGGAAGTGGGATCTTCAAATGGCCTAAGGTACTGTATACCGTCGAATATTTTAGCTACTATATTGGATCTAGTGTCTAATTTCTAAATACAAAAATTATTAATTTTCACCCATCCTCCTTACTAAGTCTTTTCCCTCCCCCCTATTTCCCCCAACACATCCCAAGAACCTCTTTTCTGTGATCTCTTCTTGAACTACTTTCGTATCCTTCGGAGTGAGTATCCAATTTTTAGAGTATGTAAGAAGTGGAAAAATTATATCAGCTCGAATAATTACATTTCTTTTTAGTTTTGTTAATGATAATAAGAAAATTCCTTCCCTGGTGTATGTATTCTACAAATTTTGGCTAAATCAACAGATATATTTAAATGTGTAAGATGTTGACAGCTGATAAAATCCATTCAATTTCTAGTCCTTCAGGTCTGTTATCTCTTACTACTCTCATAAACTTAAACATCTACATTCGAGAACAAAATCATGTCATCCTTCTTATCCGATGCAGGATATCGAAATATCCATGTAAAGGAAGTGTCGGAATGAATTGGTTGAAAAGCGAGTCCGGACGCATCAATTGGTAAGGTCATTAATCCCGTAAGTGTAGTGCATACTTTTTTCTCGTGAGGTGGCGGTGATCCTCTCCCGCTGGATGGTGAGATCCGGCGCCGACCGGGAACAACAAATGCTCGAAGAGAAAGGAAAAGTGATATTGCCTCTTCATAAATTCAGCAAATAGACCGCAGTCATAAAATCATCTTGCATCTAAGAGACTTCTACTTTCAGTCCCTGGCTGTAATATATTTGCATAAAACATGTCAAGGCAGGCTAGCCCATTACTTTCACTTACGAGGGTGCAAAACAACTTACGAGCCCAGGCTCTATCATTGCATTTTCACTGAGCACCTCTCCCGAAAGGGAGTCTTAGTATTACGCAGTCTCTAAAGTTATTATCTTTCAGACTTAAAGAGCTTGAGAACGAGAAAACAAGACTTATTTATGACTGGAAAGAAATTATGTGTTATTAAGATAAAACTAGTCTAAATCACAAGGAACGGTGAGACCAAAAACGAGTTTAATATTTATTCACTTCGTATCAACTGACCATTTACACAACGTTTCACTACTTCTGGATTTCAATAATAATCACTGAACAATAAATCATACCTTCTTCTGTTTTTAAACTCTCGTGATTCCCATTTTCATCAGTTTTTACACTCTCGTATACGTAGTTTAGAAGTACGTAAAAAAACCCTACGTCCAGATGTTTTACTGAAATACTCGTTTTGGGGGTTCCAGATATCAAATTATTTTTCTGATGTATCTGTTCCAATTCAAAGCTTTGCAAATTTGAAATGAATCATTTAATTTTAGGGTAGTTAACATGAAGCCGTAAAGACGTTTCAAAACTTTCTAATTTTTTGCAGATATTGAACGGCGAAGTCAAAAATTTCGAGAGTCGGGCTTGTCTCGCGATGCAAGGATTTGGCCAAACCCTCTCCTTTCCCCCTCCGTCTCTTTTCAGCTGAAGGCCGAAATGAAAAACTCCGTATCTCTCCGGTTGACGCAACCAACTTCGGACGGCTGACAACAAAAATCACTCTCCGTATGCGGCCCGGCCGTTACTAAGGACTCGCCGTCTTCTCCCAGCTGACGATCCGGATTCACAAAGGACTCACTCTCCTTCTCATCGACTGACGTCCCGTCAACATGAGGGGGAATTAATAGGAGAACGTGAGGGCAGCTGGAAGGCTACGCACGTGGCACACTCGTTCTCAAAGGGCAGAAACTGTCACTGACGCCGAGCGCGTGGAGACATCACGTTCAACGACGGAGGGGAAGCTGCGCGACCGAAGGTTATGGAGAGGACGCAGCCGCCAGACTTAGCGCATGCGCAGTAAAAGACTCCATCATACGTGGTTGAGTTATATTAAGCGTATTAGGTGTTAGATAACATATTTAATTGTGTTATTTTGTATTTCTAATTTTTTGTTTGCAGTAAAATGTCTTGGTGTTAGCAATACATTTCATCCGTAATGTTTGGTATATTAAATGTATGTATGAATGAATGTATATGCATCCTCTACTTGTATGTATGATGAAAGTATGAGTACGGATACATGTATGACTATAAGCATAGCAGCGCGTGTTCAGTCGTTAATTGATTCACGGCACCTCCTGAGACACACAGATTATATTTACTTTATGGTGGAAGTCGATATTATTTATTATTTTTCATTTAGGTTGAACTCTATACTAGAAACACAGCTTCTTAATTTTTGGGATATTGTTTATGATTTTCCATTTCGGTTAGACTCTGTACTAGAAATCAAGGTAGATTTCTTTTGTTGCGAGCGCGGCGCGGCGCTGCCCAGCACCCTCGCGTAGATTGGTTTGGTTTGTTTTTTTCGTGTTTCCGGGCGCGTCAACTGCTTTGGTCATTAGTCGCGTTAGTGTAGTGCATGTTTTCCTCGGGAGATGGCGGCGATCTTCCCCCGCTGTATGGCGAGATCCGGCGCCGACCTACCGTCGGCTAGTGGAGTTTCCCCCAAACCAGGACTCTCCACCAGCGGGGCACCGCCCAGCCGGACAAGCTCTAAGCTCCTAAGTGTGTGTGTAAGAGGAGAGGATAGAACAAAGAAGAGGAAGGAAAGATCGCGCGCGGTCCGTGGCCCGTTTGGTAGGGTACTGCTCCGGCATTCGCCTGGTGTTGATCGGAGAAACCACGGAAAACTACCGATCAGAGCAGCCGGCCGCTAGACCTCGCCTAGATATCGCGCCCGGGTTCACTCTGGAGTCGGCACCAGGTCTGGGCGCCAGGACTGAGGGGCGGAAGGGGACCGCATGCTTCGAACATGCAAGTCGGCGAATGTGATGGGCCACGATCTTTGCGGTTCTTTGCGCCCATCCGATTATGCGAATCTTGCCGAACTGGGACGGCAAAGGGGAATCCATACAAACGGAGGCCCAAACACTACAAATACAATCAACGAACGGATCAGAGTTCATTGCCATTTGGTAGGCATGCATGTTCCTTGAGAATGTCAAATAACGGTTGAATATATGTAGGATGAACCAATTAAATAAGAACAATGTGTTCTAGGGAAATATAAGTACTTTATCTTAATACCGAGGAGGCTCACAGGAGGATTTTCTCTTGGAAAGTTTTTCAATGTTTCGCACACTCAAAAATTTTGTTCTTTGTGTTCGCCTCGCCAACCACTCGCTTCCGAGATCCTCGAGTGATATGCGTCATTTGGCAAACATTTTAAAAAGTGTTATCGTAGTCGTGTTTGTGTAGTGTCTTACCTCTATATCAGCAGTAAGACGAACAGTGTATATTTGTTGTTAACTAATCATTATTAACTAATTATTATTTCCTAATTAATAATTAAAAACGAAAAACTACGAGTGAAGTATACAGAGGAAGAGAACATTTCTCGAGCACTGCCCTCTATAGTCATGGTTCAATTAAGAAATAACGGGGAAACGAGGTTTTTAAGAACACATTATTACAAACATCTAGAAAATACGACACTGCTGAGAAATTTCTCTTGGAGTGATCTGCTTATTCTTCTTTCTCAAGTTGAAACATGACCTCATTGACAAAATTTACAAGATACTCCTGAGAAATTGTGTTACAAATAACATCGTTGAGGCTGGATATATTTTAGGAATATTTAAAAGGACTCTTAACGAAATGTTTC